>LPNX010034440.1:0-189952 GCA_001517045.1 Pseudotsuga menziesii | reverse complement strand
CCCCCCCCCCACACACACACACACACACACACATATATATATATATATATTACTTATTATCATAACCTTTAGAACATTATGTTATGTTAAAATGAATTCCAAAATTTCTAATCGAAATATCTTCATAAGATGAAATGAATTAGAAATTGAGGGAGGTTTCTCAAATGAAATGATAGAATCAAATTGAAATGCTATGTAGTGTTAACTATTTTATTAAAAGTTATAAATGTAGATATAAATTAGAAATATATATTGTTATGAATTTTTATATATTTATTTGAATAGTGATTCATTATAACCATTATAGATTTATCTTAATTTTGGTTTTTAACCTAGGGTTAAAAGAGATCAAATTTATTGAGGTGTAAACCCCATTGTTAATCTTAAGTAAATGTAGAATATCTAGAGATTTGATCTATCTCTAAACTTGATAGATCCAATGTTAAAATAAAGATAAATATGTGGCTTTTAATATATGTACATATATTATATATATATAGGCACCCGCAAGAACCTGCTACCCAAATATGATGCAATGGGAGCGTGAGAGGATCAAAACAACAACGTGCACGCACCTCCTAGATGCACACATGCGCTCCCACTTCAGAAGTGGCGAACCTCCACGTTGGATTTCCAGCGTGGACAATAGGAGCGTGCATGTGCCCCTAATGACGTGCTCGCGTGCCTATGCATGCACACGTATGTGGACGCGCGTGCATGTTTAGCGCGATCACACAAAGGGATGCGCACGTGTCCCTATGTTTAAAAAAAAACAAAAAACAAAATAGTGAACAATTTTTTTTGTTTTCTACCCACTCGCGAGTGCACAAGGAGGCATTAACAACCCCCCAAGGAGATGAAAACAACCCTCAAGGAGCCCAACGGAATTGTCCAACTTGCATAAAACAACGTTGGAGTAAGGTAAATGGAGTAGGATTGCAATTTTTTTTGTTTATTTCAATGTTTTTTTATTGTTTTTCAAATAAAATACAAAATTAAAAAAAAAATTGAAAATCAATTAAAATGGGAAAATTTTGATATTGCAGGTACAAATTACCTAAACACAATGAAAAATACCAATGAACCATCCCAAAAAATGAATGAAACAAACCAACCAAAGGACCCAAACCCCGAATTAAACCAAGAAAACCCCGAAGATGAATTACACGGGGATTTAAACCAATTAAGAATTTTGAGTGATGAACTAAAGAACACCAAGGAACCCTCTCAGGTTTCCCTCGCCACTTCACTAGAAAACATAATAGAATCTATCAACATTGCCCACAGTGAGATAACCAGTTTGAGCAAATATAGGGCTTGAATGAGAGAGCATTACAACACTGGTATATCCAAAGATGATATAAAAAACCTGAATATCACAAAAGCCCAACTGTGGAGAAAATTTACAGATCCGAGAACATGACAGCCTCCAGATGTGAGGAATAGGCGAGTTTGCACGGACTAGTGTAATTACCAGCCATGGAGAGAAAATTGGAGGAAGAGATGGTTCATGGTTTTTGACAAGCCTCCATGCAACAATGTCGAGGTCCCACAGTATTTTCTCAGGAAATTGTGGGCTGAGTTTTTGTTAGGGTTCTGTTATCACTCCAAGAAACTCCTCTAGGTTGTAGCTTGAGGATGCCTGGTAACTTACAATGTTTTTAGGGTTTTCTGATATGGATCAAGTCAGTTGACCTATATAACCTTTCCACTCTCAAGGCATGCATAAAACTCACTCATTTACAAGGCTTTTAGTTGCAATTTCTTAGAAGTTCGACAATAAGGTGTAGGGATGGAGAACTCACCAGGATGGCAAACTTACATACAAAACACATGCATATAAATGGCTAAATCCTTATGAGGATGGTATTTATAAATCAAATAGCACTAATAAACCAATAGGATGATAGCTATTAGCTTGTTAATCAATTTGAAAATGACCTAAATACACATTCAGGCATAAATACAGTAAAGAAAGATATGATGGCTGAACAGATCACAACAAAAGAGCTTATATCATGAATAAGTAAAATGGGAAACTTGAAAGAATTATCAACTCATAAATCCCCGAAGTTGAACCATTATTATAAAATCGATCATGGGCTTTATAGCCTTCTACAAAAAATGACAGATCTTGAAACTTCGATCTGTTTTCACAAAAAATACTCAGAAGTGATAGTTTTTTCAGATTAGGGTTTAAAACCCTAGCTAACTATTTGTCTATCTATTTTGAAGATCTAGTTCACTGAGCAAACATTTAATAATTGAAGTGGTTGCTAGTGATCGTTGCCATTGGTCTAGTGTAAACTTGCCGCCAAAAGCCAGTGTTTCGACGGTTAATTGACGTGACCTTTCTTGCTTAATCCGTAGTGTCGACGTCTCAAATTACTAGCGTCATGAAAATTTCTATATCGGTGATCAGAAGCTCTGTCCTCTATCCCATCGGTACTCCAAGCCTAAACATATCGACGCTTTCCATCACTAGCTTGTCGGCAATCGGAAGCTGTAATTACTAATGCATCAGAACCTCAAGGCTGAATGCTGCCACAGTGTCGGAGATTCAAATGACTAATCTTCTCAGCATCGGCGATCGGAACCCCAAGATTGAACGTATCGGTGCTTTCAATCGCTAGGTTGTCGGCGATCAGAAGCTGTAATCACTAATGTGTCAAAACTTCTTATCTGAATGCCACTGTAGTGTCGGAGCTTTAAACCACTAGCTTCACGATCAGAAATCAGAAGCTCTAGCCACTATCCCATCGGTGCCTTAGACCGAAACGTTGTCGCAGTGTCGGAGCTTTAAACCACTCGCTTCGCGATCGAAAATTGGAAGCTCTAGCCACTATCCCATTGGCGCCTTAGACCGGAACACTGCCGCAGTGTCAAAGCTTTAAACCACTAGCTTCACAATCGAAAATTGGAAGCTCTAGCCACTATCCCATCAGTGCCTTAGACCAGAACATTGCCACAGTGTCGAAACTTTAAACCACTAGCTTTGCGATCGGAAATCGGAAGCTCTAGCCACTATCCCATCGGCACCTTAGACTGGAACACTGCCGCAGTGTCGGAGCTTTAAACCACTAGCTTCACTATCAAAAATCGAAAGCTGTAGCCATTATCCCATCGACGCCTTAGACCAGAACGCTTCGCGATCGAAACTTCAAGCCACAAAATGATCGAGACTTCAAAACACTAGATTCTCCGTAGTGGCGGCACCATAGTGGACTAAAAATCTGAAACGTCAACGTAATAGAGGACTACACCTCCGATCGCTATTTAAAAAAAATTCGATGGCAGTCAAAAATTTAGCAATACATCTAACCATCGAAAGGGTTTTCCACCCGTTATTTATCTTCCAACTTTCGGTGGCTAATGAGATGTTTTGATCCTCACCCAAGCCATCGACTGTACCTTTCTTAGTGCTGCATTCCATTTGCTTTCGGTGGTCTAAGCCCCCTTTTATCTCTCTTTTCAGTCAGGCGAAAGCGCCCCTTTTCGGTGGCTAATGAGTTTTTGTAGTCTCGCCTAAGTCACCGAAAGCTACAACTTGTGAAATTTTCATCCAAATCAAAACAGAGGCTTTCAAACTGTCAATGATATTCATATCCCTCATTGAGTGAATTAAATTCTTCATACTATCGAAATAAATTATTTTCGGAGATAACATCTGGCTCCTACTTGGGGATGGGAACCTCCCAGTGAGGTCCCAAGAACCCCAGACCAAAATGTATTTCTTGAAAAAGAATAATTGAAGCTATCTTCTAGTGTCCCATTGGGCATGGAGTCATTTGTAATTTATAATTGATCCCCTACAATCTTCCTGTAGCCCACTTTGCTTATTCACGAAAACAACTGAAAATGACCTAGCTGCTCATATTAAGAGATTATTTTCCTATCTACTCCTACTCCTAATTCTAATCAGTAGATTCATCTTATCATGTGACATCATGCTTCCAATGAAGCCAGGTTAGAAGTTGATCTGCTGAACTTATCCTTGATCTTGACCCAAAAAATAAATGAAACCCTAGCGTGCAGCAATGTAGTTTTGAAGGGTGATAGAACCAGCTATCATCTGACAAAAATATTTTGATATCTATGCTGCTCATAAGTTCCATACAGTCAGCAACAGGGTCATAAAATCCAACAAGAAATACCTTTTTATGTTGTTGTTCCAACTTAATGAAATGCTGCTGCTGGCTGCTTTCAGTGATCACTACGTTAACTGTAGATTGCTCAACCTCTGACTGGGAAGGATGAGTTATGCCCTGCTGTTCTGGACTTTTCATATCATCATCTTCCTCTTCATATATGTTGCATTCTTCCTTTGTCTGATAAAAATGCGAGCTCAACAGCTGATCTGAATCTTTCTGCTCCCCTTCACATAATTTGAATTCATCATGATGATAGGTTGGCTTATCACCGCTAACAATTTCCTCTTCCACAATAATATATTTATAGGATATACCAAAACTAAAAAGATCTGTATTGGACTTTTGAGCAGCAGATTCGTAACAAGCATCTATCACAACATTCACAAATTTTTTATCATCTTTCTGCTGAAAAGAAGAAATAGATGAACTTTGAGTAAACAATAAGTCTTCACAAATTTTACCCTCTTCTTCCTCATCACTGTATTTGTTGAATATAGGAGCTTCAAGATAAGATCCTAATGACAGAGATGAAGGCTCTTGTATAGGAGTATCAACATTAAAATTTTGAAACAAATCTGGAAAAATATTACCTAGTTCCTTGTCATGATTTGAAGCAACATGTTCATAAGGAGAAGGAAGATCTTCCTAATGTTCTAGCTGGAGATTAGATAGTCCGTGGAAATCTTGCTCCTCTTGGTTACTGCAACTTTCCTTGATTTGCAAATCTGGAAACTGTGAGCTAGCCTGACTGATTTCATTGATCATTTGACCAGCAGAAAGCTGATCATTTCCATGTGTAGTTAAAGAAATCAATTCCTCAGATTCACCACAATCATATTTAATGATGGTAGGAAAACCTTCAACTCCTTTATAATTCATTTCTAGTTTATGTTTATGGGAAAGTACCTCATTGTGAAGATCATAAGAGAGATGAGGTAGCTCTTGAGGGGGATATTCTTCTCTATTTATCATTTCATCCTGAGAATGCAACTCATATTCTTCACAACAATTATCGAATGCAAACTCGTCTAAATAGTACCTTTTACAGTGCTCAATGAATGCTCGGTGAAAATATTTCAATGATGAAATTTTGGAAGGAGGTAAAGAAAAATACCACTGACGTGCATCACCATATAATGAATACATGAACATCTTCATATGAACATCTTCATGCTGCTAATCTAATATATCCATGCATTCGTGAAACTTGAGGAGGTGTTCTGCAGGATTATCTTCTTCCTCCTCCTTGAAGACAAGTAAAAAATATCCCCATTTAGACATATCAGGTACTGGATGTGGGAAACTAGGAACGGAAGAGAAGTCAATAGGTGCAAACCTCCAAGCCAAAAGACCAGCAAATGATTTTGACATCTTAATATTCTGGAGTCGCCACTGAATTCGTCTTTCATGGAGTCGTCGGGGATGAGATCTTCACAAGCAACAGTGCTTGAAGATGCTCAAACCCTAAAATTTTGTGATGTATTTATAAATTCTTGAGATTTGTATGTTTCAGTAGAAGAAATAATAGCAGAAATTTTTCTTGAAACACCTAATGTAGCTTTTTGTGCAGCATTGCTGGTTTGTCTTAGTAAAGCCCTAGATTTCCTCAAAATTTCTTCTGGATCTAAAATGGGTGTTGCTGGTGGCCCCTTTGGGTTTGCTTTGGTACTTGGTCTTCTTGAAGCCACCTTATATCAATGCAGTCACCAGATAGATGATTACAACCATAATACTGTCCAATCTTTGTCTATCATCAAAGTATGGATCTATGTCGTCTCCCAGAGAAGCTGAGCTTCAATCTCCTCTCCCCGGAAACGGCGCCAGTTTGTTATCACTCCAAGAAACTCCTCTAGGTTGTAGCTTGAGGATGCCTGGTAACTTACAATGTTTTTAGGGTTTTCTGATATGGATCAATTCAGTTGACCTATATAACCTTTCCACTCTCAAGGAATGTATAAAACTCACTCATTTACAAGGATTTTAGTTGCAATTGCTTAGAAGTTTGACAATAAGGTGCAGGGATGGAGAACTCACCAGGCTGGCAGACTTACATACAAAACACATGCATATAAATGGCTAAATCCTAATGAGGATGGTATTTATGAATCAAATAGCACTAATAAACCAATAGGATGACAGCTATCAGCTTTTTAATCAATTTTAAAATGATCTAAATACACATTCAGGCATAAATACAGTAAAGGAAGAGATGATGGCTGAACAGATCACAACAAAAGAGCTTATATCATGAATAAGTAAAATGGGAAGCTTGAAAGAATTATCGGCTCATAAATCCCTGAAGTTGAACCATTATTATAAAATAGATCATGGACTTTATAGCCTTCTACAAAAAATGACAGATCTTGAAACTTCGATCTGTTTTCACAAAAAATACTCAGAAGTGATAATTTTTTCAGATTAGGGTTTAAAACCCTAGCTAACTATTTGTCTATCTATTTTGAAGATCTAGTTCACTGAGCAAACATTTAATAACTGAAGTGGTTGCTAGTGATCGCTGTCGTTGTTCTAGTGTAAACTTGCCGCCAAAAGCCATTGTTTTGGCAGTTAATTGATGTGACCTTTCTTGCTTAATTCGTCGAAATTATCTACCCTTCCGCCGGGGTCGGTGATCAGAAGTTATAACCACTAACCCGCTAGTGCCCCAGGCCTGAATGCTACCGCAGTGTTGGCGTCTCAAATTACTAGCATTGCGATCATTTCTATATCAACAATCGAAAACTCTGTCCTCTAGCCCATCGGCACTCCAAGCCTGAAAATATCGGCGCTTTCCATCACTAGGTTGTCAGTGATCGAAAGCTACAATTACTAATGCATCGGAACCTCAAGGCTGAACGCTGCCGCAGTGTCAGAGATTCAAATGACTAATATTCTCAGCATCAGTGATTGGAACCCCAAGATTGAATGTATCGGTGCTTTCAATCGCTAGCTTGTCGGCGATCGGAAGCTGTAATCACTAATGTGTCAGAACTTCTTATCTGAATGCTGGCGTAGTGTCAGAGCTTTAAACCACTAGCTTCGCAATCGAAAATCAAAAGCTCTAGCCACTATCCCATCAGTGCCTTAGACCGGAATGCTGCCGCAGTGTCGAAGCTTTAAACCACTAGCTTCGCGACCGGAAATCGGAAGCTCTAGCCACTATCCCATCGATGCCTTAGACCGAAACGCTGCCGCAGTGTCGGAGCTTTAAACCACTAGCTTTGCGATCGAAAATCGAAAGCTCTAGCCACTATCCCATCGATGCCTTAGACCGGAATGCTGCCACAGTGTCGGAACTTTAAACCACTAGCTTCGCGATCGAAAATCGAAAGCCTTGGCCACTATCCCATAGGCGCCTTAGACTAGAACACTACCGCAGTGTTGGAGCTTTAAACCACTAGCTTCGCAATAAAAAATCGGAAGCTCTAGCCACTATCCCATCAGCGCCTTAGACTGGAACGCTTCGCGATCTGAACTTCAAGCCACAAAATGATCGGGACATCAAAACACTAGATTCTCCATAGTGGCGACGCCGTAGCGGACTAAAACTCCGAAACGTCGGCGTAATATTGGACTATACCTCCGATCGCTATTTAAAAATGTTCCGATGGCAGTAAAAAATTTAGCAATACATCTAACCGCCGAAAGGGTTTTCCACCCGTTATTTATCTTCCAACTTTCGGTGGCTAATGAGATGTTCTGATCCTCACCCAAGCCACTGACTGTACCTTTCTTGGTGTTGCATTTCATTCTCTTTCGGCGGTCTAAACCCCTTTTATCTCTCTTTTCAGTCGACCGAAAGCGCCCCTTTTCGGTGGCTAATGAGTTTTTGTAGTCTTGCCTAAGCCACCGAAAGCTACAACTTGTGAAATTTTCATCCAAATCAAAACAGAGGCTTTCAAACTGTCAGTGATATTCATATCCCTCATTGAGTGAATTAAATTATTCATACTATCGAAATAAATTATTTTGGGATATAACAGGTTCCATGTGAACTACTTCAACATCACCGAATTCCAGGGCGTCAGTTTTGGCTCAGCCCAAGATCGACCTCACGCCCATCGAAACCCACTCACAGAGGACCTCCTGCACCTAGGCGAGAGCCAAACCCGCTTCCTCAACCCTTGGGGTTAGCTAGAGGGATAGATCATATCCATGAGTCTATTAGACATGCCACACGACACCTTCTCAGGCATACCACATTTTTGGTTGTCCTCACAGAACGAGCAGGACCACCCCGAGAGACACACTTCTGCATGGTCTACTGGTGTTGGGCCAAGGAATGCAGCTACAAGTGGTAGCCAGGATGATCCATCCAGCTCAATGGGACCAGTGCTACACCGTTGTTCTCATTGTGGGAATCCATGCCAGGTTCCCACGCAGGAGCATGCCACAAAGAGCTACCTACACCAGGTTAGTTATTGTTTTATTTAATGTTCAAGTATTAATTATACATTATGCAATCTCATAATTTATAATAAATTTATCTTAGAATCAGATGTTGATGACTTGATTTCTTTTAATGTACATTTATTCGGTGTTGAGTCTCCAACACTCGGGTGGGGGGACGTTGGTTCCTTCAACCTAGATGGAGCCATGGCAGCTGTAGAGGACATCATGGCACCATACACACAGGTATTTTTCTTTCAGTAATTAAATTTAATGTTAGTAGTTAATATTGTTGTCCAATGTAGTTAATATTAACTAATTGAATCTAAATATTTTTGTGCAAATCAGCAAGTGTCTACAGGATTGAGTGACCATCCATCCCCGCCGTGGATCAGCAGATCCCCTCGTGACCAGGTATCTTGTAATAAAGTATAAATTTAATTTCAGTTTTGATGGATTAGATTTGTATAGTTATATTTTTTATGTACTAATATATGAGGCCATGAATATGAATGCATGTCAGAGTACATAGGCACGTCAGTGTCACTATCTCTCCATCGACTACCTTTTTCCCACCATATATGTTAGGTGTAACCCCTGGTATACATGTCCCTTTCCCTACATTCGTCCCCACCCCATTCCATCCATCTGTGCATCCATCCCTTGCCTCCCATCCACCACCACACTTCCATCCAGCTCCCCCTTCTTTGTCACAACCTTCGCTCACTCCCCCCCCCCCCCCCCATCCACCACCACACTTCCATCCAGCTCCCCCTTCTTTGTCACAACCTTCTCTCACTCCCCCCCTCCCCCCCCATCCACCACCACACTTCCATCCAGCTCCCCCTTCTTCGTCATAACCTTCGCTCTCTCCCCCCCACCCCACCCATCCCCCCCCTCCCTTGTTGTTTCCCATGTTTCCACCCTCCCCCCTCCAACCAAATTACACCATCCATCCACATTCACCCATCCCTCCACCCCATCCCAGACCTCATCCCCCTCCCCCATATTCCCCCACCACCCTCATTTCCTCTTCCAGGGTGGCTCATTCCATTCTACTTCCAGTTGGCGTTTATCGGCGTACATCACCACTTTACCCACTCCAGTCCACGCCCTCTCCCACCGTGCCCCCTAGTGTTGTAGACAACATCAATGTGGCTACATCCTCCGCTATGCCATCCACCCTAGAACTAGAGCAAGTTGTCCAATCCATTGCTCCACCTGCCACCCCTGAGGACCAGTCGATTACTCCACCTTCCAGCCCCCAGGACCAGCCTGTTGTGTTCATGGTGATATTGATTAGCTTATGAAAATCTCATGCAATATTAAGAAAATTATCATAGGTAGTAAATTGTATGAGTTATCTTATTGTTTAAATGTTGCAGGGTGGCATTGCCGAGAGACTTGGATCACGGAGGAGGGTGGCCCGCTCACCACTTACAGTCTCGTCTCAAGTGAGCTATTTAAAATTTGAAAACGTAATTTTGATTTTTAAATTGTGTTTTATACTTGTATAATTGCCTGTAGGAGTTGACATTTGATTGTTGTCATTTCAGAGCCCAAGGGGAGGTGGTCAAAGCGGCCAGAAGAACTGATCTTCCTCTAGCTCGAAGAAGAGGAAGATTGATTTTGGAGGTGCACGTGGGAGCTCCGAGAGTGGGCAAGAGGATTGAGAGACCCTCCTATGTACATTATCCATGATGTAGCATTTTGGCACGAGTTGCCATATTTTGTATAGGGCACGAATTGCCATTGTATAGACATTGAGAATGATGTTCCCTTTTTCACTACTACTATATATGATTGGAAACTTTTGTATATTAATATATCATTTTGTACTTCTTTATATTACTTTGTCTTTTATTACAGATTTGAATACATTATGTCGAATGAAGTAGTAGTTTACAGTTGATGCGCTTGCAATACTTATTATTGACGAAGCAATAAATTATGTATGTTCACAATAAAATGCATAAAAAATTTAACACTGTAGGTTAGTTAACAAAAAAATACACAAATGCATAAACTTGTACAATAACAATGATAATTGAACTCTAACTCCTATAAAACCCTAACTCATATTGAACCAACATACTAACACCTACAATCTTATTCATTGTCCAAATTGCAATAGAAATCACTTGTTTGCCTTTGGTATTTACATAGTAATTATTGTCTCATTTTGCAAGCTAGAAATTTATATTGGAATGATCTTCTCTTACCATTTGATTGACTGGAAATTTCAAAGTATTGATGAGTTGAGAATCATATTGAACATGACTGTTGTTGGCTTGCATTTGTTACATCTACTTGGAAAACATTGATTTTGATAAATTTGGCAATTCATATCATTTGAAGACGAAGTTGACATTGCTTACTCTCATTGAATACATACATATTTGTTATTCTATTGTTGAGCACTTGCAATTTTAACGATATATTGTACTAGTTGCAATTTTAACGATTTAAGGGTTAGCATGCATAACCTAGGGTTTAGAATCAACGAGGAAACCCTAACCCTAACTGAATTTTAAAGGTTAGCATGCATAACCTAGGCATTATAATCAATGAGGAAACCCTGACCCAAACGGTGTTTTGGGGTTAGCATGCATAACCTAGGGTTAAGAATCAATGATGAAACCCTAAACTTGGGAGGGAAACCCTAACAACAATTCTACCTAACCATCTCTTGTGGCCTCTTATAAAGTACCTTTTTGTTTGTATATGAGCATGCCTAGGATTGTAGTCATATGCACATATTCTTTATAGACTAATCAAATGAAATACTTCAAAGCTCAAGCATGGATTACTTCACATAAGCCAAGGTCAGAGCTTCATGAGCACTCCTTTTATAAACCATAGTGAAATAAGCAAAACATATCTCATCTTCATCTTACATGTGTTTTGGACTTGCCTTGTTCATATCAATAGGCCTTCTACTCCATTTTCTAACCTTTACTAATCCTAGAACTGTCTATCAAACTAGACTTTAATACTACCTATTAGGCAGCCATAAGACACACCTAAACCATTCTATTCTATCCTAACCCTTGCTAAAACCCTTTCCCTAGACTCCTACCTTTCCCTCTCTCTAAAGCAAGGCTTATTCCTTTCATTTCCACACTACTTAGACCCCCATAGCTCTCCCTATATCTCTGACTGTAATATCCATTTTGGACAGCCCTAGAACACCACTAACTCATCCTAAGCTACCCTAATTTCTTCGTTGTAATATCCTATTTAGGGCAACCCTAATAGCCTTCTTACCCACCTATCATAGCCTAAGGTCACCTTCGTGCCTTCCTATATTACCCACTCACTAAAGCTTCACCTCAAATTTGTCCATAACCCAATTTAAAGTGGCACAAAGACACCCTAAAGGGATTGTATATAAACAATCATTGCCAGCCATACTTAAACAAATTTGACAGTGGTATATAAACATCCATAACTTGGCAAAATACTAAAAAAAGGCCTTGAATTGCTTGCAAGTCATTGTGTCATCAAAATCCAAGTGAATATATTTCGTATCATTCCTACTTGACTGAAAATTACATTTTACTTGACTGGAAATTACATCTTGGACTGTCATAAGACATTTTACTTGACTGGAAATTTGATTTGGTCTAAGAGTCCCATTGGCTTGGAAACTTGGCACTTATAAAATTGTTTATCACTAATGTTTACTTAAAAAGATTGTACCTTTCTCTTGAAAAGCTAAAAATTGAAATATAGGACTGTCATAATGCTAAATGCTTGGCTGGAAATACTTTTGTTTTGACGGTACCTTTCACTAATTCAAAGTGCCATTTCAACTATTGTTTATCATTAGTACTTGCATTTGGGATTGTGCACTTATTTTGGCAAGCTGGAAATTAGTGTTTTGGACTGTCATAATCATTTTGACTTGGCTGGAAATCATTCTTAGTTTGATAGTCCTATATTCATGAAAACTGGATTGATTGGGGTCTATCTCAATGTATGTCGGTTGCAAAAGAGGTTGAATTCCTTGAAAATTGTTCCATAAAAAATTGTCCCATAAAAATTGTTCTTCCTTGACATATAAAAAATGAAACAAGTTCATGACTATGTGTCTTCTATAATGATCTATTGAGCAGTTGAAATTTTAATGATCTATTGTACTTGTTGCAATTTTAACAATTTAAGGGTTAGCATGCATCACCTAGGGTTTAGAATCAACGAGGAAACCCTAACCCTAATTGAAGTTTAAACACTAGCATGCATAACCTAGGATTTATAATCAATGATGAAACCCTAACATGTAATATCCTATTTAGGGAATCCCTAATAGCCTTCTTACCCACCTATCATAGCCTAAGGTCACTTCCTTGACTTTCTATCTTACCCACTCACTTCTTATCTTGTCATCCCTATTGATCCTTCCTTTGGTAGCGACGTGTTCTCTTTGGGTGTATAATCATGGCTTGAAAGGTCATTTTGGCTAGCAAGTTCCTTTTATTTCAGAGGATTTTCCTTAGTCATCATCTTGATGGCCTACACAAGTGCATGATGACCTATCCAAAGTTTTGCACTTAGGATAGCTAACAAAATAAACACCATTAAAGTTTACTTAACAAATTCAACCCAAAATTATCTCAAATTAGCATGCCTAACCAATGCTAGAATCTACCCAATCATAAAGATAATATAATCTAGAATTCAAATCCCCAAGTACACAATATTTGGATAATTGAAACAATTCTTATATATGCGTGTGTGTGTGTGTGTGTGTGTGTGTTTGTGTGTGTGTGTATATGATATGTATGCATATATATTTGGAAACCATAAGCAACGCTAGCCCCAAACTATCATTGTTTTCATTAAGATATCCACACTATAATTGTTTTCCTCGTTCTGGTTTATAAACCCTAATCATCTTTCATCATAGAAGCACATGACATTTCATGCAAGTCTAGCACCAGTTTCTACATCAACATGTCTATCCTAGGATGATTCCTCAAACCCTAGGTCTTTGACTATTGCATCAACACAATAACCAAGACCTCCATGGAAAATCAACTAAACTTAAAAAAATCTTCTTCTAAGCAAGGAATCAAAAGAAGCTTGAGACTTATCAAGTTAAGTTTTCCATGGTCTTTCCCTAACCTCCATGTATCACACAAGAACAAGACTGCAATATCACCAAAGACATTAGCTCTTTTCTTTATATCTTCTACAGGGTTGGAACCCTAATTCTACCTCCTTTGCCTTCACAACAAGAGCTATAGATTCTGCAAGACAACCATCAATTCCTCTAGTATTATATCTCCTTCTCCAAGGTTTACTTACATATATAAACCCTCATTTCCTCATGCACATCCAAGTTTCCTAATGTAATGCATTCCTCCTCTAGTTGTGTACCACATCTTCTTGTTCCCAATGCTCCTCGACATATGTGTCGGAGGTGTTTACAATGCTCCAATGCTTATTCTCAATATGTGTGCCAAGGTGGTTACTATCCTCATTTTCTTCTCCTCAACATGTGTGTGAAGGTGGTCACTATGATCCAATATTTCACTTATCTTCATCCTAATATCACAAGGAAACCCAACAAAATAAACCCTAGTCCAAGTGTAAGTTAACACCATGAATATACATCCCTTAGGGCACTCTTTCCAAGCATATAACATATCTAGAACCTCTTATTACAACAAATTCCAACATCAATAAATCTACTGAGCAAAACCCTAGTTTATGAAACTGATGCACAATGAAGTCACTAGGCCATGCAAACGTGGTGGAGAGGGCCCACTAAAGGTAATGGCATGCCAAGAGACCAACAAAGTCGACGGCTCATCGATCCGACCTCCAGTTGTTGATTTATGTCGAGTTGGACGTCGCATAAAAATGTCATTCACGGACACTTGGTCACTCTCGGTCTGGGAGCGAAAAAACAAACGGAGCAGCAAGATTGCATGTCGTTGGTCCTACAGGTGTGTATGGCCAATGTCGATATGGGAACACCACCAAGACTAGCACAGTGGAGGGTTTTACAGAGTTGACCCACCAATGCGAGAGTTGCATTGAAGTAAATTGAGCAAAACCCTAGTTTACGAAACTGATGCACATTGAAGTCACTGGGCCATGCAAACGTAGTGGAGAGGGCCCACTAGAGGTAATGTCATGCAAAGAGACCAACGGAGTCAACGGATCGTCAATCCGACCTCTGGTTGTCAAGTTATGTCGATTTGGAAGTCGCATGAAAATGTCGTTCAGGGACACTTGGTCACTCTCGGTCCGGGAGAGAAAAACCAAACAGAGCAGCAAGATTGCATGCCGTTGGCTCCAATAGGTGTGTATGGCCAATGTCGATATGGGAACGCTACCAAGACTGGCACGATGGAGGGTTTTGCATAGTTGACCCACCAATGCGAGAGTTGCATTGAAGAAAACTGAGCAAAACCCTAGTTTACAAAACCGATGCACATTGAAGTCACTGGGCCATGCAAACACAGTGGAGAGGGCCCACTAGAGGTAATGGCATGCAAGGAGACCAAAGGAGTCGACAGCTCATCCATTCGACCTCTGGTTTTCGAGTTATGTTGAGTTGAAAGTCGCATGAAAATGTCGTTCAGGGACACTTGGTCACTCTCAGTCCGTGAGCGAAAAACCAAACGAAGCAGCAAGATTGCATGTCGTTGGGTCTGATAGGTGTGTATGGCCAATGCTGATATGGGAACACCACCAAGACTGGCACGGTGGAGGGTTTTGCAGAGTTGACCCACCAATGCGAGAGTTCCATTGAAGGAAATTGAGAAAAGACCTAGTTTACGAAACCGATGCACATTGAAGTCACCGGGCCATGAAAACACGGTGGAGAGGGCCCACTAGAGGTAATGGCATGCCAGGAGACCAATGGATTTGAAGGCTCGTCGATCCGACATTCGGTTGCCGAGTTATGTCCAGTTGGAAGTCACATGAAACTGTCGTTTAGGGACACTTAATCACTCTTGGTCTGGGAGCCAAAATCCAAACGGAGCAAAAATATTGCATGGCATTGGCTCTGACAGGTGTGTATGGACAATGTCAATATGGGAACACCACCAATAGTAGCACAGTGGAGGGTTTTGCAGAGTTGACCCACCAACGCGAGAGTTGCATTGAAGGAAACTAAGCAAAACCCTAGTTTACGAAACCGATGCACATTGAAGTCACTGGGCCATGCAAACGCAGTGGAGAGGGCCCACTAGAGGTAATGACATGCCAGGAGACCAACGGAGTTGACGGCTTGTCGATCCGACCTCCGATTGCCGAGATATGTTGAGTTGGAAGTCGCATGAAAATGTCGTTCATGGACACTTGGTCACTCTTAGTCGGGGATGACAGGGTGATTGTTGGGCATGGTAAGAGCATGATTAAAAGGTTGAAGAAGGACTTGGGAAGTCAATTTTCAATGAAGGATTTGGGTCAAACACAACAAATATTGGGCATGATGATTATACGTGACATAAGGAACAAAAAATTGTCATACTACTCAGGTGTTATACTCCATAGTGAGCAAGTCCAACTCTAATATCTCTGGAATGTGATTTTCTTTCCATCGATGTGGAAGGAAGTATACTATCTCATATCTCTACCACCGCCTATGTCCCGATTGGAACACTTAATATGCAAGCAAGCAAGGAACTATATTTCTCCAAAAAAAAATAGAAGAAATGTTACTTGGAAAGACATAATCTAAGTTGTCCCAGAAGACTTAATATGGGTGTATTTAGCTATGGTATATGATAGAAATTGTATCTCTTAAACACAAACAACTCTTTGACCTTTCTCTGTGTTATACCTTCTGCTTTCACATTCAATTCTAATTATTGACTCAAATAGAAGAAGGATAAAAAATTACTAGAATAGCAATTAAAATTTAGAGATGAAAGCATAATGCACAAGTCAAATACCATTTTACAATATTAGAGCAATTATTTTTTGATTAGTAGCCCGATGCAACACAAATTGGAGAGAAAGTTGCAAATATTTTGGTTTACCAGGAAGGACATGTAGAGAACAATATAAAGTGTGGAGTTAGCAAACATGTGAAGTACATGATGTTGGTTTCCTAACAATATTTCCTCCCTCCAATTTTGGAAAAACTTTAAACCTAAAAAGATGAAATACAAGCCTAATGGAAGACCACAAAAAATAAGCATGTTTCAGTTAGCCGCAATAATATCTCACTTTTGACCAACATTTGTATTACTCACATGCTTAAGCCTCTTGCACCACTCACCATAGAACGTTGGTCAGGGATCTGATGGAAGAACTGTCGGTTCCGTTGGGATCGTGGCAGGGGGGATTATGGCTAGGGTGGCCTCCCACCTGACTCCGCACAACCCGAGCATGCCTCCTGGCCATATTTTGAAAACTAGGGTTTCACCCAAGTGGAGTGTAAGCGCAATTACCCAATCTCATTCAATATAGCCATATGGATCCTCTCTGTTGCTAATTGCCTCTATCAATATCTCATGCTCTGAATGAGGCAATACATAACGTACCTTGGTTGAGTTCTTGGTTGACATTATCTGTAGATGGATGTCCGTGCCAACAATCAAGTTTGTGAAGTGATAGACCACAAAACCTGGTCTGTAATCCACGAATACATGCCCACTAGTTCTTCTTGATTTCCCATCTAATGTAAGTTATTCACCCTCAACCACCATTAATCCAATAGTAAATTCATTCCCTTCTTCATCAATCAATGATCCATTCAATATTTTCTTACCTCGAATGCATCGTCCCAACCAATAATTTGTGCCCCAATCATTGTATTTCGGGGCAACAACTGCATATATGTGTCCTGGTTGTACAATATTTGAGATATGGTCGTAGTCTGTAGAAATCGCTGACTGACCCTCCTCTAAGTGGGTTTTTTCACCGACTACATGTGGGTCTACTGCAAGTGACACACGATCCCAATCATCAACCCAATCCATGCATTCGCATTCATCCCATTCACCACTGCTACAAGGGCTGCAAAAGCAAGCAAGTTTTAGCATCCATATTTCAAATAGGGGGTTGTTTGAGCTTCGAACCGAATGAAATCCACGTTTTCCTTGTATTGTGCTGCAACTATAGGAACATGATCGATCTATGTCAACCACTTGCCAAAAATTCCTGACTGGACTTCTACCCCTATTGATGTATGTTGCACTTTAGTTCGGTCTGACATTGTTGCAGAGCACCATTGAACTATGGATTTTGCATCTTTGATATGGGGGTTTCTAGTAAACCTCATCTCCTCCCTTCGTAGTGCGGTCTTGATGCATGCACCGGCCCTGTCATGCTCACCTTTGTCGTGCTCGGTCTCAAAGTAGTTCCATATATGCGGCACATTATAAGTCTTATGTAACATACTCATCCATTGGAAGACTCGAGCATTTTTGAACTGGCCCGCACAACCATCTAACCATATCCAATGCTGATCCATCTGTATATCTCCCTCCTTTAGCAAATCATAGAAAATTCGAAAACAGTGTTGCACATAATGTAGATCATGGCATCTATCATCACTTATGTAAATGTTTGTCTCCTTCTGTATTATCCTATTGTTAATGCTTCTCTCAGGTCCATGCCTATACGTAATATGTACCATGATGTTGACTTGGTCGGAATGGTAGTATTGACTCTGAATTTCATTTTGTGGCTGAAGGGTGTAGTTTTCTGCAAAATCCACAATTGACAATATGGTCCCAATGGGAAATTTTTCCCTGCATTTTCTATACTGCTCATCCTGCCATCGCACTACATGCACATGTTGAACATACTGCTCGGTTTTCTTGTAGAACTCCATAAAAAAATCACATACCCGTACATGTTGCCATGAAAACAAGGGTTGTATTAGAATGTGACCTTTAAAGAATGTATATGTAGAAACTGAACATGTAAGAGGAAAAACATGCAATAATCATTTGCACCTGTGACTTCACTAATGCAGTTTTTTTACTTTCCTTCACACTATCTGATTGATAGGTTACATACTTGAAGATCTACATCTCCACGCTCATATTGACAAATTGATGCTCATCGCTTCCATGAATGCAACAGTTCAAAAGAGAAAACCCACTGCACCTGAAACAATTCCCATATAGACATGATTTTCCATAGTATTTTTGTCCTTCATGCCTTGGACACATGATACTGATGATAAAATCTCTCGATGCATTTGGTGGTATTACAGATTCATTGCAGCCCTTCTCAATGTTAGTATGCAAATCACAAAATATATGTCTATACATGTCATAAAAATATTCATATTCTACATGGTATCTACAACAGCATGTGTTTCAATCAATGCATATACGAACATACCATGGTTTACATTTCTCAAAGGACCTTCGGCCCAGGTTCAATTGTGTGCTGATTCCTGAATCTCTCATAGAGTTTAGTCTGTGGTGTGTCAAGGAAGTGTTTGACGTGGAGTTCACGTTCAATAGAACATTTTCTCAGCTTTAGCACATCTCTTTGATTAGATGAAGGTCTGGTATGATCATGCCAGAACTTTTGTACTAAGTCCTTAACAACATCAATTAGCTTCATATCTTGATGAGGCAACCTGCTGACAAAATCCCAACAACCTTTTCCACCTGGAGTCTGCAGATTTTCTCTTATAATAGAGTACTTCAAAACAATTTTTCAATTTAATTTAAGTATCTGAGAAGTGTGTGAAAGGAGCCGACGTTGTCGTGTGGACTTTCTTACAACTGATTCTGATAACACATGACGAGCCGCACAAAGATATTTAGTACGGGACGTCTTCCCAATCGCATTAAAAGTAGATTGGAGATTTCTAACAATATGATTGTTAGCCTCTGAACTTCTAACCATCTTTATGCCCAGAATTATCCTAACAACTAAACAATTTGACTTTAACAAACATAGTAATAATTGACATTTACCTGCATCGCCTTTGGATTCAAAATATTCCTTCATTAATTTGCTACATTGCCAATCGATAGTGTGTTTGGGAAACTTACCTTCAAGGCCTTACAGGCAACTTTCATCCACATCGATACGTCTAGGAGTCATTTTTCTTGCAGTAGATAGTCAAGGTAGGGAAGGTGGACATGAGCTATGGATCCCAGGGATTCTTTGTTGTGGTGCTTCATTCATATGTCGATACATATTGGGAGTGTGCTCGACATGGTTGTGGTCTTCTTGGAGAGATTGCAAATTAATCATTGCTCCTAGTTCCAATGCTTCATACTCAGCATCTCTCAATATACCTATGTCTTCAAGAGCTTCAACATGGATCATTGATGGATTGTTGGTTGGAGACCGTGTTGATGTTGGAACTTGAGTTGGGTCCGTTGAACGCAACCGCTTCGTCTGTGGTTCTAAAGTAGAGGTTGTTATGTCATCAACTCTATTAGGATCAGCCGCAATATCAGTGGAAATGTCTGGACCATGTCTCACTCTCTCCATTGCCAACCTAGACTTTTCTCTTACCTCATTTTCCTTTTCAATGGGCATAGTCCTTCTAGTTTTTCTTGCTTTGTTACGTGAGTTTCCCATCTCCAAAAGTTTCTTTATAAAAACTATGAGGTCTACCCCTGCATAAGAAGCAACAAATAAGGTATTAGTTCCATTATACAAGAAACATGACGTGTTCCAACATAATTAACTAAATTATAAATATGTTAGTATGGTAATTATTGGCATTGATACATAAGCATTGATTAAAGGTTTCTCTTTATGTTTGAACCAAAGTTTCATTTCTATACTCTATTTGAGTCAAGTTTGCAGGTATTACAGCTATAGGATTATGACTTCCATTGTGTTTAAAAAGTATTGGAAGTCAAAAGAAGATGAGTGAAATATTCTTCATTTCCAACACCTTCGGACGAGATGACATTACACGTAATATGCCACATTAGTTGTGAGGGAAGACACAAGTTGGTGTTTGGATGTCTTGGGAATAAATTACACTCATTAAAGTACAAGTTAACTATTAAGAGAACAAATTGACTAATTACACAATGAGGAGGTTGCAAATCCCTCGAAAAAAGGAGAAATCATAGAGGTAGAGGCATCCATGTCAAGCTCAAAGGCATGTTATGATAAATCTAGCCTGAAGGGGAGAGCATGGACAAGTTGGTGAACTGTTCAATATGGACCCTCTCCCATGAATGCTTCCAAGGTTTTTATACAAATTGAAGAGTCTCAATAGAGAACCTCATCTATGCCATCCTTGTGGAAAATCAAAATATATTCATGTGCAAATGATTATTGGTCTACATTGCATACTTCATCTTGTATAGAGAATATGGACAACTTGGTGAACTATTCAATATGGACCCTCTCCCATGATTACTTCAAAGGTTTTTTTTTAAATTGAAGAGTCTCAAGAGATAACTTCATCTATGCCATCATTGTGTGAAATCAAAATATATTCATGTGCAAATGTAAATTAGTTAACATTGCATACTCCATCTTGTATGGAGAATATGAGACTTGTTTAGATGTGAAGTTGGGGTTTATTCTTGTGAAATTAAAGGTTATATATGAGAGAGATATTGTTGTAGGCATATCATAAAACTTAAATCAATGAAATGATCTGAAAGCTTGTGAATTAAAACAATTATTTACAATTCACCATACCTATTCAAAATGATCTCTTCTTGCAATGAAAACTTGTAGTTTGAATCTTTCTACTAACTTCCAAGACCACTGAATTTGTTTGTTAGATTCCAAGAGTGAACTTCTATCCAATAGATCAAAGAGTGGTGATGGAGTGTGAGCCAAATTGTAGAGTTTAGGAGCACAAAATGCGCGAACAACTATAGAAAGCCCGTGAAAATTGGTAGCAATACCTGGAATCCATATCTCTATTGTTTTTAACTAGTAACAGGTGCGCGCACGGGTATTTAAGCACGTGCACGCGTTAATACAACTGTGGCGCTTTTAGGCACACACAATTAGATGCGCACGCACTTCTGCCTAAAATTTACATCATTTACTCACTAATGTTTATCTCATTTAATGACTAATGTTCTTCAACAATGACTTCGTATTCACACATATTCGAGTATTTTTACAATATAGTCTTCACCACTACTTTCATAATTATCATCATCATCATTCCATTGAAAATGCTTGAAAATAAAATCAAAGCAAAGTTTCAACTAAACCTATCATCATCATCATCATCGTAATTGTACATCATCATTATCATCGTCGTCATCGTCATCCTCATCCTCATCATCATCCTCATCATCATCATCATCATCATTCCTTTGAAAATGCTTGAAAATAAAATTAAAGCAAAGTTTCAACTAAACCTATCATCGTCATCCTCATCCTCATCCTCATCCTCACCATCATCGTCGTCATCATCATCACCATCATTGTCATTGTTGTCATCATCATCATCATCATCCTCATCCTCATCATCATCATCATAGTCATCATCCTCATCATAATCATTATCATCATCACCATCATCATCATCACCAACATTGTTCATCATCGTCGTCATCATCATCAGCATCCTCCTCCTCCTCCTCCTCATCATACTCCTCCTCATCCTACTCATCAGCATCATAGTCATCATCCTCCTCCTCATCATCATCATCCTCATCATCATCATCATAGTCATCATCCTCATCATCATCATTGTCATCATCGTCGTCGTCCTTATCATCACCATCATAGTCATCATCATCCTCATCATCGTAATAATCATTATAATCATCGTCATCATAGTCATACTACTCGTGATCATCATCGTCGTCGTCGTCATCATCATCATCGTCACCATCATTGTTCGTCATAGCCATCATCATCCTCATCATCATCGTCGTCATCGTCATCAACATCATCATTCTCATCATCGTCGTCGTCATTTTCATCAACATCATCATCCTCATCATTGTAATCATCATCATCATCATCATCATAATCATCATAATCATAGTCATAGTCATCGTGATCATCATCATCATCCTCCTCATCATCATCACCATCATTGTTCATCATCGTCGTCGTCATCATCATCATCATCATCATCATCATAGTCATCATCATCATCATCATTGTCATCATCCTCCTCATCATCATCATTATTGTGCGTCATCATCATTCCATTGCAAATGCTTGAAAATAAAATCAAAGCAAAGTTTCAACTAAACCTATCATCATCATCATCATCATTGTTCATCATCATCGTCATCATCATCATCATCCTCCTCATCCTCATCATCATCGTCGTCGTCATCATCATCATCATCATTATCACCATCATTGTTCATCATCATCATCATCCTCATCATCATCATCATCATAGTCATCATTGTCATCATCATCATCATCACCAACATTGTTCATCATCATCATCATCATCATCATCCTCATCATCATCATCATCATCCTCATCCTCATCATCATCATCACCATCATTGTTCATCATCATCATCCTCATCCTCATCATCATCATCACCATCATTGTTCATCATCATTATCATCATCATCCTCATCATCATCATCCTCCTCATCATCATCATTGTTCATCATCATCATTCCATTGCAAATGCTTGAAAATAAAATCAAAGCAAAGTTTCAACTAAACCTATCATAACCATCATCATTGTCGTAGTCCTCGTCATCCTCATCATCATCATCATCGTCGTCGTCATCGTCATCCTCATCATCCTCATCATCATCCTCATAGTCATCATCATCATCGTTATCATTGAAATCATCCTTATCATCATCATCACCACCATCATCATCATCATCATCATCACTGTTCCTCATCATCGTCAACATCGTCATCATCATCATCATCATCATCATCACCATGATTTTCATCATCATAGTCATCATCATCATCGTCATCATCATCGCAATCATCATCATCATCATCATCCTAATCACTGTCATCATAATCATAGTCATCATGATCATCATCCCCATCATCATCATCACCATCATTATTCATCACCATAGTCATCATCATCATCCTCATCATCATCATTGTCATCATCCTCCTCAGCATCATCATCATTGTTCATCATCATCGGCATGGTCATCATCATCATTCCATTGAAAATGCTTGAAAATAAAATCAAAACAAAGTTTCAACTTAACCTATCATCATCATCATCATTGTTCTTCATCATCGTCGTCGTCGTCATCATCCTCATCATCATCATCCTCATCATCACCATCGTCATCATTGTCATCATTGTCATCATTGTCATCATCATCATCATCATCATCATCACCATCATTGTTCACCATCATCATCATCGCCATCATCATCATCATAGTCATCATCCTCATTGTCATCATCCTTCTCATCATCATCATCATTGTTCATCATCATCATTCCATTGCAAATGCTTGAAAATAAAATCAAAACAAAGTTTTTACCACGTTTTTACTTAACGAATGCGTGCACATGTCTTTAACGCATGCGCACACAGTGGCGCAATCGCACTTCTAGTGCGTACGCGTTATGTTTTAAACTACGCACACGCGTGATTTAAATTTAGAATTTTGGTGGGCACCATTTTCCAACCTACGTGGTGGTTGACTTAGCTACTTTGGTTTTAGGTTTGGGTTGCCAAACCAAGTGGTTTGGACTCTCTTATGACATAAAACATGTTTTGTACCACTTCTCCTATTTCGTGCATGATTTTGCATATGCCACGCTTATCCATTGCTGCTGAAAATTCACACACTTGTGTAACTCTGTCTGTAGATTCTGACTATGTAATTTTTATTTAAATATATTATATTTTTCTATTTTTTATTTAATTTTAAATGGACTAACGTCAATCTAACACAAAAGGTAGGCTATTTGCTTCAGCTATAACTTTTGATTGGTTCACCTATTTAAAAAACGGAAAAGAACACACACTAAAAGACACAAAGACCCTACATACTAAAAAAAAAATCATCCATTGACTATGTTAAGACCAAGATGTGGTGGACCAACGCTCCACCTTGTCATTTTAGGGCATCACTAACTTCCTTAATTTGAAAAAAAATAATAACATAAATAAATATGGAAAAATAACGTTGCACTAGACACGCCTCTTATCTACAACTCTATATAATTTTTTTCACAAAATTCCACCATTTGCATACCAAACGAGTGGACCAACGCAAACATATTCATTGTGTTTTGGGAAAAAAAATAACATACCAACCTCAGAAGAACCTTGTTTTTTGGGATTTATACTTAGTTTTCATAAATAAAAGTTATATATTCCGGAAGGTAATCTGATTGTCCACGTTTCATATTCTTACGTCATATTCCAAAAAGTTGTGTAGGTACCTCTAATATTGTTTTTTTACTTTCAGATTTATGTTTTTCCAGAAGTTGATTGCAACGAACGCATCATAAGTGACCAGCATTAGCTTGCACTAGCCCATATATATAGAGAGAGAGATTTTCAAAAAGATAAAGATGTGGCTATTTGGAAGCATGACAAATTTGAACCATAATCTTTGTTCAAGGAATTGTAAACTTGTACAAGGGCATTATTCATATCAGGTTGTATAAATTATTTAAAAGAGTTTTATTTTGGAATGAAATAGATTTTTTATTTACTATCACAAAATCCATCATATCATTGGATTGGTGCAATCCATATAAGAATTATTAATATATAGATACATAAATTGTTTTGTTGTAAATTATATATATATATATATATATATATATATTAGTTTGGTGGGTTAGCCTCAAGTAGTTGAGAGTTGTTTATGCTAGCAGAAAGTCTCCGGGTCAAATAATATAACTATTGGATTAACTCCATTGATGATCCAACTATTAGCTTAACTTCAACTTCAATCACCACTTTTACTTGAATTGTAATTGCTCTCAAAGCTCTTATATTAACTACAATACATTTATATTAACTTTTAAATTAAGTATTAGATACACCTATTAACTAATGATGATACAACTAATTCACATATTTTTTTTAGAAAAAAACATTATCAATGTGTCAAATATATGTTCTTTTAATCTTAATAATATAATTCTTACTAATTATTATTATAATAAAATATATATATATATATATATATAAAACCATTAAAGCCCTTCTTACCAATTACTCCGCATCCTAGTCATTTTTAAAGCATTTGTTGGAATGTTTTAGACAGTAAATCAAGCCAGGTAACCTGGCCCAGCTTTTGTTGTGAATTCCAGTCGTAGCTACCTGGACATAAAGAAATAAAAAATAAAAATGTTTTACCTTTTTAACGAATAACAATTTATATCATTCGTTTCATTCTTAAGAAATATCTGTTTGTAGTTTCAGCGAATCCTATTTCTAAAATTCCAATTCATCCATAATCTGTATTATAGCTTGCTAGAAAACAAGCTATCGGAAAATTGTGAAACTGGACTGTATGAAGCAGCTACTGGAATTTGATCACGGAAGACGATGCAAGAAGCTCAAAGTTTAGACTGCGAAGATAACCTGAAAGAAAAAACAGTTTCACTGGATTACTAGCCGAGAAATTCAAAAATAATAGAAACACAGGGATTTGATAAGTGTAACTGCACACCCCAGCTGCAAGGAAGTATCAGAATCCTCATAGTCTTTCATGGGCGATTTATGTAATTTGAAATGAATTGCATGAGTTGTTATAGATTCAGATGACTGGGGATCCTGGTTTTCCGATGGCGCAATGGTGAAAGATTCCTCTGTATCGTTACTGTGGCCGTTTCCTTCCTTCAGCTGTTCCACATGCAGCTAATTAAGTTAACATTACATTACACTGCACTAAGACTAGTTAAACTACCCAAGTTAAGATTATACCTGTCGGACTAGTTAAACTACCCAAGTTAACGTTATACCTGTCGACGGAGTTTCGAATTCTCCTCTATTATTCGTATTCCCTGCTCATATGAACGATCACAGAAAAACCAATGATTATCATGAGTGTTCGAGAAACACTAAAGAAATTATGAAATTTTACTTTATATATTATTATTTCACAGCAGGTGATATATATGAATTACTGGATATGGGCACAATTTTTTTAGTTTTCTAAAGTTTATAAATTTTATATTAAATATAACTTATAAAAACACATATTACGATGCATAGGAGTTTGTGTCAAATATTTTAGTGATTTGACATGGTCTGCATTGGAATCTACTAATTGCCTTTCATGAAAATGAAATAAAAAACCCTAACATTGATATGATGGACACTGTAAGATTAACATTAGATGATGATTTGACGTAGAAGACAACCCATGTGGCAGATGATTAACACTTGTTTTAATTGTGATTAGCAAATGCCTACAGTTGTTGGGCTAGTGTTTATCTCAATTTTATGAACACACTCATCACATAGCTGAACCATCTAGATTTCCCATAACTAGCTGTCTATTTTCGTACGTTAGGGATCAGTTAATGAATACCTAGGCTTCCACGACCTGCAGTTTCTTATCTTGTACATCCCCAAGTCCATTCGAAAATCGCCAATATCCATTCGTGGAATCACAACCTCTTGCTCTCTCACCTCCCCTGGTTTGGAACCCATGATACCCAGACAAGATCTCGCATTTAAATGTTCTTGTTTTTCCTCCAAAGAAAGAAGGGGAGGCACATAGGCCTACACAGGAAGAATTCTAGCGGTGCTCTTTTGAGCGACGGGTTTTGCCTTTAGCATAAGAGAATTCACTTCGGAAGCCGAGAGCGCAGAGTTTAGCTTCTCCAAGGTAAACATGAAATAGAGGTTCCCCAATTCCAAGTCCTCGTCCGCTGAAAGCGCAAGGCTCGGTGCCTCACCTGCACGGCCTTCACCGACATCTGAAATTCTTGAATGCTGTCATTGTTCAGTATCACTTTTGTTGCCTTCGACGAGAGATTGGACGCCACGCATGAGGTGTAGTTGCCCATTCTTTGCTTCCTGTGATTCGAAATTGGGACCTCGGGCTGGGCTTGATGGCGAGAAGCGACTGTGTCAAGAAGGACAATCTGATTTTTAAAATGATCCAGGATGGATGTTCGCAATATTGAATGTACAAAACTCATA
Organism: Pseudotsuga menziesii; assembly: GCA_001517045.1. Classification (NCBI taxonomy): domain Eukaryota; kingdom Viridiplantae; phylum Streptophyta; class Pinopsida; order Pinales; family Pinaceae; genus Pseudotsuga; species Pseudotsuga menziesii. The sequence continues at coordinate 162,396 of LPNX010034440.1, read as the reverse complement.
TAGGCAGTGAGCCCAGAAATCGATATAAATATGTGTTACCTGACCCATTTGCTATACAAGGTGTTCCTATGAATTAGGTTTGAAGATAACAGGAAATGAAGCGTTTGACGATGTTGGTGGCCAGTATTAGTCATGCTCTGATGAATTCCTCTCAATTCATTCATTTGTAGTATTTTTGTACTGATTTAAGTAGTCATGTTATATTTTCCTTTTTTCTTCATGTAATTTGTGTCCATTTACTTGTTGAATGGGCCTGCAGTTAATATCATGAAGCAAGAAACTACAGTTATCTTGTGTAATGCAAAGATTGATATGTTTAGGGGTTCAATGAGACTCACTGTTAATAATTGGGGCAAGATTGAGGCACCTGACCCTGCAGATTTCGTTGTGAAGGAAGACAACAATGTTTCACACTCATAGAGTTGGGGCAGGCGCTCTCTATGTAATAACAATTCAAGTGATATCACATAACAATTCAAGTGATATCAGGTGGTATATTTTAATGCAAGGAAGATGTGAAATTATGGATATTATCAGCATAATTCACTCTTGGTCACACTGAGACAGTGAAATCATGGAGGAATATGGCTTCACACTAGTTTGGGAGGATTTTTGAGGTCCTCATTTATTGAATTTCAAAGCAATGTGGAAGGACCTACATAGTTTCCTTCATTCCAGCAAGCTACCTCATCAGAGATCCAAAAAAAGGTGGCTCTTTTGCTGAAATAAAATGATATAGTAAACATAAAAGGCAGCTTGACTTTTTGTAACAGAAGTGGCATATTTTCACTCTAGTATTGCAGCAGGTGCCTGGTATAAAAATCTATGAAATGTATTGCAGACTCTTTTTAGTTGAGCCGAAAACTGCCTAGTGGAAGCTTGACTTTGACAATTTAAATTGCAGTGTTGCTGCAATGCTAGCTAGTAGTTTTGTGGACTCTGGTGTTGAATACTTTCTACTATTGATGGTTGTGTTATCAAAGGTTGGTTCCATTTTCTTCTTCTTCTTAAGATGTGGAATAATTATGTAATTAACAAGAACTAAAATTGGTTAACGCTTTTCATTAATCTATGTCGAGGAATCTCACTATTTTGAATGATGACTCGAAAATAACGTTCACTTGACTTGAAATCCTCTTTCCCTTTTCTTTTGAAATTGGTGTCTTTTAACAATTTATTGGCTAGGTTAAGGTGGCTTAGGCAAAGGAATGTATGACATAGTTAATGTATGATTTAGTTAACATAAAAAGAAAACAAACATATTAAATTTGTATTAAAATTTTCTCAAAAGTTGATAGGTTAGTTTTTGGCTCTTTTGTGACATTGTAGTCTTAATTTAGCGATGGACATAGTTGTGATTTAGCTATCTAAAAAATAATAATTTTTCGATCTATGGTAACTAATATTGATCCCTGGTATGGTGGCAATGCTCATGCTCTGGGATGCCTGTAGCAAAGTGAATCATTTTTTAAGAAAAATGAGTCACTAAATGTAGTGGGATATCAATTGCTGTAAAAACCAGTTCTTGATTTGTTTTGATCATGTGTCTAGATGAAAGCGTGTCAATTTTATGGATTACCTTAGGGAAAATATTGAAATGTTAGACAAAGAGATATTGTACTTTGGGTTTTGAACAAATATTATTCAAGATGGTATTGATTAATTTTGTTTCTAAGGTCTCCTTTTGTTTAAAAAAATTCTACTCTTATTTTTCTGTTGAAAGGTTTTCTATTATTCTAAAAAGCAAAAGTATGGAGATGGAATAAAATGATTCCAGATGATAAAAAAAAGTAGCTTGTACAATTCATAATTATGTAGTTATAATTACGTCTAGTTTCACATTCCTAAATCCTAACTAACTTGTATTTATGAAAAGGGGCGCTTATAGACACATGAGAAACGATTATTCAAAATTTTCATCTAGCGGTGTGCAACTACAACTAGGTCTTCATAGTTGGTTCTAAAGCTTGGTTGTTTATCCTTGTCAAATTCGTGTTTTTTTATGACCTTGGTGGGATCCAGTTGATCATGCTTTTGACATTTGTAAACGGCATATTTATAAAGTTGAATTTTATTAGGATGTGGTATCTCCGTTTAAGAGCAGTGTAGACCGCCATGATGTGGTTTATAGTGATCTCCTAATTTATATCATTTGTTTATCTTTGACCTCTACAGAATTGGTGAATGCTAGGAAATCTTAAAAAAAGTTCATGTTTGTTCCATAATTTCCCTCATCTTTGTCTCCATTATAATAATCTAGCCATACAAAATTGGTGAAAGCGAAGAAATCTTTGAAAATTTTCATGTTTGTTCCATATTCTTACTTTGATAGTGTTGCACTAGATGATTGTAGGCATAGGCATATGAATAGGCATTATTATGGGTTGTATCTTCCTTCCATTGAATCGGGTTATTGCACTGGATGGTGGTTTCCATGCATATAGGATTTAACCTTCTTCTGCTACCTTTGTAGAACCGTTCCTTTGATTGGTAAACTTGTAATGCCATGGCTATTGACGGGATCTAAATCTGTTTAGTCTTTAATGCTTATAGGAATGATCAACCCAACAAGAATCGTTATTCTCTACTCATTTGTTTGAGTTGTGGTTTCATGTTGACGAGGGAGGCGGTTTCTGTATACTTGATATAGTTTAAATTCCATTGCTTCAATCTACATTTTCCACTCCATTACCTCAATTTACTTGTTCGAAGAAACCTTTCTAGTTATCGAACAATCTATGGTTGGGTGGAAATGTACATGGAAATTCTTGAAGAAAGTACTTGATTAATGACGTCATTATCTCAATATTTAATAATGCTTGTTGTTTTCTTATTATTTTCCCATTCTAACAAGAGTGAGGACCGATGGAATGAAAATCACAGTAAATTTGCCAATGAAGCAGTAGCGTGTGTATCAAGGTATTTGTGAATCGTGAGCTATAACTAAAGTTATTTGTATTCTCTAACGTTCTTGTTGTTTTGTTTTTTTGTATTTTCCTGAATGGTTTTTTCTTTGTAGACGCTTGAAAGGATGTGTAAGTTCTTCTGATAATTACTATAAAGAAGTCCAGTCTCTAAGCATTGATATAGAGGTGGACGAAAGTAAAGAAGGCGTGAAAGAGATATGGTGGGTTCCCCATCAAAGGTTTAAGTTTAAGTTTATGCACATGGCTTGCCATACGTCCTTTAATGGTTTATGTTTATGCACGTGGCTTGTCATAACTCTTTCAATTGACATGATGTTCATGCAAATCGCCTGCCACACCTCCTTGAATTGACATGATGCTCACCTGCCACAACTTCTCTTTGAATCTTGGTAGTGCTTTGTTGGGGGTTGAATTTTGTAGAGTTTTGGTCTATTTAGAGTTTACCAATGAAAAAAAAATTGGAGCCTTCTAGAATGGCATGAGAGCTTCTATTATGATATTCTCCTAGAGCTTCCAACATCTACTTTCCTTCGAATACGGGATTTGTAGCCACTACCTTCATATTTTTTATTCTTCTTTGTTGGTCATAGCATTTCTCTACAAACCAACTTTACTCAAATAGTTAGCAACATTGCATTATCATAAAATTCAACCATATGAAAATTTCAATGCAATGGCAATAGAATTTCACACAATCATGCAAACATTTTAGCCAATGTTTCAGCACAACCTCCGTCAATACCTCATGGAATGTTATGCAGAACTATATGCTACTTAATCAATCATAACATGTACTACATGAGCTTTACTATTCACCAATAAAAAAACTGAAACATATTCTCATCATGTTATACTATAACATACTTCCTAATTCTTTAGGATTAAAGATCTGCATATAATTGTAATGAAGTATATTCAAAAACATTTAGATCTAATTTACAAGATCAATTGATAATCAAAATATAAATACTTATCTTTTACTGCTTTGTGGGATGCCTCTTGATCTCTGCTTCCTTGCGGAGATAAATGGAGTCCTTAGATCGTGATATTCTTTCTTGACGGAAGCTCACTCCAACTTAACTTGCAAATTTGGTCTCATACAAGAGGTAGAGAATATTTGCATGGGTGAAGGAAGCCTCATGCAAAATATAGTGACTCCCTGCATCGACAAATCACTCTACACACAGAACTCATCAATCCTCTCTTCATCCTTGTCTTCAGAGCAAGGTTTTCTTCTTTGGTGGAAGAATTCTTGCTTTGAATTCGCCCTCATCTTGGAGGAAATCATACCACAATCTCTCAAAGTTAGGTTGTTCATCTTGCCCATTTAGGACAGCTAGAAATGTCTCCCATGAAGATGGAAGACCATTGGCAACAGTTTGAATGAGATCATCCCCATCCACCACTACTCCAATGCTAGTAAGTTGATCTCTTATATGAGAGATATTTGTGAAGGAGACCATTGTCTCGTCCTTCTTCATCTTCAAATTCTGAAGTTTGTTCTTCAATGCCCTCTTCTGACTTAAAGCCTTCTTCTCATAGAGTTTTTTCAAAGTATCGAAACATTCCTTTGTGGTATTCGATGGAATAATCATCAACATCAAGTCGTCTTTCACCTTATCATAGACGATATGCTTGGCTTTAGCTCGGTTCTTCTTGAAAGCAATGTGCCCCATACATTTGAAGTAGCCTATTCCACAATGTTGGATAGGTAGCCATCTAAGTAATCCTCTTCTAGGGTGTTCAAGATCATGGCCTTCCAAGTGTTGAAATTTTAGGTGCCTTCAAGTCAGTCTTCTGCTATCAGGGTTATTGAAGTCATTGATCTTCAGGCGTTGTGCTCAACTTCTCAAGATATACATAGGCTCAGGCTTGCTTGCCAAAACTTAGCTCCTTCACCCTAAGCTCAGATACCATGTTGAATTTTTCAGTTGAGCTTTGATCTTTAATCTTTAAATGTGGAATTACTGAGTACTTGATACAATTTGAACATCAAAAATTCTATCTTTTTTCTACGTTGTTTAAATTGGTCATAATTTCTCACATTTTTAATGCTCAAACTTATTTTTTCTTTTGGTGAAATGGCTCATATTTACATCCTTATAAAGAAAAAATGCAGTCACAGCAACCATAAGATATATGCACAAGGCAAGAAAACTAGCATTACAATGACATAGAAGATAAAGAAGAAAACAATGCGCACATAAAGAACCAAGCCATTAAACTAGACCCAATAGGAATATCAGAACATGATATTAAATATACACCATGGGATTATCTTTTTCTCAAGAAGAGGCTTTCATCCTTCGACTACAAGATCATTATCAACCACCATGGGATCACATCCAACATTTCCCCGCTTAGATTCAACAAGATGTTCTCATTTTAAAATGACCATAAGAACAACAAAAAGGTTTTTGAACTGAAGAACCTCTAGGTTCTTATTGGGGGCCAACTTTCTCGTCTCTCTTAAATCTCAACTTGTTATATGTCTTTGTCTTAAATTTTCTTGAATCTTGAGAGTGTGTAGAGTTTGTAGAAGAGTGTCCTTCAAGTAGCACTCTTCTCATGGGGCATGGAGAACTGTACCAATGATCCATCAACTTACCTTGGTCGACACTTAAATCTATAAAAGTATATGTGCACATATTAGAGAACCCTCTTGCTATGTAAAATAAACTTTATGCTTAGAATTGATCAATAAAAAATCATTTTTGTTTTACAAAGATGATATAAGTTATCAATTATAAGCAAGTCCCATGTTGTCTAAAATTCTATAGCCCAAAGGGCATACTCTTCCAATAGGAAAACCTTCCATACGACATTGACTAATTAAAAGTAGTCACAATGTTTGAAATCCCACTTCCAAGGTGATTGACCATATTTATAAAACCAATACAAGTACTTCAGGGTTCCATACTTGCACATGGTGGGAACTTAGGGTTTGAAATTAACAAGTATTTCAATCTTTTCCCTATGGGAAGGATACCATGTATTATAGACCAATTGAAACAATCCTTTGGGAATCTAAGTGCCACTTACAAATGGATTTCAAAGGAGAATACTAAATCTTCTCTTTAGAATCTACTCTCCATGTTTTGTTGAGATTGCCCTCAAGCTCAGGTTAATTCAAAAGGCATTTATAACCCTCAATTGACTTACAATTTAAAATAAATTTGCATTGGGTCTATCTCTAATATTTCCACCAAGCACAATGTACTAGAAGACTATGCTTAAGAAAGAGGTTGTCTAGGATCATCCTTTGAACCTTTTATAAAATAACCCTTCAAATATTTTAATGTAGTCCAATATGTTGTCTGAAGTTTTCTTTGCTTAATGATGGTTAGAAAAGAATCTTCAACAAAGCAACCATTTAGTAACTAACCACCATTGGGAGTATGGAAATTAATATCATGAATGAATTCATTCGTTGTTTTACTATGGATGAGATAACCAAGGGATGCAACGATAGTTACATAGAGGGTCGAGGTGTGTGAGTAAACTGTTCAATTGATCGATATAGTCCTATCTCTTTATACATGGCCTAATTGATAAATAGATACGTTGTGGCTTCTATAGATATATATTTGACCACCCTTACAAAAAATGGGCGAAAATCTAAGTTTTATGAGCATATCATGGATGAATGGTTATTCCATTGTTCCTTACGCGTTTTCAAAACCTATCTCAATGAATTGATTATCTTATTAATATTATGCTAAAGTGGTTTACTATTATTTTTTAGTAACTACTTCCAACCTTTGGGGAAACAAGAAAGGGGAGGAGCAAAGACTTCTCCCATTCACTCATTCACTTGATTCATTAATGAAAATTCAAATTGGACAATACATTAGAGAAAAGAAATTTCTTGAAGAGAAAATAAGGGTTTGGAGAAAGAAAACTCAACACAAGTCTCATATGAAAATGGTGTGATGAAGGAAGGGTTGTTTAGTGATATTAGGCACGGATGGAGAGCATCTAGATACCATTTCAAATCCTTGAAGTTTAGGTGATACAAAAAAAACATAAATCAATTTCTAAGAAGCTTCACAATGTTGGAAAATTTTGGAAGTAGTCAATCCCTTGGGCTCACATTTCCTATACTGAAGACAATAGAGACCAAGGACATGCTTGAGGAATTGAAGAGTGGAGAAAGGATGAATTCCCGTATTGTATGGAGCAAGGGATGAGTGCCAAGAGCTGTGCTAGATGAAAACTTGAACAAAGAACCAATAGTGATTTGTTTGTTTGGTATCTTGGAATATTTTAGCGAATAGAAGAGGGGATTTGGGAAACCTTCACAATATTCTTCACATTTATGTTCTCATAGCCCAACAATGAGGTGACATTCTATACTAGAATAGCCTATGGTTGGAAAGAAATCGATCCTCCCATAGTGCCTAGCTTGGAGATTCATCTATATATATGTGTGTGTGTGTGTGTGCGTGTGTGTGTGTGTGTGTTTCTTATGAATTTGATTTGTATAATGATGAGTACACTAAATTCATTATCATGAAAATTTGAATGAGGATTTCCTATAGAGATGTAAACCAATTTTAGTTAAATTACAATCACAACATATAAGGCAAAGTTATACAATATATTGCATGGAAATTTTTGACAAAACAACTTTATAGGGAAAGCTTTTCTTATCCACGTATTATTTATATATGGATTTATCATTTCCATGGAGCTCTACAATTAGTTGTTAAGAGGTCTCCTTCTAAAAAAGTTGGAAATTGCAAATAAATCTCCTATAGATGTACTTCTCCCTTTAAGTTGTTTGTGTGAATTTTTGTGGTTAGTACTTTACAAGACTTCTTGTATGTTTAATGTGAATGTCAAGATGAATATACCTTGCTTTGAACTTTCCTTAGCCAGTAATATAATTTAGAGGAACTCATGTAGATTTAAAAGGGAAAAATTCTTAAGTTTTTGTGAAATTTGGGAGATTGCATACATCTCTTTAAAGACTTACCTGTTTCCCACAATATACAAAGTGTGTAGGTCTGAGCTTTGGTTAAGAAACTCTACATAAATATGTGGGAATGCACCCAAAAAATCTCAAATACCTAGTTTTTCACCTAGGAGATAGTAATTGTCCACCAGGACCCACTTTTTTACCTCACAAAACCTATGGGTGTTTCTTGTAGCGACATAAATAGCCTCCTCTTCAAGGAATTTCGGGTTAAAAGAAATAAATGAAGTGTAAATAGGGTGTTAATCCTAAGGAAGGTTGTGATGCAACTCTTCACATCAATGCAATTCATTTATATTACTTTGTTAGCTTCCCTAAAGAAGGCTTACTCAAATCCCTATTACTTATGTAAATTTGTTTATTGAACATGACTAAGAGTAAGTAAATTTGTTTATTGAACATGACTAAGAGTTTGAAATGCTTTAGGAATGCCCTAAAATGTTAGGGGATATGTTATATATATTTAGGTTTGAATTACATCATGATTTATATTTTCAAATGGTATATTTAAAGGGAAAAATGTTTAAATTCCCCAATCCCACTAAACACCTAAGAATGAAGTGCATAGTTTAAGGTGTAAATCCCACACATGGATTCAAGGATTGTTTGGAAAATCAAGAGGCAAAAGGCATATCGGTTAAAATATCATTTCAAAATGATGCCATAACCTTAAAGACTAATTAATCACTCTTTTAAACAGGGTATAAAGTGTTTTTTTTAATGTGATTTGAGATCACTCACCTTAAAGCCTTAAATCTAGGATTTTGAGGAGGAAACAAACCTAGGTTTTATGATATGCTATGTAACTATAAAGTTGAAAAAATGAAAGTTAGAATGTGAGTTAATAGTTCATTGTATGGTGAAGGTAATGGGTTATGTCATTTGTAATCATTGAACTAATCATGAAAATATATGTTACAAGGTACATTATCACTATTTGCAATTGGCTTGCATGATATACTTGAAGCTATGTTGTATTGTGCTCTCTAGAGAAATGTTTATATAGACCTTACCTTTAAAGAATGCAAATTTGACTCATGTTGATTTCTATAAATATAAACCTTGTCATGGATAAGAAAGGAGTTCTCTTAATGGTAAGCATTCCAAATTTGTCATGCATATGGTTGCCATTAAGAAAGTGTTAGGTTGTTAAACCCCTATTTGTATTCTTAGTATGAAGGTATATTACACCTTTCTTATCTTGTTGTATATCAAACATTATTGCAATCACCATAAAATAACTAAAAACCGTATGGAATCCCTTCATCGATCCTATATGATAAAGTCACCATTATTACCAATATCATCCAATGCATATAGAAGACCCATTACCTGGCCTTTTAAATCAAAGAGAAGTCAAACAACATGGTTTTTCAAATCCATGATCCAACCCATGTTGAATAAATACTTCAACAAACAAGTAAGATTGGAATGCAACAATGCATTTACTTACATTGTGATTAATAAAAAAAACAACAAAATCAATTCATTTTACTCAAAAAGTATATATAAATAAATAAAAGCTTGTAAATAAAAAAAATGGTTTTTCTCTTAATTAAATAAACAAACTTCCCAAAATCTATACAATAATAATGTATTATAAAATTTCTATCATAAAATCATTTTTAAGAAAAAAAATCTATAAAAATAAATATACAAAATTAAAAACACATAAGGCCAATGAGATATCACAACTTTAAGTGAGCAGATGTTTTGGAGAGAAATAACATGACCATAAATGCCTCACATCATCATGGTTGGATAATATTTTAGAAAGCAATGACTTTACCATAAAGACTTAATATGGTTAAATAAGATTTATTGCAAAATCATAAATTAAATCAAAACTTGAAGTAGACCATCAAAAGTTGTATTTTTTTCACAAGTAAAATTTGTAAAGCAAGAGCAATCCAAAAACATGAGCTTGATTCAAGAAAATCTCATTATAATCGGTAAGCAAGAGCAATCCAAAAACATATCAGCTAGATTTAAGAAAATCTCATTATAAATATATAATTCTCTGAAAAGTTATAAAAAAATTAAAATAAAAAAAATAATTATAGATTTTTCAATACAAAGAATAAATTAAAAATAAAATTTATAAATAACCACAAACTTTACCCAAACACAAATAAAGTCAAATTAAGATCAAATTTTATGAATAACCATAAACTTCATTCAAACAAAAATAGGGGCATGAAATATTTCGGTAGCATGAGAAAGTGTGACTCTAATCTATCTTTAGATAAAACACAATTGGATATTTTTGCTTTTATATAAAAGACAATGGGATGTTTTAGTATGAGTAAAGTTAGTGAATTTTAAATAGTTAATTATTGTATTAATATGTATTATGTATATAGTTTTCAAGGGTAGTTTATTTGGTTGAAGTCTGAATTCAAAGCTAGGTTTAAATTTAATTCTCGAGAATCTAATTTTTTAGGTTTTTTGAGGTTAGACTCTTAAAACTAGAATCTATAGAGCAAAGCCCATATGAGACCCCTAAAATTATGTTGTAAACCTCCTTAAATTGTAAGAAAATATTATGTTCAAATTGTAAGATATAATGTTTAATATACAATGGTCTCAATAAATATTAACCACTACTACTATTATCATCATACTATCATCATCATAAAAAATAAAATATTTAATTAATTATAAATTTATTAATAGGTAGCTAAATTTCTGTTTTAATATTTAGTTGTTGTTAAAATAATTAAAAAAAATAACATCAAGCATCCATGTTATAAATGATGAAATATTATTTTTTTATAACTAAATAAATAAAAATTAAAATAAAGTAAAATATTAATAACAAATATAATAAAAAAATATAGAGTGTGTTACCTTTTGTTGAAGCTCATCTATCTCCTTAAGAAGATTCTCACTCTTAAAAACAATACAAAAGATGAAATGTATAAAGATCAGCAATCTTAATAAAAACATTAAATATTAAACCATCAATATTTCTACTACCTGATAAAACAGAATCTTATAAGCATATATTATACCTTTCGTGATCGAACACGACTTAACCCAATTTCAAGTTGTTCTTCTAGTTGTTGCAGATCCTTTAAAGATAATTCTTCAAGTTCCTCCCCATGCATATTGCTAAATATAACCTCACACAAATTTCTAAAAATAATCACTCACATTATAAATAAAAAACCATTCCAATTAAATTAGAAGAGCAAATAAACCAAGGAATTACGGGTATCTTTTACCTCAGAGTCTGAGTAATATCTTCAATCTGTTCTTTAATCCTTTTCACATCTTGACTCTCAAGCTGGAAGGCAATGAAAAAAAATTTCATTATGAATTTTTACCAATTTCATCCATAAACCAAAGTTTGGACGTTAACCACCATTATCATTATCAATATATTATAAATAATATTATATTCTTAAAATATATTTTTTAAATATAACTATTAAATAAATAAACATACAAAATATTAACTCAATTTTATAAGAATATAATTAATTTAATAAACATACAAAATATTAACTCAATTTTATAAGAATTATAATTAAATTAACTATATCAATATTTATTTTGAAAATATATTTTTCATTGTCAAATTCTTATTTTTACAATAAATATCGTGGGATAAATTGGGTTTAAAAAAATTCAATATTTCTTTGTTATTCAATATTTTTTTAGGATTTGCGTATTATTTTATATATTGTAATTTTATAATACCAAAGTATATATCATTTATAATTTATTTTTAGAAATATAATTTGTCATTGAGATGGGAATAGGATGAATTGGTAAGGTGGTAGAGGCCGATGCCACCATGGAGGGGATTATGTTTGACTCCATTTCGGAGAACAAGAAATAAGGGAGCACATTGCTGTGTTGGGGGAGAAGCTCTTATACAAAGATGCTTTAGTAAAAGAGCCCTTAGATATTTTTAATTCCAACGTTTTGGTGTCTAAAGACGAACTATATCAAGAGAAGGGAAGAGGGGCTAGGTTGAAATAGAAATTCTAGGAAAAGATTAAACTAGTGGGGGTCATGAAAGGTGGGACTATGTTAGTTTCCCAAAGTAGGGAAAATTCAAACTTTGTGGTGGTGAATTAGGATTTGGTGGGAAAGGAATTTCCTATTGCAAACATTCATGGTGATTTCAGGTCCCTTAGAGTGGGGAAGCCCTCGACTAGTGGTCCTTGATAATTCTTTTGTCTCTGAGGATTATGGGCTTCAAGGGGGCCCTAAAAATTGTAGCCATGTGACATCTCCTCGCTTTGATTAGATCGAATGTGGTATTTTGTCAAGAGACAATGGTGGATTGTGCGAAGGTTAGGGAGGTTGTTTCATTGTTTTTTTCGAGGTGGAATATCCATGCAATTCATGAGAGGGGGATTTCAAGGAGCTTGGTGTCTCTCTGGATTACCTTGAAGAAAAAATTTGAGGGCTTCTCTTTTGTTGTAGGAATATTTGTTTAGGGTTTTGATTGGGAGGTTAGATTCCCTCTCACTTTGTTAAATTGTTATGGGTGTTATGGATCTCATGAAAATCGTAAAGTCTTCTACTCTCAGGTATGCAAGGATGATTTCCTTAAAGATCATGGGTTAATTCTTCGGGGGGTATCTCAACTTGTTGCTTAATGATGGTGAGTCTTAGGGGACTAAAGAAAGACTAAATAGGCCTCACTCCTTTGAGGAAGTTGGGCTTGTAGAAATGGTTCCAGGGATGATTTTAGGGGTGAAATATAGCCCATGGGCGACTTTAAAGGAGTTTAGTTTTTTTCATGGGCAAATTTGGTATATTAAAACATTTTTTATAAAATATTAAATTCTTCCATTAATTATTTGTAAAATAATTCATTTTAACCTAAATACCCTTTTATATTTGTGGCAGAAATCCCCAAAATTAGAATTTGTCCTCCAAACTTCCCCCAAAATCTTCTGTTAGCCCTCGATTTCTACCAAAAAAAATTTGGGATCCTATGCTCGCCCTGAATTTCTACCAAAAAACGAGTGGGATCCTCTGCTCACCCCTGATTTCTACTAAATTTTGAGTGGGATCCTTGGCTCGCCCCCATTTCCAGGAAAATTTCCCTAAACACCTTCAATCACCCTTGATTTCTAACTGAATTTGACTAGGATATATGGCTTGCCATTGATTTCCAACAGTGTTTGAGCCAATTCATTGGCTCACCCCGATATCTAGCAATATTTATCACGTAACAATTTTAATCGTCCCTATAAAATGGCTTGCTTTCTCAAGAATCAATTACCCACTCAAGGAATCGATACCCATTGGCATAGTAGCAGGGATTTAATGTTCAATATTCAGCGTTAACATTTTTCGTAAAACGCAATTCAACTTCAATGTTTTTGGGCTCAAATCGTAGTTACAGGTTATTTTTATTGAAGCAGTTGAAAATCGAGTAGCATTTAAAGGCTTGGCATACAAACGTTACAGATAAATTTTCTTCTTCCACTGGAACTTTTCTAACCCTGTTTTTTGTATAATTTTCAGATATTGGCGTGGTCTCCACTCAACTATGTATCTTCTAAACTATTACGTTGCATACAAACATGAATAAGTTCTTTTCCGTCTACATAATTGCAATCCCATTCTAGATAAAAAGTTTCCTTTAGTTTATTCTAGTGGTGTCGATCTTATTATTCTTGGAGAGAACATGTCAATGGTTGATGACCTTGGAAACCTCTCTAAAAGAATCTCCCTTATTCTTCCTCTTTCCAAGGTTGCCAACGACGAGGAAGCTCCTTCGACATATTTGGTGTATAGATCTAGAAATTTTGTGGGGTTGGTTCTTGTTTCTTTCACTCCTTAGAATCTCCTTTTTTTCTTGTGGAGGATATTTCTCTTAGTGTTCATGTTGATGGTACAACTAGTGAGATAGGTGTACATTTCTCCTTTCTGCTTCCTTGTCCTGCTCTGACAAATTTTGCAATTCCTTCACCCCGCATCTAAAATTCGCATTTTCTGCTTCCTGTCCCTAAGAAAGTGTCCAAAACCCTGTAAATTCCCATCTCATTGTCAGGGCATCTCATTGAGATGGGAATTGGATGAATTGGTAAGCTGGTAGAGGTCGATGCCACTAGGGAGGGGATTATGTCTGACTCCATTTCGGAGAACAAGAAATAAGGGAGCACAGTGTTGTGTTAGGGGAGAAGCTCTTATACAAGGATGCTTTAGTAAAAGAGCCCTTGGATATTTTTAATTCTAGTGTTTTGGTGTCTAAAGATGAACTATATCAAGAGAAGGGAAGAGGGGCTAGGTTGAAATATAAATTCTAGGCAAAGATTAAACTAGTGGGGCTTATGGAAGGTGGGACTGTGTTAGTCTCCCAAAGTAGGGAAAATTCAAAGTTTGTGGTGGCGAATTAGGATTTGGTGGGAAAGGAATTTCCTATTGCAAGCATTCATGGTGATTTCAGGTCCCTTAGAGTGGGAAATCCCTCGACTAGTGGTCCTTGATAATTATTTTGTCTCTGAGGATTATGGGCTTCAAGGGGGCCCTAAAAATCGTAGCCTTGTGACATCTCCTCGCTTTGATTAGATCGAATGTGGTATTTTGTCAAGAGACAATGGTGGATTGTGCGAAGGTTAGGGAGGTTGTTTCGTTGTTTTCATCGAGGTGGAATATATGTGTAATTCATGAGAGGGATATTTCAAGGAGCTTGGTGTCTCCGTGCATTACCTTGAAGAAAAAATTTGAGGGCTTCTCTTTTGTTGTAGGAATCTTTCTTTAGGGTTTTGATTGCGAGGTTAGATTCCCTCTCACTTTGTTAAATTGTTATGGGTGTTATGGATCTCATGAAAATTGTAAAGTCTTCTACTCTCAGGTATCCAAGGATGATTTCCTTAAATATCATGGGTTAATTCTTCGGGGGGGATCTCAAATTGTTTCTTAATGATGGTGAGTCTTAGGGGACTAAAGAAAGACTGAATAGGCCTCACTCCTTTGAGGAAGTTGGGCTTGTAGAAATGGTTCCAGGGATGATTTTAGGGGCGAAATATAGCCCATAGGCGACTTTAAAGGAGTTTAGTTTTTTCCATGGGCAAATTTGGTATATTAAAACATTTTTTATAAGATATTAAATTCTTCCATTAATTATTTGTAAAATAATTCATTTTAACCTAAATAGCCTTTTATATTTGTGGCAGAAATCCCCAAAATCAGAATTTGTCCTCCAAAACTTCCCCCAAAATATTTTGTTAGCCCCCGATTTTTACCAAAAATTTTGTGGAATCCTATGCTCGCCCCAAATTTCTACCAAAAAACGAGTGGGATCCTCTGCTCACCCCTAATTTCTACCAAATTTTGAGTGGGATCCTCAGCTCGCCCCCATTTCCAGGAAAAATTCCCTAAACGCCTTTAATCGCCCTTGATTTCTAACTAAATTTAACTAGGATATATGGCTTGCCATCGATTTCCAACTGCGTTTGAGCCAATTCATTGGCTCACCCCGATATCTAGCAATATTTATCACATAACAATTTTATTCGTCCCTATAAAATGGCTTGCTTTCTCAGGGAATCAATCACCCACTCAAGGAATCAATACCCAGTGGCATAGTTGCAGGGATTTAATGTTCAACATTCAGGGTTAACATTTTTCGTAAAACGTAATTCAACTTCAATGTTTTTGGGCTCAAATCGCAGTTACAGGTTATTTTTATTGAAGCAGTTGAAGCCCGGGTAGAATTTAAAGGCTTGGCATACAAACATTACAGATAAATTTTCTTCTTCCATTGGAACTTTTCTAACCCTAGTTTTTGTATATTTTCAAATATTGGTGTGGTCTCCACTCAACTATGCAGCTTCTAAACTATTACGTTGCATACAAAGATGGATAAGTTCTTTTCCGTCTACATAATTGCAATTTCATTCTAGATCAAAAGTTTCCTCTAGTTTATTCCAGTGGTGTCGATCTTATTATTCTTGGAGAGAACATGTCAATGGTTGATGACCTTGGAAACCTCTCTAAAAGAATCTCCCTTATTCTTCCTCTTTCCAAGGTTGGCAATGATGAGGAAGCTCCTACGACATATTTTGTGTATAGATCTAGAAATTTTGTGGGGTTAGTTCTTGTTTCTTTCACTCCTTAGAATCTCCTCTTTTTCTTGTGGAGCATATTTCTCTTAGTGTCCATGTTGATGGTACAACTAGTGAGATTGGTGTTCATTTCCCCTTTCTGCTTCCTTGTCCTGATCTGACAAATTTTCCAATTCCTTCACCCCGCCTCTAAAATTCACATTTTCTGCTTCCTGTCCCTAAGAAAGTGTCCAAACCCCTGTAAAACCCCAATTACCCCCCCGGCTCCCCCGAGTTTTTTCCCAACTCAAATTTTATTTTTCTAAAACCCTTTCTGTTTTTGTTTTTCTACCCATCTCCAAAAAAAAAGAAAATCTCCGTATGGTTGTCACCCGTGCCAGAGCAAATAAACAAATGGAAGAAGAACTTGCCGCCATCAAGTCCAAACACGAAGATTTGGATCAAAAATTTCTTGAACTCCATCTTCAACATTCACCCATGAACAATCGATGATAGTCTGAGTCTTCTGCAGACACTGGGTTCTCTTCCTCTAGCAACTTTTGTGGGTTGAAGATGGATTTAACTCGCTTCAATGGTGATGATCTGACTAGATGGATTTATAGGGAAGCACAATATTTCAGTCTGCGTAACACTTTCGATGTCAATAAAGTCCCATTTGCATCCTTTCATTTGGAACATGAAGCCCTTCAATGGTTCTGTTGGTACATCAAGGCTCATGCAAAGCCAAACTGGACAGATTTTTTCCAACTCCTTTTGCAACGATTTGGCCCTAGTGTTTTTGATGACTTCACAGGAGCACTCACCAAACTTCGCCAAACAACAACTATGAGGGACTATCAGACAGAATTTGAGAAATTGGCCAATCACACCGAACGATTTCCTGATGCATTCTACCTGAGTTGTTTTATCAGTGGTCTGAAGAATACAATCTGATATGAGGTTTAAATGGTCTGTCCAAACACAATGATGGAAATCCCAGGGTTGGCTAAGTTAGCAGACGACAAGATTGGGGCTCAACAACGCTCCAAATCTACTCTTGTTCCATTCAGAAATATGGTTCCCCAAAGACCCCAAATTCTGCCAGTTCCTAGAACCACTCCTTTCAAGCATTTGTCTGAAGCGGAGATGCGGAAACGTCGGGAAAAATGGATTTGTTATAATTGTGATGAGAAATTCACTCGACATCGATGTGTTGAGAAAAAACGCAATCTCTTGGATGTGGATTCTCCGCTTGCACCTGAAATTTTTTATGATGCCCAGGATCCAGTAGATGCTGAGGGTGACATTCAGCAACTTCCTGTTGACCAGCCTGCTCAAGACGACTAGCTAGAGATATCTCTCTATGCATTAGCCAGAGTCACCACCCCACAAACCATGCGGGTCACAAGATTCTTCAAAAAACTCCCTCTTACAATACTCATTGATTCTAGTAGCACTCATAACTTCATTGACCCCAGGATCGCCAAATGGGTTGATTGTTTTGTCCATCCTTGCTCCAACTTTCAAGTCATGATTGTCAATGGGGGCACCTTAGTTTGCAAAGGGAAGTGTAGTAATGTGCAAATATCTATTAGGGATTATAACTTGCACTCTGACATGTTTTCCTTGCCCTTAGGGGGATGTGATATGGTTTTGGGCGCTCAATGGTTACACACACTTGGACCCATTTTATGGGATTTTGCTGAACTTTGGATGCGGTTTTCAATCAATGGTCAAAAACACACATTGTGGGGCTTACATCAAGGGTCTCTCAGCATCATCAGTTCGCATCACATGGAAAAGCTCCTTAAGAAGAGTTCACAGGGTGTCATCGCTCAGCTCCATTTCATTCAGATGCAACCTTCAGCAGTCTCAACTACTCCCTTGGATCTACAAAAAAATTTGGATCGATATGCATGTGTGTTTGCTGAGCCAGTGGGATTTCCAACTTAAAGACCAAAGGACCATCGTATTCCGCTCCTTCCTAGAAGCATCCCTCCCAACATCAAGTCCTATTGCTACCTGTTTCACCACAAGACAGAGATTGAGATGCTTGTTTGCCACTTACTGAAGCAAGGTGTTATTTGCCCTAGTACCAGTTCCTTCTCTTCACCAGTTCTTCTTGTCCAAAAAAAATATGGGTCATGGCGACTCTNCAAGGATAAGTTTCCAATTCCTGTTGTTGATGAGCTTCTGGATGAGCTCCATGGTGCTCATTTTTTCTCCAAGTTGGATCTTCATTCTGGGTATCACCAAATTCAAGTTCATGAGGATGATATCTGTAAAACAACTTTCCACACACATTATGGCCACTATGATTTTTTGGCCATGCCATTTGGCCTCACAAATGCTCCTTCCACGTTCCAAGCATTGATGAATAAAATATTCCGGCCCTACTTGTGAAACTTCATTTTGGTCTTCTTTGATGATATCCTCATCTATAGAAAAACATGGGTTGAGCATCTCAAACATATGGATCTTGTACTGCAACTTTTCTATGATCATCATCTCTGTGCCAAATAGTCTAAATGTGTTTTTGGGCAAAAGGAAGTAGGGTATCTTAGGCATATTGTTTCAGCACAAGGGGTTCACGTTGATCCTACCAAAATAGATGCCATGAAAAATTGGCCACATCCTTAGACCCTGAAGAGCCTTTGTGGGTTTTTGGGACTGATTGGATACTACCACAAGTTTGTCAAGGATTATGGGATGATTGCAACTCCATTAACAGCTCTACTTAAAAAGGATGTTATTACATGGACACCTGCTACTGAGTGTGCATTTGACAAACTAAAACAAGCTATGTGTACCACACATGTTCTAGCTATGCCTGATTTTTCCAAGCCCTTCACTATTAAGAGTTATGCTTGCGATAATGGACTTGGTGTTGTCCTCCTTCAAGATGAACATCCCATTGCGTTCACCAGCAAATCCCTTTTCGATAAGAATTTAGTTGCCTCTACATATGAGAAGGAAATGATGGTTATTTTTCATGCAGTACCGAAGTGGCGTCCATACCTCTTAGGGAATCATTTTTGAATCAAGACTGATCACCACAGTCTAAAATATTTCCTAGAACAACAGGTCTCATCCCCAACACAACAGAAATGGGTTAGCAAACTCATGGGCTATGACTATGAGATCATGTACAAGAAGGGTAAGGACAGTCTTGTGGCGGATGCTCTTTCCCGCACATTTGATGACCATGCTTCTGTTTCATCTATTTATATGCCTATTCCAAATTGGTTACAATCTGTTCAGCAAGGCTATGTCAATGAATCTTCCTTATCTAAAATCATCCAATAGTTGGCTAGTAATCCTTCTGTTGTACCACATTACTCTTGGGATGGTTCTTCTCTGAGATACAAGGGTCATCCGGTGCTTCCCCAGAGCACGTATCTTCACCAAGTTGTCTTCTATGAACTGCATGCTTCTCCATTGGGTCCGGGTTCCTCAAAACGTATGAGCGGGCATGACATAACTTCTTTTGGAAGGGAATGAAACAGGAAATTCAACAAATGGTTGCCTAATGTGATACCTGCCAGTGCCACAAGGGTGAAACTACACTCCTCCTTGGCTTGCTCGAACCCTTGCCCATCCCTTCAAGGATTTGGAGAAATATTTCAATGGATTTCATTAAAGGGCTCCCTAAATCTGGAGGGAAGACAGTAATCTTGGTTGTGGTTGACCGACTCTCCAAATATAGTCATTTTTGTGCCCTCAGCCATCCATATACCGCCTCCTCAGTCGCACAAATTTTCATGGACCAGATATTCCATCTTCATGGAATCCCTTCTTCCATTGTCTCAGACCGCGATGCAACTTTCACAAGTCATTTTTGGACCGAACTCTTTCGCCTCATTGGCACAAAACTGAATATGAGTTCAGGATATCACCCACAAACAAATGGTCAGCCTGAGGTCATCAACAAATGTTTGGAAACTTATCTTCGTTGCTTCACCTCTGAACATCAACATCACTGGTCAAAGTGGCTCCCTCTCGTTGAATGTTGGTACAATACTTCCTACCATACTGCATTTAAAATGACTCCATATGAAGCAGTTTATGGTCAGGCACCGCCAATGCTCCTTCCATACACCCCCTATTTCACCAGTTCAGGTAGTTGACATGGTTCTTCGAAACAGTGATCATTTTCTTCACATTCTGCAGGACATTCTTCACATGGCAAGAAATCACATGAAACAGCAAGCCGATCAGCACCGTTCTGAGCGCACCT
The DNA here is from genome assembly GCA_001517045.1 of Pseudotsuga menziesii. Taxonomy (NCBI): domain Eukaryota; kingdom Viridiplantae; phylum Streptophyta; class Pinopsida; order Pinales; family Pinaceae; genus Pseudotsuga; species Pseudotsuga menziesii. The sequence goes on along the minus strand of LPNX010034440.1, from coordinate 142,236 downwards.
TTCAAGTCGGTGATATGGTTTTTCTTCGTCTGCAGCCTTACAAGCAATCCTCCCTGAAACTCAAAGGGCGTCAAAAGCTGACTCCAAAGTTCTATGGGCCATATAAGGTTCTTCAGAAGATTGGGTTTGTTGCTTATAAATTGGAGCTTCCTCCTTCTCGCATTCACCCATTATTTCATGTCTCTTGTCTCAAGAAAGTGATTGGCACCAACATCAGAGCACAAACTATTTTACCAGAACAAAATAAGGAAGGATCCATCATTTTGGAATCAGAGGCCATCCTCAATAAGTGCACTCGTCAGCTTCGCTCTCGGTCGATCATAGAGGTCTTAATTCAGTGACACGACATGCAACCAGAGGATGCTACATGGGAACCACTCCTTTAGATTCAGCAGTAGTTTCCACATTTAAAGCTTTGAGAACCCGTGTCAACCCTCCTCTTTATTTTGTTAGTATATTTTGTCGAACACATATGCTTTGTAAGTTGTCACATTAGTATGTTGTATTATCCCACATTCATGGGGAGTAAGCAATAGTTGTCAAGTTGTCCAATGAATATGTTGCATCATCCCACATTCATGGGGAGTAATAGTTGTTTAGATTAGACTTAGTATATAAGTATGTGTTGGCGCTAATGAAGGCATCCAAGAGTTATTTTGTATTGCGGTTGCCCCCTCGAAGTGGCCTACGATCAATAAAATCTCTTTTGTTCTCCAATATTTCTATTATATCGTGCATTCTCATTGTTTATTGCAGGAGATTCTTCACAATTGGCTAATGGAATGATCCATGTGTCACCAAAATAGGGACATGACATTGATGATGGTTGGCTATGGTTAATCATGTTTGGTCATGTTTGACCATGTTTTATAGTAATCCTTTTCTTGATTTTGCATGATGGCAATAGGATAGGTAAGCAACAAAATCAATGTTTGACTTTGTCACAATTTATGTCACATTGTGATTTTAATCAAGGGTTTTGTTGCAGTGTGAGGCGCCTTCATCTTTGTCCCAATTTATGTCACATTCATCTTGTCTTATGTCAAATTGTTGCATTTCTTAATGGTTGACTATAATTGATCATGTTTGATTGGGTCATTTTGTGACATTCATCAATTATTATGTCATAGTGCAACATGCAACTTGGCTAACATATGTCAATTTGTGACATTAATGGATGATTATGTTGCAAATTGCTATGTTCATTAAGGGTTATGTCACACTAAGTTTGGTTGACTTTTGTTAGACATGATTGTCAATGGTTGACCATGGTTCACTATGGTTTATCATGTTTCATTGTGGATGACTATTTTGACCATGATTACAATGGTTGATGGTTTTATGGTTGACCACATTTGACAACAATCCTTAACTTGATAGTGCATTTGAGACATCAATCAAATAAGAAGCAAGTCAATGGTTGACTATGTTGCTTTCTCATATAGAACACAATCGTGCATAATTTATGACACGAAATAATTTGCAATTATATTTAACCTTACAATCATTGGTTGACTGTAGTTCATTGTCATTGATCATGTTCGATTATGGTTTACCATTATGACCATAGTTGACTATGGATGGCCATGTTAATTATGGTTGGATATGATTGGCTATGGTTGAATGGATATGTTGCATTACATCGTTCATCAAGGGTTATGTTGCATTGCAATGTTCGTTAAGTGTTATGTTGCAATGTGATGTGCATCAATGGTTATGCCACACTATGGCATTCATCTTGGCTTACTTATGTTGAATCGCTACATTCTTGAATGTCATTGCAACGTTCATGAACAATTATGTCACATTGATTTTTGTTGACTTTGGTTGGCCTTGGTTGTCTATTCTTGGTCATGGTCGACTCTGGTTGATCAACGGTTTGATTGTGTATGGCTATGGTTGACAATGATGACTATGGTTGATCAGGTTTGATTGTGGATGATGGTCGACCATTATGACTATGGTTAATGATTGTTGGTTAGTGTTGATCATTATGACTATGGTTGATGATGGTTGGTTATGATTTACCATGCTTGACCATGTTCGATAGCATTCCTTTACTTAAGTGTGCATTTTGACCATTGAAAATATTGCATTTTATGCTACATTGTGATGTTCATCAAGAGTTTTGTCGGAGTGTGACATTCCTCAATGGTAATGCCACATTGCAACATTCATCTTGTCTTACTTATGTAGAATTGTTACATTTCTGAATGGTTATTTTCCATTGCAATTCTCCTTGAGGGTTATGTTGCATTGAGTTTGGTTGACTTTGGTTCGCCATGGTTGTTTATGGTTGAGCAGAGTTGACTATGGTTGATCATGTTTAATGATCACATCGCAACATTTCTTAAGGATTATGTTAAATTGTGATGTCACAAAATGGTTGTGTTTGATTTTTACGTTGATCTTGACTAACTTATGTCGAATAACTACATTCATGAATTTTTATGTTGCATTACGACATTAAATAATGCTTATGTCACATTAAGATGTTCTTGAAGGGTTAAGCTGGAGTGACGTTCATTAATGGTTATATCACATTGCGATATTCGTCTTGGCTTGCTTATGTCAACATTTTCCAATACTTCATCTGTAAACAAAGTTGAGAATGGATCATGCAAGCAAGCATCATTAAGTTTCCAAAGATCAACACAAATTCTGACTTCCCCTGAAGTTTTCTTGTCTTGTACCACGATTTGGCCGATCCATTATGATTCCTCGATTGGTTCTATGACTTCTGCTTCCAACATTCAGTCAAGTTCCTCTTAAATTTCTCCTTATAACACGGGTTCAGTCGGTATGGTCGTTGTCTGATCGGTTTTGCATCATGTCCCAAGGGGATCTTCATTTCGCCAAGGTCTCCAACTATACCTTTCATTTCAGATAACTTTGTAGGGAACATATACTTAAACTCATGCAATAAATCAGTGATTTTCCCCACAGTCTCCTCATCCCAATAATCCCCGATATTTGTGAACTTCGGGTTTTCCTCAGACCCAATAATTACTTTCTTGATTTTAAGCGGTTTTAGGAACTGATCGGTAGTTATAGGAGCGCCTTCTATTGCACGTATACCTTCTGACTCACGTATATTTATTTCTAGTTGGTCATCGTCGTCCAGTTCTCCTGTGATATTGCAACACTCCATACAGCTGTTTGTAGCCATGGGGCATTGGTGACAGTGTGCCTCTACAGTCGATATTTCTTCAAAGATCTTCTCCTTTATTATATGTAGCGCAACATCGACTGTTAGGTGTTCGCTTGCAAATTTAAATATCTAGGTAACGTTAACAGTTAAACTTTCCCATTCGACGGTTCATCGTCGCAACTCCTCTGAGGTATACCAACCTCTCGACACCATTTCCAAGGTGTGCATGAATCAGTGAACGCATTCCTATCATGGGTATGCCTGCCAAGCCGTGCGACAGTGCTCAATATGTTTTCCAGGATCTGACAATCCTGTGTATTTTTTATCAACATATCTGATCTCATCTCCAAATATGATCTCCATCATAATTCTACATTGCAGCCATTCAAAGATGGATTGTTTATGCGTACCCCACCATCTAGCGGGCATAGCTTTCAGCACATTGTCCAAAGCGGATAGTCGCTGTGATTTTGTGACCTTTTCTTCAAATTCTTCCAAGAAGGATGCAAGGTTAGGCAATCTTTCATACGTAGGAAGCACACTTGCTTCGACTCCTACCCTTCAAACAACTTTTGTAACTCTCACACATCTAAACATGGAAACTTCATGTAGCATGTTCTGCCAGTTTTCTAAGCCTTCGCCTGAGTCAGACGTACACGAACTCATGCTGCACCAACTCAAGTTTCCCTCAGTTGTAGGGTTAATATAATCTTCCTTTGGAGACATAATGTTATATAGCTAGTCCATATAGTTCTGTTACCCTTTGCTATGCAGAGGCTCCACATATCGTTGCCCTTCAAGGGGATCAATGGGCGCAACCACTCTCATTTTGGAATCTTCAAAAGACAAGATCTTTTTCTTGAAGTTTATGATGGTTTGGTTGTATATTTCCCAGTCAATCCCTAGAAGCGCATGATAGGGGTTTGTGTCATCAACAATGTCAATGACCTCGAAGTCAGCATATGTTCTCAAGCCTTCGATGTCCATAGGTACTTGGGACAGTCTACCAATTGGTAGCACCTTCGACTAGTTGGCAAGCCTTAGCTAAATAAGAGACCACTCCAGTCATAGGTTGTTCATGCTTTCCCGTGTATGTCTTGTCAATATGTTGACATCTGAGCCCAAGTCGAGTATGATATAGCCCATATCATAATATCCTATATGCACAGCCATTCGCAATTCTCGATCAGTCTTTCATTTTCTTTCGACTTCGTTGACTCTTCTTTCAGGGCGCAGATCCACTGTGATTTCTTCTATGAGGGTTGTCAACTCTACGACATCATCTTTGTCATGGATTAGTGCTAAACAACTTTTGAAAAAGTCCTTGAGCTTACAAACCTTTTTAGTGGGCGGATTTCTGATTAGTTGTTCAAATCTTTCGGGCATAACTCTCACTTCTCTCGATGTCGACGGTTGATTGGTATCAACAAAATCTTGTTGCGCCTCCAAGAAGATTTCCTTCTCATGTTGGACATCTAGTGTAGCTTTCTTTTGTGCCGCAGGTTGCACCTACGGATGTCCCTGCAGTGTGGTTTGGTTTGCTCTAGTCGCAACACCTCCTCTTGTAACTACAACAAGGTTGGGTTGTCTTGGTTCGACAGAAATCATTTGAGTATTCGGGTTGGGGTTTGGATTATGATTCTGCACTGGGTTGGGGTTGACGACAGTTCTAACCTGACATTACACAATAAGTTGCAGACACTGTTTGACAATGTGATCAAATGCTTTACAATATGTACAATTTTTTGCAGGACTTTGACAATCTCAGGAAAAATCTCCTGGTTGCCCCCAATTATAGCATACAACTTGGCCTCTTCCTCGATCAAATCCTCCTCCTAGTTGTTGTCCTCGACCTCTAAAGTTCCCACTCCCCCTTGGTAGAGGGTATTGTTGTTGTTGAGTATACTGGGTTGGTTGATATTGCGGTTGAGGATATTGTTGTTATTGAAATTGCGCAGGATGATACTAAAGTTGCGCTCATTCAGCTTGCATTTGTTCATCATTCTTCATTAGGTAGGTCTCCATCGTCTTCTCTTGGAGCAGCTGAAGTGCTCTGCAGTCCTTTTCGTCATGACCTATCGATCTACAAAACTTACAATACAGACTAGCAGGTGCGCTTACCATCTTTTGTAAGTACAGACATTCCTCAGACTTGTGACGTCTAGTCTGGCATACTTTGCACCAAGGAATTCCTTAGGTATTTAACGGGTTAGACGCATTTGTTGCGACATAATTCATTAGCGTCACGCAATTATCCTTATGGTGCCCATCTGTTCTGCACCTGGTACACCATAGTTCTTCTCGGACTTCTTTGTCTCTATTGATTTCCTAGAGTTGCACCGTAAGACTGGTCAGTTGCGACTGAATTTGCATCATGTCCGAGGCAGTGTCTCCAACTGGAGAGGCTTCTAACTTCATGGCTATCTCCAAAGACTCTATTTGCAACACGAGTTTATGTTGCATCAATGTCGTTCGGATGTGTGGCAACAAGGCAGCAATGAACCATTCCTTGTGTTGCACATTCGACATTTGGAAACTCACTTTGGCCATTAATGTCTTAAATCTCTGGTCGAAATCCCAAACAAATTATGTTGGTAGTTGTTTGATCTCCTTGATCTTAGTGATGCACCATGATTCAGACTTTCATTTCTTAAATTCATCAATCAATCCGAGTCAAATCTCATTGAGTGTCTTTGGGACCACTCCTACTGGTACTATGGAAAACATCATATACCAATCGAGTGCACGACCCCGTAGAGTCGTGATCATCTATGCAATCTTGATGTTGTCGTCCTGGATATGTCATACAGTCCAAACGACATCACCCAGAAACCAGTGTTGTTCTGGGTCTTCCAACCCATTCCCATTGAATATTGGGAGCTTAATGTCAGTCCCAGCCATTGGATTGATCGGAATTATATTAATTGTTGGTACAGTAGGAACAACATGTGGGCTAGTCGGACTTCCTTGTCCACTATTTACAACGTTAGTACTACTTGTATTTACAGAAATACTTGAATACAGGTCTCACGATATTACCTCTAGTACTGTAGGCGAGTTGTGTACACATTCTTGTTCCGGAGCTTCAATCGACTCTTCGAACTCTTTGTCTCCTTCTGAGATTGGTCGATAATCCTCTTCCTCGTCACATGAGCCTTCGTCAAGGTACAATGTAAACTCGTAGCCTTCTTCTTCTTGCTCTATGCTGCTATTGCCTCATCCGAACAGAGTTTTTTTTCTTTTGTCAGACTGAAATCTTCTTCCGCTTATCAAAAAGATGGATTCTAGTTTAGTTCCACTTTCTCCTGGGAACATCTCACTGTATTGTTCTATGGAGACATAGCCACTCTTTGGTATTCAATCTATCAGTCGCAGGATGCCCTTTTCACATATAAGCATTTTGATCCACGTCTTCCACGATGAGAGACATCGATTGTACGGTCCTTGAAAAAAAATTCTCTTGGCCTCACTATATGAGGTTATTGTATCAACAACAAACTCAGTGATATATCCCTCTATGATAGTGTCTACCCAGAAGTCCGCAGCTCTTGATATAAGATTGTTGATTCTTTTCAGCTACTCAATCAAAAACTGAGTCCACTCTGTCAGTTCTCCTCCTTGAAAATTCTTTTTCTGGGTTGTCAACTTAGACAACAATTCATACAACACAATGGGGAACTCCGCAAAGAAAAACTCGTGGATTTCAGAATATATGTACCATTCTAACCACTTCGTCGACGTCTACCAAGATCCTTCACTTTCTTTTTGTGCAAACTCTAGCACTTTTGCATCCACCCAACTTTGGATCTCTGGTTTCGTGGGATGTCGGAACATGTCCCTCAACACACACTTTAGAGTCTCGACAAGGGAACCATTTGTTGGCCTTTTCCCCCCTAAGACCCAGGTTCAGCCCCCACTCTTTGGTTAGCGCAACAAAGCCCAAGATATCGGCCCGACAGAGCAGATCCCAGCTGACAGCACTTGCGACATAGATGTCGTCTCACCCGAGATATCTTAGTTCTTATGGGTAACTGCCATAACCATGTTTCTATAGTTTGCGTGGGAGGGTGTTTTATGTCCTTGGCTCTGCGTCAAGGTTTTCCAACGAGGACCGGGAACTGTGTTAGCGGTTTGCATGTTCTCTGTCAACACGGGATATGATGTGCCCTTCTTATGCAAGCTTATGCAAATGTGCAGTGGACAGACAATGCATACATACTCATTACTCAACATTACATCATTCATACAATTATTCTCTTAAGCACAATAACCAATCAAACATTAAATACAGTAATTATGCACTTGTCTAAGCTACTCAACAATCACACATACACACAACATGTAACGTGGAAACCCATCCGGGCAAAAACCATAAAGTGCCTTCATTTGGCATTGGCATGAGGAAATAGATGCCTCTTTTGTTCGTACATAAAGCTACAAACTATGTCCAATATCTTCTCTTTTATCTCTACAAACCTCTTCTCCCTCTCATGCTCTATGTTCTTCTCTATCTTTATCGCTCTACTCTACTCCTACTCAGCGATCCGCACACAGCCTGGATCGACTCGACCTTCTCTATCCGTCTGCGCACTCAGCTACAGACCCACTACTCTGATGCACTCAGTGATCCAGAGTTACGTACTCAAAACTGTTGTATCCTTTACTCAGCTCAAAAAGTGTCTAAACAAGAACTAGCTAATAGACTAATTGATTGACCGACTAACCCATTAACAACTTGGGTTTCTCCTTTTATATCCTTATTATAGACTCGATATATTCCCATACATGCTTGTTACAGACTCAATAATGACTCAATAGAGACTCTAACAGACTCAGCTTCAGTGGCGATTATAGCCGACTTACTATCCTTAGCCCACAGGCTGTCTTTCCTATTCTAGCAATATATGACCAAAAAGGCGCAATCGACCTGACTTACAAAAATTCATTTACGCATGTGGTTTCCACTGGCTCCAGCCAAGCTCGTACCCACGATTGCTAAGGGTTGTTGCTTCCTCGGCATCATGCCTTACTGTCACTTTCTGGTCGTTACCTTATTTGCACGCCTGCTTTTGCGAATATTCGGCCATGTCATCACATCTCTTGCTTTGTACATCCATTATAGCTTACAAAACTAGCGCAGCTTCCTCATCATGTGCCTTCTCTTTACCTTTCTCCTTATCTTCCCTCTTCTGTCGCAGCATCCTTCTCTTCTTCGATGTTGTCTACCATGTCGCAGGTCCTTCCTCTTCTTCCTTGTACTCCTCTTTCCTTACTTAGGAAGAATTCTATGTGAATTATGCCCTTCTATCCCGGGTCCAATAGCTGACATTAAGAGGTTCACTATGGTCGACCATGATAGGCTATGATTGGTCATGGTCAATCATGTTGACCACATTTACTATTTTTACCGAAGTATGGATGGACATGATGACCATGTTGACCATGAATTACATGATTGGTTGATAATGTTAACTATAATTTATTATCATTAACCATGAGTCACTATGAGAAAGTTTAATCAAAGTAAAAAGACACAATTATCAAGAAAATTTAAAATAATTTATCAAATATCTTCAAGTTTGATTAACAATGCCCCAAAAAAAAACTTGAGCAAGGAAAAGATAAAGAAAAGGAATCCATTTTATCCCATTATATAATGACCATGACTCAACTACAAGGTTTTGCAAAGCACAGAGCTCACAACATCCTAAAGAATCATCGTTAGGGAAAGTCCATGGCCCTATATTGGCTTTCCTATATTTGTAACATCAAATTTGAAATAGAAGCATTTTTCCATTTATTTCCTAAAAGATATATAAAACTAATTACATAATACGTGAGGATTTACTTAAGAGAAATGGTTGGCAACCTAGGCAAACGATGCCTTCTCTTCCTCTAGTGTAAATTCTAGCCCTGCGATCGAAACCCATGATCAAATCGTTCAGTCGCTCGAGCAAAAGAAGAAATTTAAAGATATAAATGCATGTGGAAGTTAATAAAAAGAGGTTTATTATAGACATACAAGGACCATCTCGTTAGATTCAAGAACTTTAAATAGAGAAAAGAACAAAAATTACACGTGTCACCAATTCGAAAATCTTGCTAACTGTTTACATTAGGAAGGAATCAAGCTTCAAAGTATTTATTTTAATAACATTACTTATAAATTTAAATCTAAAAATGCAAATGAGCATAATTAAGAAATTGAATAAGGTGAATTTAGGAAACAAAATAAGATATATAAATTTAAATTATGACAAAAATATGTGTTTCATAAAGTTGAACAAATATTTATTTAAAAATAAAAATAAAAATATGATGATGATGATTATAATTTACTTTCACTCAAATGAACTTTGGTTTATCGAACCTTAAGAAGGGTATTATTTGGTTCGCTTTAAATTTTTATTTCTACGCTCAAAAAGCTTGGCAAGAAGTTTTCCTAGCTCATTATAGTTTTGGCAAGTTAGGAGGTTAGAAAGGTTTGTATTGTAACAAATTCTATGAAACTCGGATCTAATGTGTGTGTAAGCAATGCACACTAAAATAAAGTGGTTCTCATCCTCGACACTCAAAGACTCACGAAGATGGCAAACACTTTCCACCCATGAAGTTTTAGGAATATACCAACACCCTCTTTCGCTATGGAGTTGTTGCTGCTGCAACTATCCCCCAAAAAAATTTACATTTTTTAGGACCCCCCCTTTAAAATCTTAGTTTTGCTTCTTAGGCATTTTGAGTTTGGAATCCAACATTTATGATTTCATTTTTCTCAAGGTTTTTTGGTTTTTTTACCAAGAGGGAAAGTTTGTTTTTGATCCCCTGTAGCAGGGATGTTTTTCCAAGTCAAGAGTCGATACAGCGGACACCTTTTCGTTTTCATTCCGCCACAGCGAACGTTTTCTCAGGTTCGAGCCACAACAGCGGGTTCAGTTTTAATTTCAATATCGGATATCCCTCCGATTTATTTTTCCTCTACGATGGATGAGCCTTTGGTTTGATATCGGAAAGGCTTCCGATCAATTTGATCCCGCTACGGCAGATGGTTGCCAGCTTTCGAACTGCTACGGCGTCTAACCTTTATCTTTGCCTTTCGCTTAATTTGTTGAGAGCCTGGCCGCAATGGCGGGCGAATTCTTTTCCTCGAGCCACTGCAGTGGAGTTTTTCCCTCAAGCGTTATCTAGTCTCTCTATCCGCTACATCGAAAGTTCCCTTATGTCCGAGCCGCAATGGCGGGTGGGATATTGTATTGAGGATCGAAGCTTCTTCAGATTTTTTGCGCCCGCTTCGTCGAATGAGTTCTTGTCACTCTATCGCAACGGTGAAGGTGGTTTTCATCGATCGTCCAAACCTCACCAAGCCCGCTTTGGCAAAAGGAATTTTGTTGTTGAGCCGCTACGGCGGTAGCCTTCCTTTATTGTTGCCTGACACCTTTTGACTGCCGGAGCCGCAACGTAAGTCGGGCATATCGCCGAGTCTTAAGCCGACACGTGCGTCTGTGTTGGGAGGTATCGAACCACCGTTGTTGGGGTTGATTGCATATTGACTTATCATTTTCCGCCAATGCACTATGTTAGGCACCAACGACGTTTGGCCGTGCGCATGCGAAATTAATGGTTTTACCTACCAATTTTAAAATCTTTTCGCCAGTAGATATCTATTCATACCCGGGGAACGGTGTTTTTACCATCGCTTTTTACGGTGAGGGCTTGAAAGCTTTGTTGCGATTTTATCCCGTCCTAGAGTTTGTGCGATTGGTGGAGATCGCTTGTGGAGCTTACATGGCACGTCCTTACCAAGTATATCCGACTGCATGTCTGGCTTGTCCTCTTCCAGGTAGGTTTTTCATTCATTTGTGTTGGTTTGACGAGTTAAAAATTATTTTTGAGCTGTCACTTGTGGTTCTCCCGAGAAAGGTTGGGTATGTTTGGTTGCGGGTTTAAAAGGGGGTTTTCCCATTTCATTTTTAGATTCGTCGTTTCCTGTTAGGGTTCGAACTTGCCCGTGACGCCTTACTTGCCCTCATAGCCTCACTAGTTCGTCCGGAGAAGTTTTTCCCGCAGTCTGTTAGGTTATGATGATTATCCAAGCGCCCAAGCTTTACGCCAGCATGGAACAGACTGGGTGCTCACCTTGAGGCATTTTTAGGTTTTATAGTTTTCTCATCTCAGGTAGACCCCGTAGGATTCGACGGTATATCTTTCGGCTGTGGGATGTTGAGCCTTGGAGATTTGAAGCTAGGGAATTGCCGCCCTGAGCGTCGGAGCAGGGCCTTTTGCACTTTGAACCCTTTGGAGTCTTTGTGTCGAATTGCGGAAAAGCCTCGCAGTGGTTAGGTCGCATTTCTTTCCTAAGAGTACGGGGTCCGAGGTTTGCCATGTTCAGAGGTTTTACTGCCAAAATTTGAACCACTAACCTGCATCGTTTGTCTTGACCTAATGGCCGAGGATATCAGGGTAATACAAAATACTGATGATTGTTTGGACAGTTTGCTTAGCATATCATATCCATTTTGTTTTATTGCATAAGTTTGTTTAAGTATGTAAAGGCTAAACTTGTTCTGGTTTTTTGCAGTTAACGCTCGACAGTATGACGAAGACAGGTAAAAGGAAAGCTAAGATTGTCGATTATGACTCATATGCAAAGGTTGTAGAAGTTGCACCCGTACCAAGGGTAGAGATCATTTATGAAGATACAAAGATAGTAATTGGAGCTGAGCCCCAGTTCAAATGGGGTCAGATTTATCACTTGTTGGTAGAAAAGAAAGTTCCAGAGTCGGGATTAGAAGCTCAGAAGAGTTCTTTGGAGTTGTTGTTGAAGGTAGCAAATGAACAAAGGACTGATATATCACCTCTAACAAAGCATGCTCTTTTTCTAAGAAATGAGATCTATCAGATGCAGGTTCAGATCGTGGGAGAAGTTTTCAAAGTCAAACAAGTAGAACATCGATTCCAGGAAATTTCAGCCACAGCTACAGAGTTTAAAGACAAAACTCAAGACGTTGTAGAAGTCATTCAAGGACGATTGACATGGTTGGAAAAAACCAAGGAGCCTCCGAAAACACACCAGTCAAAACTCCAGAAAGATTGCAGCTTGAGTATGAATTGATAGGTTTCAGCAATAGAGCTGCTGAAAAATTGACAGAGGCAGTCCAAAAGACAATAGATAAATGCAGGGAGTTTTCCAATAAAGTACTCACCACCTATAACAGATATCAAACATCATCCAAGAGAAGGCTGGACGAGCTTCCACCTCATGAAGAACATTTGCAGCAATTACATGCTAAATTTCAGGAGGATGAGCTTGGCATACAGTTAATAAAGAACTTAGATGAAAGGGTGATAAAAAATGTGATTGCTCAAGCTGCAATTTGTAACTGCCTTTAAAAGGATCAATTTCGATTACTCCCAGCAAGGATGGCTGACAGAAGGGCTCAGGTTTCCAAACATGAAGTTACAGTCAAATTCATGGAGCCAGCCAAGTCGGAGATAATTGCTTCAGATGCTAAGGCATGGAAGTAATGGATTGTTGAGTTGACTGGGCCCATTTAAGTGTTTTGTCTTTTTGTAAGCATGGAAATACAAGACAAGTCTTTTGTAACCGAATGTAAAGGGAGCCCAGGGGGCAAGAAAACCAAGAGTTTTTGTAGATGTATAAATATAGGTGAAGTCGAAGAGAATAAGGACTTATTGTAAGAGGAACTAATTCTGATTATAATAAAGAGGATCGAATTTTCTGCTGGAGAAGGAGCTGTTGAGTTTCAAATGCATGTTGTGTGGATGGATAGATAGAACTATTTATGTGTTGACTGACTATGCAAATTTGTGAGATCATTCTAACTCTAAACTATTTCTTAGTCGTGAATGATTTCATTTCCTTGTTTTGAATCTTGTGCAAGAAATAGGTAATGAATGGTTTAATAAACAATGAGTTATCTCTATGTTAATCTTTATGTTGTGTTCCATGTTTTCTGAATTATATCAGCTATCTATAAAATTTGGTGTGCATAAAATACAATACATTACTCATACAAATAATCATCTTGCTCCCTGGGGATAGGTTAGTTAGAATTAGATCAGCTTAGCTTAATGGTTATTTGCTTTCTATGATTTACGAACAAAGGAGATAAGACAAGAGGTAAGAACCTACGCATCACATTGTGAACCCTTTGCTTCCCGATCAGCTGCATTTAGTTTAGGCACTTGCATATCATTTATAAAACATAAAAAAAACTTATATAAACGGTGGTCCGGGCCGCAACAGGTAAAATAGATTTAAATCATTACTTAACTCTACGGTAGTTAGACTGTAAATCGGACGGATTCCCCATACCAAACAATAAACGAGCTAATTGGGAGTGGTTATTGGGGAGAATCCATGCTGTCGATACCTGGGATTTTCCAGTCATCAATAGGAGCTCATGGGAGTTTGTTCTTATTTTCGCTATAATAATTTCTTCTTTGGACTAGTTAATACTGAAAAATACTTCTGATCTTCCAAATTAGGGTTAATGGCCTCTTTATGTAAAGTGAGAAATGGGATAACTCAAGTATCTAACTCGCTAAATATTTCGATCGATTTGAATTCAATGATTCTTAGAAAATATATAAAATATTCAAAATTTTAAGGTAAAAAATTATTATAAAGATTCCAAACCATTAGAGATAAAATATGCAAAGTATACACATATATATACCATGTAAGGGTAAATATATCAAAATGGAAACAAGTGCAGTACATATTTAATCAAAATTGAAAATGCATAATTACTATGAGGCTCTAAATGGCCTATGGAGTCCAAAAAACAACATGATATGTTTAAAAAGCTACAAGATCAACATGATTAATCATCGAAGATCAAACTCAACATAGGAGTAGATTTGATTCATTTCAAACTATTAGGATACCTAGGTAGTTGACTGTAGAACTGGGACACTGGAAAGTTGAGAAAACATTCAATGAAAGAGTTCATTGGCCACAAGTAACACTGAGAAGGGAAACAACTCCTTCAAGCTGGGTTAGCCTCCTCAATCATATGCCAAATCCACTACAAACAACCCAAGAAGACTACCCAACAAGCTCCAAAACCTCTAACTAGTCAACCTACAATTTTGCTTCAAAACCTCCAAATGCTCACAAATGCTCAATGAAGATGGTGTGAGGTAAACAGACGGTGGGGTGGTCTCCTCATAAAACATCAAATCCTTAATCCGTATCTAACCCAAAATACATAAACAAAGAGGCTCTAAATAGGTCCTAGAGTTTAAAAAAGGACTTCAAGTTACAACAAATAACTACATATCATCAAAATCATTGCCTATATTGTGATCTTAGTAATCAATAGCACCATGTTCACCCCTCCTCTAGGCTCTAGTCCTTGCTTCTACCTGGAATCTCGAAGTTAATCTTCTAAAAACATTAGTCCACACCTTAAAATTTTGATAAAACTTCCTAATCCAAGCATAAAAAAAAGCATTATAAATAAATAAATTAAAAAATAATAAAAATATTTAAATTCATCATTTACTAAATTTACTTGTAATCAAATTAAATAATTTCAAATAAATTTTGAAAATTAAAATAAAATTAAAAAAACCAAAAAAAAATTTCAAAACTTGTATAAAATCAAAAATAAAATTTCAAAACTCGTATAAAATCAGTTTTGATAAAATAAAATAAAAATAACATCATTACCTTTCACAAAAAGCAAGTATATTTTATTTTAGAATTAAAAGCAACGTACTTTCGTTTTCTATTTCATGTTCATGATATGAAAATTTTAATTTTTTATTATAAGAAGTTGGTCAATGGCCTCTTTAGACTTCTTTAAGTTTGTATTTAGAAGCACAATTTGTTTTTTTAATGATGATCAAGATTAATGTTTACTGTTTACTGAGACTTCTGGATCTACCAAACCTTTAAAATCTGTAAATCTTTAAAAATACTTACAAGTATATATTAATACTTTAATACTTAATTATTATTAAATATTTTTTATATTTCTTTTTAAACACATTAAAAAGATTTTGTGCAAAATATAAATATACAATTAATTAATAAATATAAAAAATATATTAATATTCCATATGAAGAAAGTTTATGAATTAAATTGTACCTCACGAATAGTCCGTTCCTCCTTTCCAATTGAGCTGGGATATAAGTTATACTTGTCCAATAACATCTTCATGCTTCAATTCATAAACATATATAAGTTAAATATAATGAACGAAAGCTTTTATGAAATTTTTTTTTATATATATAGCATATCGATTAAAAAGGAAGTCAGCACAATCATATCTTTACTAAATTCTATAAAATCGAAAATATGAAAATTTAATATTTAAAAGATAAATATGTAAAAGAAAAACCTTTTTAATATTTTTGAAAATATATAATGATAATTATTACATTTTTATTGAATTTTATAAAATTGAAAATATAAAATAAAAAAATTAATGTTAAATAATTAAATAAAAATGGAACCTTCTTAAAATAATTTTACATATATAACTAGTATATCTATTGACTTTTATCCATTAAGAAAAATACCAACATCTGCTATTCATGATAATCAAAGTATTAAATTTTATCATATTGAATAAACAAAATATTTAAATTTTAATATTGAAAATGATTTCAATTATTTAAATTAGCTATCTACATTAATTTAAAAATCATTTTATTTTTTTCAAGAAATATTATTATCGGACATTTTTACTAAAGCATTTTCAATGAGGATGTGGATGTTTTTAGTCAAGCATTTTTAGTGTGACACTTTTAGGAATTTTCATTCAAACACTTTCATAAAAACACTTTCAAAGATTTAGGCATTTTCACCAAAGCACTTTCAAATATTTGGGAAGCACTTTCAAAGATTTAGGTATTTTCAGAGAATGCTCTAAAATATTTATCCATAAGCTTCACACATGAATTAATTTTCCCTACTTTGGTTTTAATTTATTTCTTCTTTACTTTATTTCTCATTTTATTTTATTTATGTCAAAGTTGTTTTCACGGCATAGCGTTAAACCTTAATCAACCATTAACAAGGGGCACACACTCGCTCTTTCAATCTTGGTTATTCTTTATTTCCTCTTTATTTCTTTATTCTAGTTTGAACAAATCACTGCATTTGCAAAAACATCTTAGAATGGGAAATCTAGCAAGGTAACCCTACACATTCTGTGGTAATATATATAGAACTAAATAGCAATTTGGTCCTAAATAGTTTGGAGGGTGTATTGGATATCAAACACATCAAGGGAGGAAATTATTAATCTTAGAGTTAATGAATAAGCTTATAGAGTTAAACCACATGAGTGTAGCAAGAGAGCCTTGAAACTCATATTTTTTGGTTTGAAAGAGGATAAAGACGAGGACATGGTAGCACTAGTGAATGAAATGCTACAAAAAACATTACAAATTGAAACAACTTGTCTAATAGAAGCACAACAACTAAGCAAAATAATCAAACACAAAGAATCTGTGTTAATTTGTGTTAAGGTGATCTTTAATGGCCATAAATATGGAATACTCGTTTGGAAGATCAATTTGACTTGAGAAATGAAGTCCAAAAGGTAAAAGAGGTTAGAAAGGAAGGCAAACAAGCAATAATGAAGAACACAAAATCTATTCTTAGGGATAGAGGCCAAAATGATAATAATAAATAACAATTTGGGACACTTTGGATCCTTTCTTGGAACTTTTGTGGCTTTCCATGGAGCATGGGTCCCATTCGGTTCCCAAGTGAAATTGATATTATATTCATTGTTGAAACTTGGGGAGCATGAATAATATAAGGTCCCTAATATAGAAGTATTTGTCTTGTGGTCGATATGAAATACAAGATACTATAGTAGAGGTCATAGGCATATCTTGTTACATAAAGAAAAAACATTTTTCCTTATATAAGGCTTCAAACAAAAGATCCTTTCAATTAGTACATGTGGATCGAGATTTCAGATATCAATACTAAAAAAGTTTATATAGCAATATATGTTATTTTGTGCCTACTAATTCTACATTTTCTGAGAAACACAATCTAGATAAAAAAATGTCCTTACAGTAGCTTGCAACATGATATTTCCAGCCTAAGAAATGATGGCAATATCCCCTTGCTAGGAGAAATTAATGCTAGAATAGAAACTAACCAAGCTATTATCTTATTGATTCTAACCCCAATCCTCTATGGCTAGATGAAGACCTTGTTTTAGCTAGAAAATACAAAATAAACATTAAAGACTTGGTTGAGAAATTGTTTGGTACCAAGCTAAGTAAGCTTTGTAATTCTTAAGATCTAATAATTTACAATGGTCTTCTGAAGTGGTTGAAATTCAACCAGATGACTTGTTCCATGGTTCGACTCATCACTAGTGTTATGGATTATGTGATAACTAATATCCACATATACAACCAAATATTAATTTTGACATCTTAAATGACCATCAACTTGGCTGTGGCGATATGCATTTAACCCTAACCAAAAACTTTGACAAGCACATAAGCCCCATAACAAAGAATTAAAATAACCCAAAGAACCCGATCTTTAATAAAATTAAATTGATATATTTTTAAGGGATTTAAATAATGAATTAAATATACTATTAATTAAGGAAAATATTGAAGACATTTACCAAAATTTTACCACAATAATCTCTACTTCCATTAACAAGTTCTTTATCCTTGGGTCATGTAAAAAGAGAAATAGAATAATCAAATCTTGGTACGATAAAGAGTACAAGCATGTTAGGAAATACATTCGAAATACTCCTAATGAGTCCTTAAAAACTGATAAGATTTATAGGTACAAATCCCTAATTAAAATGGCAAAAATTGTGTTATATAAATAGAAAGCAAGAGAATCGTTTGCACCTTTCTAAGGTAAATACTAAGAAATTATAGAGGCAAGTTCTAAGTATTAGAAGTAAGGAAAATAATATGATTCCTTTGAGGGACTCGATATCCTACATTAAAAAACTTTAAGAATCTCATGATGTCGTGGGCATCATGAAAACCTTTTCTACAAAGGAAGATTTTTTCTATTTAGAAGAAAAAACTTGAGGTTGAGCGTCTTACTAAAGGAAAAGCTAAGGACATTGATGGATACTAAGTAGATATCCTAAAAATTTGTGTGCCCATCCTCATCCCTCACATCCATAGCCTCTTCAATTTAGCACTCAAACAAGGTTTCCCTAAACCCTAAACATGAAGTCTCATTGATCCTATTTTCAAAAGTGACTCAATAAAAAAATCCAATATCTAATTACAGGACCATTATGATTAGCCCCCTTCTAGGAAAATTATATGGAATTATTCTAGAAAAGAAATCAAGCATTTGGTTAGAAAGTCATGGAAAAAGAGCTAAAAGCTAGGAAAGATTTTAGGGCTATCATTCAAATGCAAACCACCTTGTTACTTTTGGGATCATTGTTGAGGAGCGTTTCAATAATAAAACCAATCATCTGTGTTGCTTTGTTTACTTTAGAAAATAATTTGACATAGTGCCCAAAAATAAACTTTGGAATAATTTAGAAGAGATAAAAGTCTCTTTTGAGTTAAGAGTTGTTGTGATAAGGTTGTGTACGAGAAGGTTATTTCCAAGTTTAAGAACTCTGAGAGTTGGTTAGAAGAAATTAATTGTAATATGGGAGTCAATAAAGGTTGTCCCATATCCCTTATCCTTCATGGTATTTACATTGACAATCTAGCGGGTTGTTTGGAAGAGACAGTTGGTTGTGTTGGCACGACCTTCACTGGTATAGTCATCACCCTTCTTCTCTATGACGAAAATATTGTGCTTATGGCAAGGAGTCCCTATGATTTTTAAAAGAAACTAAAAACTATTAAGGATTTTTACTCTAGTATGGGAAATATTAAATTAAAACGGATAAAACAAAGGTTATGGTAATCAAATCCCAAAAGGTCACTTATGATAATTTCATGTATGACAACAACAACAACTTGGAGGAAGTGACTTCATACATATATTTGAAAATTGATCTTCATCATAAGCTTAATTGGAACTATAGAATTGAGAAAATGACTGATGGAGGGTGAAAAGATTATTATGGAATTGCAAACAATTGTAAATCAACATACCTTTGGCTTTGGAACAGGAAGAAACTCCACTTTGAGACTCTCGTCACTCATGTTTTCTTATATGGATGTGAAGCTTGGGGCTACAACATCTCTAAAGAATCATGGAGAAGTATAGAGCAACTCCAAAAAAAAATTATAAAATCTAATCTCAAAATTTAACACAATAAACCATGTCTTATGCTCCCCATAGAAGCGAGTCTCTCCTCGATTGAGAGCATTGCTATGACTAGATAACTAATGTACAAGAACAAGACAAGCAATATCATAGACGACGCTTCATTATATTTCTTTATACTCTAGTTCGAACTACCCACAACTTAAGCAAGGTTGGCATCAAGATGCCAAGCCTTGGCTAAATCATTAGGGGATCGATGAAGAGTTCACTTTGTACAATAATGATAATATATTAAAAGTATTATTACATCTAAATTAAAGGAGAATATGTGTTATGATAAAGAGTTAGAGGATAAGAGAAAATTAAGATGTTATAAGTTGATTGTCAACCCTAATTTAGAATATCATGTTTTAACTAGCATAAAGAAGAAAATCAACATTGCTAAAATAAGAGCAAACTCTCACGAGCTCTATAGTGAAACAGGGCGTTGAACACTTCCTAAAATGTCACAAAATGAAAAAAAAATTGTAATATTTGTGACACCAAGAAGTTTGAAAGAAAATCACTTTTTCATTGAATGCCATGTGTACACCCTCATTAGAGAGCAATTTAAAAACATTTTCTACAATATTGACCTTCCTAACCTTCTAATTCATCACAACTACGATGATTTAGGAGTACTACTCTTAAATCTTTTTGTGCATAAAACTAAGATTCTAAAGAAAACCAAAGGACACCTTACCTTTTTAAATCTCGATAAACCAAATTTGGTCTCATTGGATGCTAATAACTATCACCATCATCATCATCGTCATTAATAATAATACAATAATATAATTAAATGATCATTAATGATACTAAATTTTCATAAGTTTGGATTGATCATGATTACACACACACACACACACACACACACACACACACACACACACACATATATATATATATATTTGACAAGGGTGTTGAGGCCTTTGCTCTAATCTAATAGCAGTCTAGGATTCAACAATAATAATTTCTAGGATCATTAATAACATGGTGAAAAGTGGTGACAACAAGAAGGCATTAAATAAGTAAGACAAGCATGGGTGGCATCAGAGATGCCATATCACTCCAAGTTCCATCATTTTCAATGCTTTACCATTATCTCTATGGGTGAAGGTGGTATAATGGGGCTCCAAGACCCCATTTATAGTCATTGTTTGTTCAAGCCTAGTTCAATCACTTGAATTTGTGCTCGAAGTTGGGCGATATGATAGGTATCCTTAGCATAGTTGTTTTGAGGTATATTTCTGTGGAAATTAATCCCAAGCTTAGATCAATTGAACTCACAAAATTGCTTATAAAACATGCATAGATTCACTCAAATTGGAGACTATATATGGTGCATAACACAAACTTCTATTGAATAAGTTTATCTCAACCAACCTCATGAAGTCATACGCTGTCCAAATATATAATTACATTAGAGATTTGAATGCCTAAGGAGGCAAGTTGAATCAGCACAAAAGCAAGCTTACTAAAAAGTCAAAATCCCTCCTAGGTGCATAAAACACTTTCCAAATCCACCAAGAAGGTCACGAATGGGTTGAATGAAGTGTATCAGCTGATAAGTGAAAGAAATTGGATAGAAGAGAAAAAGATGGAGGATGAGTTGTACAAAAAATAAGGCAGTGTCCTTAAGACTAGCTTTACCTTTTGCCTTAAAAGATGTTGAAAAGCAGTATAACTTTGGATAAGGCAGGAATGCACACTTAGTAAACTGGGAAGTTTAATGGGTTATCAGAATCTTATCCAGAATCTCTCAAAGGCACTCCTGGAGGCAGTTTTAGCATGTTTTGACCAAGTGGTGCAAGTGGACGTCAAGTACCTAGTGTAGGACCTAGGAATTTAACCAAAATGATTAAATATCATATCCTAAGTATGAGAATGGGTTTTGATTATTCTAACACCCCCTCTTAAGCCTGACTTATGTGAAATATCATAAATATATCAAAGATATAGGGCCTAGCATCAAGGCTTAGTCACCCTTTACATATTGCTTGTCCATACAAAACAAGGAAAGAGGAAAAACCACAAAGGGAAAAATCCCCCCTTAAACATGGACATGAACAAAATTTTGTGAAATCTTGTCTTCAATCTGTATTCACCATATAATCAACTATCCCTAACATTGTTTTGAGATTGTTGAATGTCTTCTCAAAAAAATCTTTGGTGAAGATGTCTGCAACTTGCTCAGATGATGCGCAATAGTGCACAACAATGATCAGCATGCACAAGTCCTCTGATGTAGTACATATAGATCTCTACGTGTTTGGTTCACTTCCTATGTACTAGATTAGTTGATATTCGAAAAATACTTTAGTTGTCACAATGTATGACTGTAGAATTCTCAGATTCAATCCCAATCTCTCCAATTATACCCTAAAACCACAAACATTGAGTAGTTGCATTCACAACTCCTATGTATTCTGCCTCTGTAGATGAAAGTGCAATGGCACTTTTTTTTACTTGACCAACTGATTGACCCATCTGAAAACATAAACACATATCCATAAGTTGATTTTCTATCATTGTTATCACATGCCCAATCAGAATCAGTAAAACCAACTAACTCTAGGTCAGATTTTGCAACATAGTGAATCCCATGTGTCTTTGTTCCTTGTACAAAGTGTAAGAATATTTTTGTTGCCCTCCAATGGATTTCATAGGGCTGATCCATGTGTCTATATGCCACACTCATTGCATAATATATATCAAGTCATGTATGAGTCAAATAAAGAAGACAACCAACCAGTTGCCTACACAGTGTGTTGTTTACCAATGGAGTTGATTTTGCTTCTTCAAGCTTAACTCCTGAAAGGAAAGGAGTCTTTCTTGGCTTGTAATCTTTCATGTTGAATTTGTTTACTAGGTCTGAAGCATACTTGGACTGATGTACTTTGATTCCAATATATGATTGAGAAATCTCAAGCCCCAAAAATTGGCTCAACAATCCCAAATCTATCATGGAGAAAGCATGATTGAATGCATCCTTCAAGGAGGCAATTTCTTTCATCAAACTTCCTATGATTAGAAGGTCATCCACATACAAAACAATAATTATGATTGAACCATGAATCATCTTCAAATAGACGTTTGGATCAGACTTGCACCTACTAAAGTTTTGCGATAGCAGAAAACCATCAATCTTGGCATACCAAGCTCTTGGAGCTTGTTTTAGCCCATATAGTGATTCCTTCAACCAACATACAAGAGATGGATTAGTAATAAAACCTTCTGGCTACTGCATATATATCTCTTCTTTTAGATCTACATGTACAAAGTAACTCTTCACATCCATGTGATGTACCTCGCATTGCTTGGAAGCTGCAATGGCCAAAACTAGTCTTATAGAGTCCATCTTTGCCACTGGTGCAAAGGTCTCATTGTAGTCAATGCCTTGGACTTTGGAGAAGCACTTGGTCACTAGCCTTTCCTTATACTTCAGAGGAGATCCATCAGCAGCAAACATCTTCTTGAATGCCCATTTGCACTTGAATAGCTTTCTCCCTAGTGGAAGCCTAACTAGTTCCCATGTTACAAGCTTCAGGAGTGAATGCCATTCCTCTTTCATGGTTGTTTTCCATATTGAACCTGCTGATGCTTCTTCTTATGTTTGTGGGTCTAGTTCAACCATTAGATAACACTTCTCAGCAAAGAAGTGGTCCTCGATAGAAAGGGTACTCTTGAATTGAAATCTAGTTCTTCTAGGATCGCTAGGATTCCCAGCTAGTTCCCCAGTTGCATGAATAGTATTTGTTGCCCACTTTGGTCTTGTAGGAGTGTTAGGATCCGGAATTAAATCATCATTATCAGACATATCAGAATTGAAAACCTTATTAGTCTCTTAATTACAATCAGAGGTGGTGGTGGTGAAGAGGATTCTCCAATTTTTGTTGCTGGCACAGGCTTTTCTTCAAACTAAACACTACTTTCAATAAAGGCTCTTTGAGTGCTCATGTTGATCATATTATACCCTTTGGAATCTTTAGAATACCCAACAAATAGGGACTATTTACTTTGGGGTTCCAAATCTTTCCTCTTTTCTGTTGGAATTCTAGCCTAAGCTTTAAAGCCAAAAATCCCGAAATGAGACACATCAGACTTGTGCCCACTCCAAGCTTCGAAAGAAGTGATTCCATCAAGATCTATGTGAGGCACCTAGTATTCTGGATGTAGGGTGCGCAATTTATAGCTTCAGCCCAAAATTTTGGTGGCAAAGTCTTAAACTCCATCATACAAGTGGCCATCTCATTGAGAGACCTATTCTTCCTCTTAGTAACACCATTCTGCTAAGGTGTGTAGGGAATAGAGTGTTGCGTCTGGATACCCGCATCTTCACAATATTGAATAAACTCAGACTTGACATACTCACCACCATTATTAGATCTGAGGACCTTGATCTTTCTTCCAGAAAGGTTCTCAACTAGAGCTTTAAAATTCACGAAGAGGTCAAAAACTTTTGACTTGTGCTTGAGGAATTAAACCCAACAGTATCTGGAAAATTCATCTATGAAGGTTAGGAGATACTTGGCTTGACTCATGGACATATTAGGAAAATGACTAGAAATGTCATTGTGAATAAGTTCAATGGGTGTAGAGGTTCGCTCATGACTGACTCTCTCATACTTATGCTCTGGGTGTTTTCCTAGAATGCATCCCTAACAGAATCCTTTGGAAAACTTGATTTTGGGCAACCCTATGACCATGCCTTTGTCACATAAATCTAAAAGATATTTGTAATTTAGATGGCCAAACCTCTCATGCCAAATCTTGTTGGCTTCATTAGCATGAGTGAGGAGAGAAAATGGATTTGAGAAGGGCATGAAGTGTCCCCTCATTTCATCTATCTTGCCAAATAAAGTTTGAAGCTTCTCCCATACTTCATTTGGTGATGTCAATCCATCAAGATGGAAAAGAAGGTCTTTGGAAATACTGAGACACAAGAGACCATAAGCCTCATCCCTCCTATTGTGCCACTTGATATTCTTTGCTGCTGCATTGGGCTCAGCCTAAATTTCTGTGGTCACTCTAAAGAGGCTTTTATTCCTCATAGAAATATCCATCTGTGTTTTCCATTCGAAGTAGTTGAATGGAGTCAAGATGATATGGTGAGATTGATCCATTTCTTCAGCAACTGCGCCCTTGAACAGACAGAATGCACTCCCTAGGAGTGATGTCAATCCTGAAAAAACAATAGAAGAGGAAAACAATTGAGCTGACAAGGCTGTGATACCATGTGGAAATTAATCTCAAGCTTAGATCAATTGAACTCACAAAATTGCTTGTAAAGCATGCATAGATTCACTTAAATTGGAGACTGTATATGGTGCATCAAACAAACCTCTCTTGAATAGTTTTAGCTTAGCCAACCTCATGAATTCATAGGTTGTCCAAATATATAATTACATCGGAGATTTGAATTCCTAAGGAGGCAAGTTGAATCAGCACAAAAGCAAGCTTACTAAAAAGTCAAAATGCCCCCTAAGTGCATACAACACTTTCCAAATCTATCAATAAGGTCACGAATGGGATGAATGAAGTGTATCAGCTAATAAGTGAAGGAAAGTGGATAAACTCATGCTTTTGGAAGAGAAAAAGATGGAGGATGAGCTGTACAAAACAAGGCAGATGTGTTAAGGCTAGCTTTACCTTTTTCCTTAAAAGTCATTGAAAAGCAGTTTAATTATGGATAAGGAAGGAATGTTTACTTACTAAACTGGGAAGTCTGATGGGCTGTCAGAATACTATCAAGAATCTTTCAAAGGCGCTCCCGGAGGCATTTTTAGCAAGTTTTGACCAAGTGGTGCAAGTAGATGCCAACTAGCTAGTGTAGGACCTAGGAATTTAACCAAAATGATAAAATATTATATCGTAAGTATGGGAATGGGTTTTTATTATTCTAACAACTTCTATGCTATTAGGTGGATTGGTTGGTTATTTGCTTAGCATCCTCGAGCATCCCTTAATGTCTATTTTTCCGATGGCAAGGTTGCTCTATGAATGGCACTCTCAATCATTCTCAATACTGTCCTTTTTCAAATTCTTTGTGTTCCATTGGGAAACCTTGGTCTGCTTGAGAAATTTGGGTATTTATATAGTGACCCCTATCCAACTATGTGCTCAACTAATTGCAAGAAGGTAGGGTAGGCTAACCCATTTCATATGTTTATTGTCTATCATTTGGGAAGGAGACAATTGTGGTAATTTCTTAGTTGAGAAAATTGAAGACTTTAANCTAGTCTTGGTTTCATGGATTTGTTAGTCTTTGAGTAGTCATGGCCATTCCAAAGAACAAGGGATTCCCCAAGATGACATGCGAAATGCTAGTGAGTTATATATGGCATTTATAAAATTCTTCATCGTCAAGAAGATTATATCAACGAAAATAGAATTTGAAAGCTCTCTCTTACAAACACAATGCATAGAATGAGACAAATGAGGTTATTGGCAAATGTAGAACTAAGGTTATTGACATTTTAATGAAACAAATTAGACAAATTCAAACTCTAGAGGTAGAGTGCTTACTGTTGAAATCCATCAATGACAACATCCCAAAAAGCTCTCATTTAGTAGCTTTGAACCATCAAATCTCGTTAGACTCAAATCTAGAGGATACTAAAGAAAAAGATACAATTTCCCATTAGTTTGAAGGTAGACTTGGAGAACTCTTAAATGCATTAAGCAACTAGAGAGTTAGGAAATGCATCAAAGCAACTAGAGACCACAAAAATACTTAAACTTTAAATAAAATTGATAAAAATAACCTAAGTTTCCGGGAAACTTGGGTACAGGGACGAGGATGAGGACATTTTTGAGAAAGGGGACTTAGGTACATCAAGGTACTATATTATTATATATATGAAATTTAAATAATTTTCAATGTACATATATATTCATGCGCATCCATATGAGTCCAAGCCATTATACACAAACATACAAAGTTTTTCATGTAAATAGTAGGGATGCATACAACTAAAAAAACATCAAGTGCAATCCATATATGACCAAAAATACATAACAAAGGGGCTAAATGGCCTATAGAGACAAAAAAACTTCATGTTACAACAAATAAATACATATTGAAATCCTTGCCTATATTGGGATTCTGTGTCGCCTCCTCTAGGGTCCATCCCTTGCCTCTACCTTAAATCTCGAAGTTGGTCCTCCAAGGATTTTAGTCAACACCCTACAGTTCTAATGAAACTTCGCAATTCAAGTGTTAAAATAAAGTAGAAAAAGCTTCCAATCCTTAATAAGTGATTTTGCTTTAGTGAAAGGTACTTTTTTGTTAAGGTCATGATAGAGGAGTTCAACAATAAGTACCACCAACATCAAGGTACATGGAGAGGTTGATGTGCTTGATTAAATGTCAATCCCATACCCTCGTACATGATAGAATCCAATGAAAACATTGCAATCATGAAATCCTGAAAACTATTAAGTTTGTTGAATTCTTAATGAGATGAAAAATTCTACTTTTTGGATATGAAGTCCAATGAGGTTGGAACCACTCTCAAAAATCTTGAAACAATTAATGGTAATTTTAAAAATTTAAGTAAAATGATAGAAAATGAAAAATAAGAGAATGTCACTTTTACTTGAAGAACTGAATATTATTGACTTTAGTGTCACTTGTAGAAAACCAGTTGGGATCATACAAACTAGTTCGTAGGCGTCCCAAAAACAGGAGTACCTTGTACAAAACTAGTCCTTGGAAATCCCTTGGCATCCCCAAAACAAGGGTACTCCATCCCCTCTACAATCAATGTCCCCTAAATCTATGAGATACATCTTAGCTACTTCGGCCAAGTTTTGGGTATGGCAAGGTGCGACAGGGTACATGGGTACAAGGTATCTGGTATGTGGTATGTGTATCTGATACAGGTACATGTACCGTGCATGTACCCTACCCCGGGTACAAGTACCCATGCTACTTAGAAAATAACTAAATATATTTAGGCATACATGAGAACATCAATATATTCTCTAAACTATTATTTTTAAAATATATTGAAAACATTGTAAATAAAATGAAAACATATTTTATGTACATAAAATTTTAAAGTGTGATGTAAATATTGGTAATTTAAAAAAATGTTCCTACTTCTCATTCTAAATCGAAATTTTTATTGGGAAGCCATCTCAAACTTGGTGATTTTTTAAAGATATTTATGTAAATAAATTTATTTTGAAAAGGTTTTCTAAGATAAATTATAATTATTATTTTAAATGATGATGATGATGAGAGGTATTAACGTCATTAAGGCCAATTTTGGTTTATAAGAACTTAAAAAGGAAAAGCATTGAATTTCTATGCTAAAAAATCTTTAAGAGAAGCATTCCTAATCACTAGAGTTATGATGAGTTAAAACATTAGGGAGCTCAGTATTGTAGCAAATGTTTTGAAATTGCGCTCTAATGTGAGTGTATGTAGGACATTCTATGAGAACATAATTTTTTCCGTCAACCCTCTTTGTTTTACAAAGATGAAAATTTCTTTCATTTCAAGACGTTTTAGGAATCGTCCAGTGCCTGATTTCATTATGTACTTGCAGTTCATGAGAGTTTGTTCTTATTTTAACAATGCTGATATTCTTCTTTAGGGTTGCTAAAATAGCAAGATACTTTTGATATTCTAGATTAGAGTTGATCACCTCCTTATAATATCTTAATTTTCTCCTATCATCTAACTCTTTATCGCACCACATTTTTTCATTGAATTTAGATGTATAAATAATTTTAACGTTATCGATACTCCGCAGAGTGATCTCTTCATTGAATCCCCAATGGTTTAGCCAAAACTTGGCACAATCTCGCTTAAGTCGCAGGTAGTTTTGAATAGAGTCAAAAGCAATGTTAGGAAGCTTCTTATCACCCTTGTTGTGTATCTTGTTCTTGCGCATTAGTTACCTAGTCATAGCCAGGCTCTCAATTGGAGAGAGACTAACTTCTATGAGGAGGATAGGAAAGTAACTTCTATGAGGAGGATAGGAAAGGATGTGTTTCCTTAATTTTGAGATTATATGTTATAAAGCACTTTTGGATTTGTTCTACCATTCTCCAAGATTCTCTAGAGATGTTGTAGCCTCAAACTTTATAATGATATAAGATAATAACAGTTACAAGTGTCTAAAAGAGGAGTTTCTTCCTATCCCAAAGCTAATTTACAACTATTTTCATGTCCATAATAAGCTTTCCACCCTCCACTTATCCTTTCATAGTTTTGATTAAACCTATGATTAAGATCGTTTCCAAGATATTTATATGAAGCCGCTTCCTCCAAGTTTAAACTTATGATAAAGATCGTTTCCAAGATATTTATGTTGTCATACATGGAATTACCATAAGTGACTTTTTGGAATTTGATTATCCATAACATTTGTTTTGACAGTGTTAACAATCATACCCATACTAGAGAAAATTCTTTTAAATTTTTTTTGTTTCTTGTTGAGATCATAGAAACCCCTCAGAAAATTCTTTTAAATTTTTTTTGTTTCTTGTTGAGATCATAGAAACCCCTCACCATAAGAAGCGATATGTCACAAGGGACAAATCTTTTGCAATTGCAATATAATTAACCCATAACCATGAATAATTCAAAGAAGTAATGCCTGGGACAAGAATTAATAGGCCAAGTCAAACGTAACGTACCCATACATTACTATACTTAAAACTACACCTCAAATTTTAAAATCATATACACAATAGGTAAACATGCTAATGTAAGCATACACGTCATAACTAAAACACATGTATCACTATCTCTAACAACAATAACAGAATCCTCTTCTTTCGGAACTCATAGCCAAACTATAAAATATTCCAAACTTTATTCAAGCTAACACTTTGTATTTAATTGTAAAGAGACTCATACGTTGACCATTAAAACCCAGGCCCAAGTACATGATTAAGTTTCTTGATGATAAAATAATCAATACCTTACCTTTCTAATGATATTAACATGATTGCAAAAGCTCTTCTAACACTAATAGCCTATAGGTAACTAAAAAAATTGCAAGTTTTATGTTTTAGCAATTACAAGTTTTCTAGCTATTACAGGAAATTACAAAATTTCTAGAAAACTTGTAAATCAAGTAGAAACTCACACTTGCACTAAGAATCAGAAAAAATGGCCATATGGATTTTATCGGCCATTAAATATATTTGCTTAATTAACTCTTGCTTCAGCTGAATTGTCTAACATAGACAAGTGGCAAGTCAAAGTACAAGTTTTTAAGCTGCAAAAAATAATTAACAGCAATTTACAAGTTTTCCACAAAACTTGTAAATTGAGCAAAAACTCAGATTGAGGCAAGGATTATAAAAAAAAATTCGATCACATGGGTTTTATTCATCATTGAACCTAGTAGCTTAACCATTTCTTAGTTCTGTCAAATTGTCCAAGAGGATGGGTATAAAGTTAAGGAGTGAGTTAAATTGTAGATGAGAAATTTGCATGTATCTGGGAGGGAATGTTTGCTGAAATTGTGATTTTGGTTACTGAAATTGCAATTTTGGTTGCAAAAATGGATTCAGCACCCTCGATAACCCCTGGGGCACCCCTATTATACAATTTCAACAAAATGAAACTGCAATTTCAACAATTTTTTGGGAATTTTGGTCAAAATTTTAGAAGAAAAAATGGTGCAAATGGTCTAGAGTCTAGCTCACTCCTAAAATTAGATTTCCACCTACAGGAAACTCATATTTATTCGATTTACAACAAAACAACTAGAGGGTATGATTTCTAGCGTTGCATAAACCTGTTCCAACTATGGATTCTTGATTTTCTCTCTCACGCTATCTATTTTCCATTATAAATAAAGTGAATTTACCATTCATACATTCATACATTTTGACAAATAGTTATTATCATCTATGGTTGTTGATGAACTTTAAGCTATCATTCCATATTTTGAATGTGATAAAGTGATTAGAAATACAAAAGATATATNCAGCTCCAGAAACCACGCAAAATCTAAACTTGGGCATGTAACAAGCAAGCTAAGAGATAATTTTAACAAATAAAACACTTGCCACAAATCTGGTCAAGCATTTATGAGGATAAGAATTGGAATCTCCTTTGAAAAATTTAAACAAACATTAATGGGCAAAGTCTGAATTTTGAGCTTGAGTAGGGAAATGGGAATTTCCAGCCATACATATGGAGTTTTCTCAAGTGGTCAAAGAGCAAAAACTGCATTGCTACAAGATTTAGTTTCCATATTAAAACTTACAGATACAGGAATTCAATTTCACAGAGTTATTTTATCACATTTGAAAATTTATTTCGTTATTTATTAATATAAAGAACAAATCACACAAATCAGCAAAAAATACTTAGTTAATAAAATGAAGAATTTATGAAACTAATTGTTGGAATTCCACGCTCCACTCAACTATAGGCAACCGCGTTCATTAATCTCTTAATATGTTGCCACCCTCAAGATACTTATTTAATAAAATGAAGAATTTATGAAACTAATTGTTGGAATTCCACGCTCCACTCAACTAGGCAACCGTGTTCATTAATCCCTCAATATGGTTGCCACCTTCGAGTTGGAACCATGAAACCACAAGGACAAGAACATTTTGCTTCACTTTCTACATTTCGAGACTTTCTCCAGGGAGCTCTCCTCAAATTCCACAACAGAATTGATACTATTTCCAAACTTAGCCTGGACAAATTCCATAACAAAATTGATACCATTTCCAAACTTAGCATGGACATATGTACTCAATACCAAAATCTTTTAGGTATGCATAGACCAAATGAATCAGAAAATATAGACAATTTGTATAGCGACTTACAACCACTCCCATTCCTGGATGACAATGTAACAATGGCGATTCGAAACGAACATTCCTCTCTTGCCTCCCTTAATTTTCAATGAAACTTAAGAACCGCGTCAGCTCTTTCCCTGAACCCATGTCTCATCCCTTACTCTTTTGATTAAAATCATAATCATGATTTAGTGTTAACATAAAAGGAGATATTAAGGTTGATAAAATAGATAAGAAAGCTTGGTTACGAATTAATAATAAGATAGGAAACCTTAATTTATAAAGCTAAGCAATAGGATCACAAGATAAACCCTCCTTAGTCTTATCTACCATCCCCTTCCTTACAATTAATGTCAATTTCTCACTCATAGGTCGATGGTTCTTCATCCTTTCTTTGTTTTCCTCAGCCACAGTCAACTGTATTTATGCATCATGAATGTAGTGTCCATTTACATTCTACATTGCAATTTTGGATTAGAGCCAATTTTGACCATAACTAAGACAAGGTAACTCCGGGGGTGTTATATAAGTAGCATTTCAAGGAGGAAGTAATGAGCGACAAGTAAATAAACCTTTTGGAATTCTGAGATGTAGAGAGGCTCACAAGTTTTCTTCTGATAGGAAGGAAAAAAATGGGGTGTTGTTGTCAGCTCAACGATTGTCCACACAGTGGAAGGTGATAATGCGTTAATAAACTGCATAAGCTTGTGACTGCAACAAATCACCTTTGCCAGAGAATCTTACCTTCAGTTTTCTTATATTCTCACTAAAACTTGTCCATGTGAAACAATTGCATGAACCACATGACCACTCTCATGAAGTTTATTTTTTTACTTTAGTTCACCTACAAATGCCTACTCCGTACCATTAAGTTTCTACAGATGGGGAATATATGAATATTTCCTAGATTGTTTTATCTTTATCTCATAGTGTTGCTCTGCTGCTAATGAGCATCCATAGCCCCACCAAAATCACCCTAATATAAAAGGTCTTGCTCCACTACCAGTGAGTATCCAATATAGCCCCAGTAGAGATGGTTAAATATCCTGCATGATCTAAATTTATTCCCAAACCTTTATCTATTTTCTTGTTGTACATATTTCTCTTTGACCAAAAGGTGGATAGGGAAATTTAGTGATCCTCTAAAATCATGTGGAATATTACTTGTCATTGAGAACTACTTAAGATATGATTGGTTGATATTAAATTTTAAGATATGATTGGGTGATATTAAATTTCTCCTTGCATGCATAACTTTGAGTACTTGTGAAAACTTCTCAAAAGAACATCACACACTACTATTATTTGCAAATGGAATCCTAGGTGTAACGAACATGCAATAACTTTGAGTAATTGTGTAGACTTCTCAAAAAAACATCACACATTACTCTTATTAGCAAATAACTTTGAGTACTTGTGTAGAATTCTAAAAACAACATCACACATTACTATTATTAGCAAATGGAATCCTAGGTG
The DNA here is from genome assembly GCA_001517045.1 of Pseudotsuga menziesii. Classification (NCBI taxonomy): domain Eukaryota; kingdom Viridiplantae; phylum Streptophyta; class Pinopsida; order Pinales; family Pinaceae; genus Pseudotsuga; species Pseudotsuga menziesii. The sequence continues at coordinate 109,569 of LPNX010034440.1, read as the reverse complement.
GAGGGAGCGGGCTTCTTAGTACTTGAGACTAAATTAAATTCATGGCTGCTCATCAGTTTAAACAAGGTTCCACCATAAGATGGAAGTTTAGATATTTGGCAAAAGTTGTAGTTAAATAATTGCACAATAGTACCATCTTCATTGGGCTCATGACAAAGATCCACAGTTTTGATTCCTCATGTTCAAGAAACTTGAGGAGAAGATGATATTCTTGGTAAACATTCCATTGGTCGTGAATGAGTAAAGATGGAAAACTTATGTGAATGATTTGAGGTAACCAATCTGAACATAAGAACGTAAAAAAGAAAGATGCAAAAATTGGTCAAACACTATAAAATCATATTTGAAAATGAAGAAAAAATAAGTTAAAAAAGTAACATATAAAGTGAGGAAGTAAATTTTTTAATGTACAAGGTAACTACTCAGACAAGAGCTAACTGAAGTATCTCTTCCCAATCTGGCCATTGAGAGGAATGAGGTCTACTTCCCTTCCTAAGTTTTGCAATTTGGGCATGCCTAGACTATGTTTTTCCACCACTTGAAAATCAGCAAGCCAAAATGGTTGAAATTTAATATGTTTTGTTTTGTTATTATTCTTGGCTTGTCCCACTTCAAAACAAGATCCACCACTTGGAAATATTTATTTCTTGTTGATCGCTTATCAAACCATCTCTTGGATATCTACTGATGAAGATCAAACATTTTCTTAGCCTTCTCTCTTACATCTTCCATTTTCAGTGGGATATTGACTATATTTTGGATGATTGGCTAGGTTTGTCCTCATGAGGCATAGGATAGTTGAAGAGAGGGAAAGAAAATGTTAATGGAAGGATGGCTTCTTTCCTCTAAACTAAGAAATAAGGAGATGTTTTTAATGTAGCTTTCAAGTCACCACGTTGGCCCCATAAGGCAGTGGGTAGTAGACCATAGTTTTCTCTAGGAATAAGGATTTAATTTTTGTTTAACAAGGACAAGGATTAAATTTCTGTTTGTAGACTCAGCTACACCGTTTTAAACGAGTACCTTAACATCATACATTTATCTAAAGCAAATTCAGTTAACTTCAAACTAGTACCTTAACATCATACATTTATCTAAAGCAAATTCAGTTAACTTCAATGATAAAAAATAGGTAGCATCATCACAAAGAAGGGTTGATGGAATGCCAAACTTGGGGATAATGTGTTACTCCGAAAGCTTGATAACTACTTCATTCACTCGGACTAAAGGAACTGCTTCAATCTACTATGTGAAATAGCGATGTTTAGAAGAGTTACGGTTGATTTTCCCATTCTTCAAAAAGTTCTTCCATAGTCATAGGCTGTAAAGGAATAGTCGATTTATTTTTTTTTCCTTCCAACACATTTATAACAGATTTGGCCCTTCCACACATATGCGTAAGCATCTATGAATATTGTGGTTTAGTATTCTGCTTTTAGGATTTTGTGTGTTGTTTCTCCTGCACAGTGTCCAACAAGATCGTTGTGTAATCCAGTGAGAACCCTTTTTGTGAGCCGACTTGTAAACCATGGCCAAGCTAATGGTTATAGATTTCACGAGTGATTGATGAAGACCCTCTTTGTTGCAAATCTTTATTACCTATTATTGTAAATCCAACCCTGTTCACTGATGAGGATCTTTTTATTGCAAATCTCTATGAGCTATTATTGTAAATCCAAACCCGTTATATTTTCAAACTTTCAGTTGTATTACGTGGTAATACGCATGAATTATAATTGGTTGATTAGTCACTGAGTTTATCTTTAAACCAGGATGCCAATTATTTCTCTATGGGTGGTGCAGAGTATATTACCCTGTGTTATTAGAGATTTTGGGGTGATGTATGTGGTAGGTGAATGTTGATAAGTATAACTAACTACTTAGTTTTGTGAAGATAGTTGTTTGTTAAATATAAGTTAAAATATTAAATCTTTATTAAGATGCATTTAAAAATAAGAAGGACCATGAAATAAATCTCATTAATCAAGATACATTTAAGCATGAGAAGCACCTTGAAATGAATTTCTACTATACGCCTGTTATACTTAGATTAATCTTGTTGACCCACTCAAATCCAAAATCTGAAATAATATCTAACCTAATAAAAGTTTTGCAGACATAGAGTCTACCCCTTGAAAATGACAATGAACTCCAAAATGCCATTACGGAAAGCAAATTAAGTTTCTTTGAGCACTGGGTAACGATGGTATAGATCGCTTAATGTTGAAGGTAGCATACATTTTCACAGACAACAGCGACATGCGCACAGCCGACGCACGGATTACTTGCTCAAAGCTATAATCAAGGTTTCTGGATTGTATAAAAACGATTTGATTTTAATCGATAGACATTTTTTACCATCTGCGTCGTGTTGATCGAGATGCTTTCTGCAATAGCTATTGAGCCTTTTCTCGAGAGCTTTACCACTTCACTTCAGATTTTTTCTAGCTCACCAAATTAGTTGTGCATTGCATTGCTTATAAGAGATCCAGAAAGGGTTAAAAGGGATTAAATTTAAAAAATATTTGTCAATTTTATAATAAGTAACAGAAGAGTTATAAATATCTAATTTATTTAATTTGTGTTTTTTATATATGTTATTGTAAATGTTTTAAGTCTAGTAACATGTTATTATTTTATAACATTTTATTATTTTTAAAAGGACAAGTATTATAGACATATTATTATTTTATAATATTTTACTAGTACACCAATAGTTTGTGGCTGGTTCAAGTTGATAGGGATCCAATGGTTGAGAGATAGTTATGGAATGGAAGATGGTTTGGAAATATTCTTTTATTCCTCATATTCTTGTACTTAAACTGATTCAATTGTGACTTATCCATACCTAGCTACATCATACATGTTATCACTAACATTCTTAGTGTTAGCCATGAATTGTTGGTTATCCATTCATCAACTATAAGTTATCCATGCATTGATACAAGTTATCCATTCATAAGCTAGCTACCAATTATTTTTTATATTCTTGTTTTTGTAATTGTTTATTCATAATTTTGAACTAGTACCATAAAATCAATCTTAAAAGTACACTTGTCTCATCCTGGTGGTCTTAGTCCACCCCAAATTTTAAATAAAAAAATCTATAAACCTAGTTATCTTTTAAAAAAACCTAAAAAAATTACACATTTCCTCCTACTATATTTTAAAATACACCTATTGCATTACTCAAAATCAATATCATGTCCAACTAATAAAGCTATCTGCTGCAGGGATTTGTTGCTTATCTCAACCCAAAATTAAGTCACATGCTCTATCTCTATCATATCCTTTTCCATTAAAAACAATTCTAAATTTTAAATCCTAACTTTGAAAAATTTATTCATAATTTTCTGGCTTTCTTATAAGTTTATCAGTATCGTACAGGTTTAAAAGCGTAAGGATCAATAAACAATCAGCGGCAAGGCATTTAATGCATTGGCTAGGCTGTGTATCGACCAGTAAATATATGCAACGATACATTTAATTGTACAAATACTGTACTCCTGTGGAAAATTAAGATGTAACTTCGCACAATACTAACATCTCTACCTTCTCCGAACAGTCAGACAGCCCTGAAGCTTCAGGTGCGCTTTAATTACCCACCATTTATACGTGCACACCCCATTACGGCCCTGGTGATCGATCTGACACCACACATACAACTTCCTAGCAGTCGTGGCATGGTAATTGGTTAATTTTTAGGGGCAGGTTATTGATTAACTTGGGATTTTGGATCTGGTTATGCGTGCACTAACCAGAGAATGATCTGATTTAATAAATGAACCTTTGTCTCCGCAGAGGACATGATTTGATTTATATAAATGAACCTTGTTTCAGAAATCTTGACAATATCATGTCTTACGTCTGGTATCTTCGGTTGTGATATCTAACATTATGGATAGCACCACCTGGGAATGGCATTTTATCAGACTTTTACAAACTGACATCAGTAGCGGACTTATAGGTATTGGTTTTCATAGTTTCACAGTTCTTATTTTTCCCAGAGTGCTGTTTTGTATATGCGGGAAATGTACTGATGCTGAGCAGTTATTGTTATTTGAACATCCCTGTTAATCAATGGCGGTGTGGTTAGGTTCAAGCTGCTGAACATGCTTGTGTTTCTTGAGTTATTCTTTGGGGATTTTAATGTTCTCAGCAACATTGTTTCTGTTAGTTGGAATCTTTTCTTGAGGGACAAGGGTTTCTAGCATCCCGCTTGTCTCTTCAGTGTACATATTATGTTGATCGATTCACTTTTCCTAACGGTTGTTTAGGAGCCTGTTGCTTGTTGCACGCTAACTAAATTCTGCGATTCCTACAACTGATTTGACGCTGATAGTAACTTACCATGGCAAGGGTGGTGATATTATTCTAACAGTTACCAGCTAGAAATGAAATTCATGCAGTTTGCTTAGCCATTCCTTCGACTCCTATTGATTGACCTCTATTGGCCATCAGAACCTGAAATTCTTGTTGTACTATCATTGTCATGTTTGGTTTGTTCTTAACTGGTAATTTATATCATCAAAATATCTGCAGCCTACCTAACATAGCGTTTTTATAAACTATTTTTGTTGGACATTGGGTTCAACACTTCTAGACATGGATTAATGGTCTCCAGAGATTTTAACTCTGGTTATTGTGGCGGAGATTAATACCTGTTGGTTTTGGTCTAACTGCACTGGGCATTCCAACAAATGGTATCAGAGCAACAGGTCAAGGGTTCCAAACTCACCCAGCTGATTGTTGGACATTGGGTTCAAAACTCTCCTGAATTTTCGTGACATGGACTTTTAACTCTGGCTATTGTGACTGAGATTAACACATATGGATTTTGATCTAACTGCAATGGCTAATCCAACAATTTTGACAACAAAATATTAAAAAATATAAACAGAAATTACTTCACACAATTAGGCATCTACAAAAGGAACCACTTGGATTTCCAGGGTACTTGCATCGCCCCCTTAAGGGACAAAGAAGTCTGTAGATATGGTTGGGGTGTTGGAGTTTACTGGGAGGCCATTACTGAAATGGAGGTTGAATTGGGCCGCAATGTGCTACAGCAAGGCGGAGAATATGAAGTACAAATGAAATTCCAACTATCTCCCTTGCAGATGATTAGCGATACTTTCTATCTTTTAAGTTTTCTGCAGTGTAATAAAGATATGTAAATACTATGTATAGAGTGGCTTTATTCATTGTGTTTTTTAAGGAGGTTATTGATTCAAATCAGGACAGGTAAGGTAAGGTAGTGTATGTATTTTTTTTAAGACTTTAGTTACATTTTTTAAAAGGTTTTTTTTTCAATAAACAAAGAGTCTTATATATCAAATTGATGATTAGTTTGATAATAATCTTAAAAATAAATGATTTTATTATTATTTAAATATATGAATTAATAAATGTTTTCTACGACCTTGTAAAGTAAAGCAGCTTTAGCTAAGACCCAAGCAGTTTCCTGGAAACTCAGTACATCAATCAACAATGTTGAGCATTTACTTCCTTACTTCCCAGGCTTGAATATCCTTAACTAAGTGAGCTTAATAATTCTGTTGAGCAGATACTTCCAAGGCTTGAATATCCTTAACTAAGTGAGCTTAGTAATTCTTTTAATGAGCAGTAGTTTTCCTCTTTCAAGGTCGATCTCATGGCCTCTATGACTTACTTTTCATAATGATGGAGTCCAGTTTTCTCTCAATGGACTCCATTTTTATACACTTGGATTTCTCTAAGGATGTAGTAACAACAATGAGAATGAGAATAGTCACGAGGGACTCACCTTGTTAGTGTATCTACTAGGCTTTTACAGATTGTTTGTCCGTTGGTATATCATCAGCTTCATTGGAATTTTCCAAGTTTCTTATAAGTAATCCTGATTTCCTCTTATTATAGTAAAAGAAGATAGTAAAATACAGATTATTGTTACTTATTCCTCATTTACATCCCCAGTGATCCAGGCTTTGTACATAAACACATCATCCTGTGGCCATGCTCAATCAGCTATCGGCCTCAAGTCTGATCGTGTTGTAGTTTGTTGGCGGATCAGACTCAATTGATCGTTGTTCATCAACACTTGCAGATTCTTGGTGCCTCTGGGAATCGATTGCATGCTACCTTGGGAATCGATTGCATGCTACCTTTCATTGTTGCAGATGGTGGCACTCTTGGTTGCAGATTTATTTTGCCATTCAGTTACAAAGATCGGTCAAACAGTTCGCCCGCTAGAGCTTTTTGGGAAGAATGAATTGTGTTTGAAGATCTCTCTCAGCCCTAAGATCACATCTCTTCACCCTCATCGGACTTTCGATCTACTATCACGAATCAGCTTGTTTTGCCATATAATTCTTTTGGTACCAATCATCTCTCTTGATTGTGGTGCAACTTTTCACATTGGATTTGCCTGTGTCAGCTTATTGGCAGCCTTGCATTTGTGCCTGGGCAAGCCATGAACTCTGTGCAGATTCGAACTTCAGAACGTGGTCTTTCGCATTGTTGCATTGTGTTTGAGTTGCCAAATTAGGGATCAATTCTCTTGGCTATTTGGTATATTTAGACACTATACCTTTGTATGCATGTGGAGAAGAGTCTAGATTGACAACTTGCTTGGTTGATCTTTAAAGAGTCAATCCTTTGTGGAGAAGAGCCTAGATTGATAACTTGGTTGATCTTTAAAGAGTCAATCTTTCGTTATTGTGGAAAGTGTTTTCTAACTTGTTATTAGAAAATGGGCAATCAAAGTTACATCCCAAAGCCATTCTTCTACATATGAGCTGTGTTTATTTTTTATGTTTTCCTTGGGGGAGGGGTATTAGTGTACATATAGCTTGTTAAATTTATATAGGTTAACTTATTGACCAAACTAGTATGTTTATTTGCCATCAGGACACACCTTGTTGATCAGTCAACATATCATCAATCTCTAAATTGGGACATTCTAGAGTGGTTCTAAATAAACTTGGTTTCCTCTCCTAACATACAATTATATTTATCTAGATTCTTTTCATGTCAAGGCTTATTTATGATCTAGGCTGGTCCCAACTTTCTACACACCTTTCCCTTTCAAAACTTGTTGAGCCTCAAACATGCCCACAATGGACAATGTGCATGGTAAACCTACATATGAATGGCCAACATTCTCTCACCCTCCATTTATTGCAAGCTCTTTCACAATTTCTCATGTTGGACTAATTATTTTCATTAGTTGTATTTTGTAATATAGATTTGCATAATTTAGTTTATTTAATAATTTAATTTAGATTTTGTTTTCTTAATTGTTATATATATATACCTTGAAAAAAAAATTTGAAATGTTAAATCTACATAGTTCTCAAAAGTTAATGTTCCTCAATTGACCATGTTGAGGGCTTAGTGACCCATAGCTAGTTATCTAAAACTCATTAGTCCTATTCGGAGATCAAATATCTCCTTGGAGTTGGGAGGTCATACATTTAAGTTTGAGGATTCATTCTTGGGATTTGATCTCTTTTATATTCATTTAGTGACAAAAGTCTAGGTTTTCACCCCAATCAAAGTCCACCGCCATATACCAACACCTACTACTCAAACATTTTAATGTACTACCAAAATATTCAATGTAAGCGAAGGATATATGCTCAAGAGGTCATGCGTTGTGGATTAAGTCTATTTTTTAAACTTGGTTATCATCCTCAATATAAACGAAAGATGCTTAAATCTTGTTGACACAAAGTGTTGTTCATGCACATGGATGCCTAATAGCTTCCTTTAGAGTCCAATCCCTAAGTTTCTTAAACTGACCATGTTAAAGGCCACCTAGTCCTCAAAATCTCTTCTTGCCATTCACCTCCCAATTCCCATTCAAAATACAATGATACCATTGGGAGGTAATATATGGTAGTTTGATCATCATTTTTATCTTTTTCCTCATGATATTACCTTGAGACCTATACATACTAAAAAGCACCAAATAGTTTTTGTATGTTCCCATATAGTGGTAAAGGATACCCCCAATAAGTCATGTGTAGTGGTTCAAAGTGTTGTTCTTGCCCATGCATAGTGAAAATGTTCCATTTGGTCCTAAGGTCTAGGTTTCCTCCCTCTAACATGTTTAGGTCGTTGAGAATGATCTCTAGTTCTTAAAACCTCCTAATGGTACTAAGATATAGCCACTCTTACATTAAGGATACACTTAAGGGGTCCTATGTGGTGGTCAACAATATTTTCTTGATCTAGGTTTCTTCCATTTTTCATGTTTATGGCCCTAAGAATCATACCTAGTGTTATCTCCTCTTGATTCTTTCCCTATCCCTATTCTAAGGCCAAAGATCCTTTCAAGAGGCCATTTGTATAGTTCAACACATTTCTCTTGACCCTAGATGTGTAGAAACATTTTTTAGTGCCTATGGCATAGGTTTCGTCGGGCCTCAACCATGTCAAGATCCACTAGCCTTATTTCTAATGATCAAAACTACTGCTCTAGAACAACCACTTCAAGAGAAAATTTGCTCGATACCCAATCAACAATTGTCTTGGAGTTTCCATAAACCTAAAGAGATAGAAATCCCCTCGAAGTAACAAATTGAAGTAGTCCCCACATAGTTAGAAGCTCTTCCTGTGTATTTGCACTCCATTGATCCTATGAAAATCTTTATATAAACCCAAGATTTTGAAATTAATCACTTGTACTTGTGGACAAAAATATTCAAAAATCATTAAATTTCTCGCCAAGGGAACTGATGTATCCATTTTTTCAATAAGTCTTCATAAGAACACCCAATAGAGAACTCAAACCAATCCATTGTAATCTAATGCTCGAAAATCACCTATGTCCGGACTATACAAGAATAGGCATTCCAAAAAAAGGTGTTTGACAAACTCAAGTCATGTTTTACATAAGATACATCATCATGACAACATTGTCATGTAGTGACACCATCATACTCGTTTGCTTCATCATCATCATCATCATTGTCACCATCATCAAAACACCATGAGGTTCATATGAACATCATAACATTAGAACATTATTGTATTCAAAGGATGTCGTATATGATTTTTCTTCATTGTTTCATACAGATCGTTCTCTAGAGCATGGTTCTTTCCTCCACTAGTCGCGATCATCAGGACGATCCACTGTTGTAGAACCCTCCCCTTGTCGTGAGTGGACTTGTATGCAAATTGTTACATATAGTTTTATTATAATTGAATTACATATAGAAGTAAAAATTATTGTATACATGTACATGTGTTTAATTATTAATTGTTGTTTGTGTCTAGGCACCTCTTGAACAAGGTCGTTTGGTGATCATCCATCCGGTAGCGTGGTTGTCAGTGCCTCGCATGATGGCCAAGACCCATTGATCCCCTCGGAGCACAGTGAGGAGGTTCATGATCACATAGGTACATTAAATTCATATTTATTTATTTTTTGAATATATTAGTATCTTTAAATTTTGTACTTTGACTGATACATTTTTTAATCTATCTGTCAGGTGTTGATCCCAGTTCTGATGCTCTTTGGGAGGATGAGATAACCAGGATCATGCCTAAGGAGATCAGATTGCAACATGATTGGCTATGCATCTAGTTACATTCCATGCACCCTAACTGCCCATCGGTATGGTCGATGTCCATGATGATTGATGCAGTCAATGAGTTGTTGGACATCCACCAGAAGGTGGGGACTTTGAGTAACATCTAGCATGTTGCTTGCTAGAGGGAGAAGGAAAAGGTATTGGGTTCTGACAATTGGGAGGCAATAAAGGGGATGTCAGTCTCTATTGTACTTTGCTAAACATATTTATGCAGAGTTTGTCTTACACATGCATCCTGATTACATGAGTATGTTGTTGCATTTCTATGGCGTCAAGCGATGACACATTTATCAACGTCAAGGGATTCGTAGAGACCTTTCTCCTGTACTAACCCCTATTCGATTGATTAATGTTCGTAGTCGAACACTTCTACAACTTGGGTACATAGTTGAGCCATCACAACTCGAAATAGAGACACATGTTTTCATGGAAAGTGTCATGCACACTACATTGAGTCATGTTGTTGTTGCCATGCACGATGAGAGGTCCAAACCACTCCCTGGACCTACAAATTCATATTTATTATGGATGGATGACTCATATATTTGTTCCTTGACCATGAGTCTCTATTGTCTTATGTTATACATGCTCGAGACTCCTACTTTCATCTGTATGAGAGATCCAGGCTGTCATCAACACAACAAGTATATTTATATAGTAAACAATTTTTATTATAAATCGTTAAATAATCATCTTTCATATGTGTACATCTAAAAGAATTAATTGACTAATACTACTATTTTTTTTTGGCTCCATGCAGAATACTGACTGTATGGATTCACTATGTTCCACTTCTCTGTGGATTGGTCAGGAAACCGTTGCCTTCGTGGATTGGTCCTTCAACATGCCCTTGTCAGTTACATACATGTGTATAATAGCAATTATTTTATCGTAACATTCATCTTGTCCCTTGCTAAAATTGTATAAGATAGAGACAAAGGAAATGTAGACGAGTGGGAGATGCTGCAATCTCCTCTGAATTCTGATCATCAACCGTTAGTCGATGTGTTAATATAACTTATGTTTCAATACTATATAGATTTTTTGTTGATATTTAATTTATAATGTTCATCTATTATTCTTGTACTAATGTTACAAGGAAATTTCGTCATCGACATAAGAATAAACCATGTACCTTCAACCTTGCCATAATCCCTGAAGTACTTTGCCAAAACTTGTCTGGAAGATGATAATCATGAAGGTTTTTACCTTCAAACGACTTAGTTGGCAGCATTGTTGCAGGTTGTTATCTGACAACTTGTGACATTCTTCACTCTCGCATGTTGCCTTCTGACAATTCGAGACAATTTCACAAGCTGCTTTTATGCAGACTGTGACACCTCTAATTGTCGCAAGGTGCTCTTCAGTGGGGTGTGACATTGTATGTACAAAGGAAAAAAAGAGAAGCTTTAAGAATCTTCTCGAAAGAATCCCTCGTGTATGCTTATCCCATCTGCTTTGCATGGATCTCACTTGCCTCTCTACTCTTTGGGATCTCACCCTATTCTTCTCCCCTTATCTCTCATCTCCTCCCTATCACTTTAGTCCTATAAATGTAAACTCATTTCCATGGGTTAGGGGGTTAGAATTTAGTCTCGAAATGTGAAGGATTTTTGTTGGTTCTAGAGTGTTGTGTTGAGACTTTGCTAGCCACCATTTTGGAACAAGGAAAAAGGACCATAGGAATAAAGCTTGCGATGTCAAGGCACTCGGTTGTAACTCTTTCTCTTCATTATTTGATAATATAGCAATACATTTCTTTTCCCACAATTATTTGTCATTAATATTGTTGTTTTCCTCCTTGGTTGTTACATAAGTTCTTGTAGATTGCAATTATCTCTTCTGCTCTTTCTTGTCGATCTTTTCATGTCGGTATTGTATGTGGATCTTGAGTGGAATAGTGGAGCTGGAGATTAAAGTAATTTTGATCTAAAGATTACACAGGTCATATTACTTTTCAATTTCATATTTTATTGTTAAGAACTTTGAGAAAGTTTTGTATTTTATTTGTTTTGTTTTAGTTTAGGTCATCTAAACTAGGGAGGTCAATGTATGTCCGCCCATTCTGACTTATCTGTTAACAAAATTGATGACCATATTAGGGAACATATTGTAATTTGAATTTCCTATGGTCTAAGAGATGCAAATCTCCCATTCGAACCTAGTTACCTTCAGTGGAGTACCAGAAGTAGTGGAGCAACCATGTAATTCATGGGGCTAGTACCTTAGTGTCCTTCAGGGCCCTTCCTAGGTTTGACGCACTCTCAACTTGGGGCTAGTACCTTGGTGTCCTTCAAGGCCCTTCCTAGGCGTGACACACTCTCGAATGTGCTTAGTGTCAAGGTAGAGTTCGAATTGACTACCTTAGGATTTCTTTCTGAGTGTTTTGAGTTTGTTTGAATCTCGTCGCTTGAGTCACTAGGACAACCAATTCAACTCCCAACCTCTTAAATCTTTCTAATTGGTTGATTTTTGCTTGAATTTGCATCCATTTTACGCTTTGTCGCACCCTCTTTTGAGGTACATTGTGATACTGGCGCACCTAGTTTTGGTTGCACCTGCGACACCGCTTATTGTCACTTGTTGAATCACACACCGCGACACTATTGCAAAATCAAGTTTTTCTTGGTTTATCCTTCAGATCCCTCACTAGGTCTGATTTTGACTTGAACACCGTCTAATTCCCGAGTCTGCTACTATTTTTCACGGTTGTTTTCACTCTACAATTGGCTTTTGGCTATTGTTTATGTAGTATAGTTGGGAGTCTTTTTGGCTTGCATCTTATACTAAATGACTTATATGCATTTTGCATTCAAAGAAGAGTTTATGTTTCTTTGCTTTAAACCTCTTGCTCCTTTCTATAGATAGTATTCATCAAAATTGGAAATTTTGCATTTGATTTTTGTGTGCTTGCATTGAATTTGTTTTGGATTTCTTGTCATTCATTGGAAAAGTGAATTGCATTTGCATGGGATTTGATGCATTTTGGAAATCTCTCTCTCTCTCTCTCTCTCTTTCGAGTAGGATATTCATCGAAACAAAGGATTGCACTTACATTATAGGAAATTTGAGGTCTAAAATGGGCTTCATAAGGGAAATAATAAAATAATAGTTAAAATAATAAAATAATAGTTATTAATTTTGGAGGAAGAATGAAAAAAACTACTTTTTGTGTCACTAATTAAAAACTAACTAATTAAATTCCGCATCCAACGGGATCTCCCGCTTGAAATTTGAGCAAAAACATAGGGAGATATGTCGAAAATACGAACAAAAAAATAGTTTTCTTTTATGACAAATATGTCAATTCAACCATTATGGTCGACTCATTTTATTGAAAGTCTATTGGTTCTTGAATTCCAACTCACAAAATTTATTGTTGGCACGTTTTCTTATAAGGCCCATTTTAGACCCCAAATTTCCTCTAATGATTTTTACATGGTTTTTGAGTCAAGTCAAAACTTCATTTTTCCACTTAAATGTAATAAGCTCAAAATTAAGGGCTCATTAATTTAAAATATTTAGCAACATTGTGTGATAGGCTAGAGAAGTGTCCCATCATCATTAAATGTAGGAGTTTTCGTTAATTGTGAGGATGACAATCCAAGGACTTTGTGATTCTTCCACGTACCTAGAGTATATCAAAAGGCTCCTTTCGAATGGTTGCAAATTAGGCAGTACTACTATTGATTTGAGCTCCCACGTATTTTGAGTATATCAGGAGAGCCCCTTAGAATCCTAAAGCCAACTTCAATCGTCTTGTTGTTGCAATACACCAAGAACAACAATCGAGGAGATTACTATGCACGTACTCTTAGGTAGTCAGGTAATATAATCAAGGGTACGATCATAATCCTCTTTGGTTAGTTCTCTGAAATATTGGGCCAAGTATTACTATAGTACCCTGCGGTATATCGTGAGTTGTGACAACTTGACAACTTGTGAGAATTCAACTATTTATCCACCTATTGACATGTTTGTTTGTTGCATTTAAATCGACTAGCATTTGTTGTGTGTTTTATTTAAAAGGCCTTAGAGAGACAGGTAGCTTTCTTACTTATCTATGGAAACATCTTCTGGGACAACCAACTAAGAGACCCTTTTTCAAGGGGTACCTTTTGTTTTTCCTTAATTTGAAAAGGTTGATCCTCCTTTTATTGCCACTTTGAACCTTCAAAGATTAACTATAGCATTATCAGTATGGTTATTCACCAATCTAGTAATATCAGATGCACCCAATATTTCAAATGTTAACTCTCCATCACAAGAGCATTAACCTCAAGTTGATCCTCTGCCTTCTTTGTCGGATGTGTGTTCTTCCATTTTTTCTTCCTTGCCTTCTAAACATTGTGATGCTAGTAATAAGGTTGATAAGAAGAAGAAGAAGAAAAATAAGCAAGGGACCAAGAATCAATTAACTACTTCAAACAACTCACAATCCTAAATTCCCTTGCAGGCTTTGCAAATGTGACCACCTTCTTAAAGATTATCATGGTCTATCCAAAGTTTTAGAAATGTGGTCTAAGCTCTCCTAAGAAATCACATCGTCAACCTCTGGACATCACATTGATGACACCCTGTCAATCAGTGACTTTGTAGTTAAGAGTAGAAAAGGTAAAGTCAAGAATCCTTGCTTGTTATGCAAGGGCATGCACCTTACTTACCTTTGTCCTCGTATGGATGAAGTTTCACGGTTATTGAAAGACATTACTGTATCTCATAAACAATTTCCAACAAGATATTGTAAGTTGTCCCTTAACCCTCCATCGATCGATAAAGTGGTATGTCCAGATCCATCTTCAGTCGATTCCATTCTTTATTCAAAGATTGAAGAAGAAGTAGTCGATCCCACTCATCCTTTAAAGAGTGAAGAGGAAGTGGTCGATCCGATCCCATCCTCGGTCGATCTTGCTCTTCTGGTAGAGAGTGAATAAAATGGCACTAAAGTTTTCTTAGTCAATTTAGATTGTTCATGACATGGAGGTACCCCGTCCGTTTCAACGGAATCCCGTCCAAGCACTAGGGTCATTTCCTTCAATTGGAAAAAGCTGGAAAAGCCTCCTCTTCCTTTCTACATTCCTTTTCAAATCATCACGTGGGATTTAATAAGAATATATTTGCATTATCGTCGATAAAGGAGCCTTAACTTGTATTTTACCTTCAACTACTAGGAAATCCGTAGGTTCTCTTGTGCTTGTGTCAGTCATTGATCATATACTAGCTTTTAATAAAAGACTTACAAGACCTTTAGGGATCCTTTCCTCAGTTGCCTATCGCCTTAGGAGGGAAAATTGTCTGTATTGATGTTATGGTAGTCCAAGATCCCTTCGATTTTAATCTTCTCCTTTGACGAGATTATGTCTATGCCATGAAAGTTGTAGTGTCCACACTCTTTCGAGTGATGCATTTTCCCCATGATGGAAATATTGTAATCATTGATCAACTTTCATTTGTAAGACCAGATCATTGTAACACTTTCGGCCACTAAACTTTCCTAAATGTTTTACATGTTCTAGTGGTTCCTACACAGACTAATTATGTGGCCTTATGTCTCATTCCTTCAACTACTACTGAGAAAGATCCTCTCATTGCATGCTCAATGTCTCTTGACATACATATAGTAGTTGACATGGTTACTCCTTAAATGGGAGCTTTGGAGCCTGTTTCCCCCCCTAATCTAGATGAGTCTCTCAACATGTATTCCTTCCAAAGCAATGTTCTTCCATCTGATGAAGTCCTCTTAGAATCCATGGTCAGAGTCAAAACTCTTTTTGCTTACCGATAAATGGATCCCTACAAGCATAGTTTCTTTTACATTTCAAGCTCGTTAAAAAAAATGACACAAGTCCCCTCAAGCATAATTATTTTATCTTTCAATTTTGTGTAAAAATTAAACAAGTCCCTTCAAGAATTTTTTTTTGGTTTCAAGCTTGTGTAAAAAATGAAACAGGTCATTACGAACATAGTGTTAGAAAACATGATCACAGAGCAATAACAATAAACAAGATGAAAATATAAAACAAATTAACAGATTACAACAGAGACACCAATATAACGTGGTTCACCCAGGATGAGATACGTCCACACATAAATTGTCATTCCCTTTATTATTATACCATCCAATAAATTGAAGGGATACAACCTACATCAAACCTACTGCACTTTCTCTTCAATCTCTCACAGTTTCTTTCACACAATCATAGAGACCGTTTTACAATGCTACAATACAATGCACAACCGTATTACAATGCTTTTTTTTATAGGGGAATTACCATGGGAAAATACCATGGGTCACCCAATACCATAAGCCCATAAAATGTTGTCCAAAAAACATTGGACCCCCACGGGGGAACGATGTCCCCCCACACCTCCCTGCTCGGACGAGTGTACAATAAAACTGGGGTACAAACACAGGTGAACAATAACATCTCTGAATCAGGAAGATCGGGCTCCACAACCAATAATCTTCCACTTGGAGATTGATCAGAACAACTTTTTCACCGTTGCACTTGTTGGACTATGATCTGAACCTTGGACCTGACAAATTTCTCATCTTCACCTTCATGCTTGAAGGCCAACTGAAACCAAGTAGGAGTTCAGTTTCTCTATAGTTACTACCTTTGTCAACATGTCTGCAAAATTATGGCTAGTATGTATCTTTTCCAACTTTAACAGTTCATCTTCCAAAACAGATCTTATGAAATATTACTTGAGTTGTATATGTTTAGTCTTCAAATGGAAGGTTGCATTATTTGCAAGATGAATGGAACTCTGGCTACCACTGTACAACCTACTATTCTCCTGTTTCTTAACCAATTCCTCCATGAAACTATGCAACCAAATCATCTATTTACTAGCTTTTGTAGCAGCAACATACTCTGTTTCCATTGTTGAAAGTGCACCAACCTTTTGTAGTTTAAAAATACAACTTATAGTTATTCCACCTATAGTAAAAAACATACCATGTGGTGCTCCTCTTGTTGTCTTTATCACCTGCTATATATGCATCAACATATCCCTGTATAACATTGTTTGAACCTCCAAAACATAATGCATCAGAAGTGGTACCTCTCAAATACCTGAGAGAATCCACTGTACTGCCCTCCAATGCTCTTTACCTGGATTTTTCATATACCTGCTCACAAATCCCACTGCATGTGCAACATCTTGTCTTCTGCACACCATGGCATACATCAAGCTGTCAACTGTTGATGAAATATAGGGAACCTTGGACATGTATTCTATCTCCTACTATATCTTGGGAGATATCTCTTTACTTAGTTTGAAATGGTTGGCCAAATGTGTACTAACTAGTTTTGCATTCTGCATTCTAAACCTCTCCAACACCTTTTCTATGTACTCACCCTGAGGCAATGTCAATTTGTGATTTCTCCTGTCTCTAATATTCTTATACCAAGGATTTGTTTTGCAGCACCCAAATCCTTCATCGAAAATTATTTAGCTAGTTTCTTTTTAACCACTTTTATATCCTACATGTTAGACCCTACAACAAGCATGCCATCCACATGCAATAACAGATAATATATCTTCCATTTCCTAGCCTCTTGAAATAAACAAAGAGCTTGTATGGCCTAAAACAAGCTTCAAGAAGAGCTTATTCTGTCATAAACTTATCAAATTTCAAATACCATCGTCTTGGAGCTTATTTTAGGCCATACAAGCTCTTTTTCAACCTACAAACCAAATTCTCCTTCCCTTTGACCTCATGCCCTTGTGGCTGCTGCATATAATCCTCTTCCTCCAAATCCCCATGGAGAAAGGTTGTTTTTTACATCTAACTGTTCAAGATGAAAATCTTCTACCGCCACTAGACTTAAAATAGTCCTAATTGAAGTCTCATTTTAACAACAGGACAAAATATTTCATCAAAATATATACCTTTCTTTTGTGCAAACCCCTTAACCACAAGTCTAGCTTTATAATGTTTATTGCCTCCTTCTTCCCTCAACCTGTAAACCCATTTATTCCAGAAATGCTCTTTTACCTACAAGCAACTCAACCAAATCCCATGTATGATTTCTTACCAATGAGTCCATCTCATCATGCATGCCTTGCTCCCACTTCTTTCTAGTTTCCACCTATATTACTTCTTGATAACATTCTGGTTCACCAAAACCAGTCATCAATAAATAATACAATGAAGGAGAGAATCGTTCAGAGGGTCTACTTAACCTAGTAAATATTCTTACACTTACAGGAGTTTGAGGTACATGTTGTTGTTCTTGATTTTCTGGTAGCTTTGGAACTTCATTTTCTTTTATTTCATCAAACACTGTCTACTCTGTGTTTTCCTTTTCCTCTTTCTTTCCTTGCAACTGATCTTTATACATAACATTTTCATTGAATACTACATCTCTACACTTAATTATTTTGTGATTTTCATATTCCCATAATAAATAATCAAATTCATCAACACTGTATCCAATAAAAGTGCATTTCTTGGATCTAGCCTCAAGCTTTGTTCTATTTCATTTATCAATATGAAAAAATGCTTCACAACCAAAAGTTCTGAGAAATGAGTAGTTTACCTTTATACCAGTCCATGTCTCCTTTGGAATCCCACCATCCAAAGCACTTAAAGGCCCTCTATTTATTAAATAAACAACAATATCTACAGTATCAGCCCAAAACTGTAAAGGCAACCCTGCATGCAATTTCATACACCATGCATGCCCCATGATCGTTCTATTTATCCTTTCTGACATTTTTTGTGATGTTCCTGGGACTGTCTTCTCTCTACGAATCCCATTGCATGAACAATAACTATCAAACTCCTTGTTGTAGTATTCACCTCCATTATCATATCTGGGACACAACAATATTTTCCATGTCTCATTCTCAACCAAAGCTTTCCACTTGTTAAAACTAAAAAACACATCAAATTTTTGTCTAATGCAATAAACCCAAGTTTTTCTAGTTGCATCACCAATAAAAGCAACATAATAACAAGAGCCACTAAGATATTGTACCTAAGTCGATCCCCATAAATATGTATGCACAAGATATAACTTTTCACTCTTCTTATGTTTCCAAACCCTGAGAAATCCAACTCTCTTTTGTTTTCCATAAACACAGTTCTCACAAAATTCCGAACTTACCTGCTTCAGATCTATAAGCAATTTCCTTGAGTGAAGAATCTACATTCCCTTCTCACTCATGTGGCCAAGCCTATGATGCCACAATGTTGTATATGTTTTTGTGGAATCTACAAAGATAGAATCATCAGTATTATGAGGGCTTAAATGCAACGTACCTATCCTATCTCCTTTTGCTATTACCAATGCTCCTTTAGTGATCTTCCACCATGTTTTTCCAAACGTAGACAAACGACCACTATCTCCCAATTTCCCAATTGAGATCATATTTATTTTCATAGTAGGAATATGCCTTACATCTTTTAGCAACCATTCATTTCCATTATTTAACTTCAGTCGTACCTTACCCATTCCAACAATTTTACATGGTTCAACATCCCCCAATAAAACATGTCCAAAATCATCTGGAACATAATTATAAAAGAATTTCATGTGGAGTGTAGCATGACATGAAGCCCCTGAATCTACGACCTAGTAATTGCTATTATTATCTAATGTAAGAATCAAAACATCTTGTAACACATCACCTTCTACATTTGCTTCCTAAGTAGTCTCTTGTTGCATGTCTCCTTTATCCTTTGGAGCTCTGTAGTATTTTTTCAGATGTCATCTCTTACCATAGTTCTATCCCTTTATCTTTCTTAGTTTGGACTTGGATCTACCCTTTCTAGACTTGCTACGATTACCTGGCCTATCTCCTCTCTCCCTTTGTCTTCCCCTACTCTCCATTGTCAATGCATTACCTAATGTCTCACCTGTGTTTTTTCTTCGCATTTCCCCGCTACGAATAACACTGAAAACATCATCAAATTTAAAAATGTCTGGACCAGAGACAGAGTTACTTACAGCCATGAACAAACATTCCATCTTTTTGGCAATAAGCACAACATTAGAAGCAGGGATGATTTTAAGGAACCATACTAATTTAAAAGTGTATAAATGTTGGCGAATATTACCAATTCTTCAAACGCCAACTATAAAATGATTGGCGATATTTTTCAAAAAATATTTTAATTTCCAAGGATTTTATATCGTTTATATAATAATTTGGCGATTTTTGG
Source organism: Pseudotsuga menziesii (assembly GCA_001517045.1). Classification (NCBI taxonomy): domain Eukaryota; kingdom Viridiplantae; phylum Streptophyta; class Pinopsida; order Pinales; family Pinaceae; genus Pseudotsuga; species Pseudotsuga menziesii. The sequence goes on along the minus strand of LPNX010034440.1, from coordinate 89,814 downwards.
GGTGAAAAATTTTTACCCCATCAAAATTGGGCGAAATGAGGCTTCAAAAATGAAAAATGGCGAATCTATTTTGGGAGAAAAACATGGAAAAATAGCCCACTTGGCTAAAATTCGCCCCTAAAATTATCCCTGATTAGAAGATCCCTAACCTCAGCATCAAAGTTCACTTCTACAAAACTTAGTTGATCAGTAACCGTATTAAATTCATTTAAATGGTCAACAACATATCCACCTTCTGACAGATTCATATTAAATAAACGCTTCATTAGAAATACCTTGTTGGAAGCTGAGATTTTTCATATAGCTTAGCCAATGTGCTCATGACACCCTCTGTTGTATTTTCTTTTGAAATATTGAAAGCCATCGACGAAGCCAGGAACAACTATATTGTTTCCAGTGCCTTTCTGTCAAGAACCTCCCATTCTTTGTCCTTCATAGTCGTCATCTGTTTTGTTTTTTCTCCCAACGATAGGAATATATCCTTCTGGTACAAATAGTTCTTCATTTCCATCTTCCATAAGTAGTCTTGACAGTTAAATTTTTTTACTCTAAACTTCTTTTTTTTGCGATTGTTCTCACTCAAACCAAGAACCCTTCTTTCATGCGAGTTTAGCAACCAAATAGACCTTTTGCTCTGATACTAATTGTTAGAAAACAATATCGCAAAGTAATAACAATAAACAAGATGCAAATATAAAACACATTAACACATTACAAGAGCGACACCATAATAACGTGGTTCACCCAAGATAGGATACGTTCACACAGAAATTGCCAGTCCTTTTATTATTATACCATCCAACAAAATGAAGGTATACAACCTACAACAATTGTGTTGCACTTCCTCTTCACTCTCTCAAAGTCTCTCACATAATCATAGAGATAGTTTTATAATGCTACAATATAATACACAACCGTATTACAATGCTGCCATTTTATAGGGGAATTACCATGGGAAAATACCATGGGTCACCCAATACCATATCCCATAAACTATTGGACAACAAACATCCCAAAAAAAAATTCTTTTGAGGAAATTGACTCCGGACCCCCCAGTCGGGGGGACAATGTCCCCCCGCACCCCCCTATTGGGACTAGTGTATAGTAAAACTAGGGTACAAACATGGTTGAACAAAAATATCTTTGAATCAAGAAGATCATGCTCCACAACCAACACATAGTTCCCTTTCTATGTCAAGCTCGTTAAAAATGAAATAAATCCCTTTCCCATTGAGTCGAGTCTCCCACCAGATTTAGGACTTGAACTTTCATTTCATCCTACTATGTCACTTGATCCTCTTTCTTCTTCTGTCTCTAGTGAACCTTTCACCCCCTACATACATACATCACCATGATAATGAAGCATGTGCTTTAAACCTTACCATAAACCCTGAAGTACTTTGCCAAAACTTGCATGGAAGATAAGAACCATGAAGTTTTTTCCCTTCAAACAACTTAGTTGGAATCATTGTCACATGTTGTTATCTTAAAACTTGCGACATTCTTCATTGTCGCATGTTTTCCTTCTTACAATTCGAGACAAGTTCATAGGTTGCTTTTATACAAACTGTAACACATTTAATTGTCACAAGTTTCTCTTAAGCATGGTGCGACACTGGCTGTATGAAGAGAAAAAAGAGAAGCTTCTAGAAGATTCTCAAAAGAATCCCACATGGATTCCTATCCTATCCTCTTTGGGGGATCTCACTCACCTCCAGACTCTTTGGGATATCACCCTATTCTTTTCCCCTTATCTCTCATCTCCCCCCTATCCCTCTTGTCCTATAAATACAATCTCATTTCCATGGGTGAGGGAGTTAGAATTCGGTATCCAAATGCTAGAGTTTTGTTGGTTATAGAGTGTTGTGTTGAGATTTCGGTTGCCACCGTTTTGGAGCAAGGAAAAATGACCATTAGGAGGAAGCTTGCAACTCCAAGGTGCTTGGTCGGTAACTCTTTCTCTTCATTATTCGATAATACAACAATACATTTTCTTTCCCACAATTATTTTTCATTAATATTGTTGTTTTTCTCATTCGTTGTTCCATAAGTTCTTGTAGATTGCAATTATGTCTTTTGCTCTTTCTTATCAATATTTTCTTACAGGTATTCTATGTGGATCTTGAGTGGAATAGTAGAGTTGAAGATTGAAGTGAGTCTAATATACATAATACATAGGTCATATTACTTTTCAATTGCATATTTTATTTTCAAGGACTTAGAATTTTTTTTGTATTCTCTTTGTTTTGTTCTAGTTTAGCATGTCTAAACTAGGGAGGTCAGTATGTGTCTACCTATACCGACTTATCTATTAGCACTAATTACATACATGATGTCACCATACACAAGCTCATGTACAGTTGGGAATCGATGCTTTGGCAATTTTCAAATATGAGTGGGAAATGTTGATTCAATATCGTCATGATGAGATCCCTTTGACTTAGTATTGTCCTAGAGATGCCACAAGGGACAATTTGGAAAATCTCAACATGGACTCGAGGCAAGTAAGTTGATCTATCCACTTAAAAATTTAAAAATAGGTCTTCTTATAAATTAAAGTACTACTTAAATCTAGAGCTAACTTGTAGATTTCAAAATTTTATTTTTTGCATTTCGAGTCTTTAGATAACATTTTCAATCACATGTCATCCCCACACCATTGGCATGGTGGAAGAGGTACTAGCAGTGGGGATGACCGCACACCCCATCAAGGGCCCAGACCCCATATTAGATGACATTTCTTCATGTTGCACACTATTTTTATTGTTATGTCCACATATACACTTGTATTTTTTTATAAACTTGATGGATTATTCCGTATCATATTTTTTCTTCATTGATATATGAGGTTTTATGTTTATGTTTATGTGGATGTGTGTATAGGTTATTTATCTTATTTTTATGTTTTTACGTGGATGTGTGTACATGTTAATTATCTTTATTAAGTATGTTTATGTTTATGCACGTGTATGTTAACTTGATCTTATATTTATGTCGATGGGTGTATTATGTTTATGTTTATGTCGATGAGTGTATGTTATTTATGTTTATGTTTATGTTCACGAGTGTATACATGTTATTTATCTTATGTTCATGTATATTATTTATCTTATATCCATGTTTACAATGCATGATGTCATTTACAATTTACAAGGTACAATTACAATTACAAGTTAATATTTCAATACCTTTTCACAATTTACCAACTCACAATTGTACAATTACAATTTAAAAAAATGATAATTAGATTTGTAAATAACTAATTTTTATAATAGGGAATTACAATTTGTAATATCAATTACAATCAACAATAATTATTAGAGTTACATTTTATAATAAAAAATTATAATTATAGCTACCCTTGTTTCAAAAATGATTCATATTATGTTAGACACATGATATTGTTGTTCTTCAATGGACTCTTAAACTACAAATTTAGACCAAGGTTTCATCCCATGTTAGATACATAATATTGAAAAGTATGGACAAGATGTTAGATATTAGATGTTGACAAGTGGTTGATGTTAGAAAAATTAATTATTCAAGGGTTAGAGGGACTCAAGGAGTTGAGAGTTGAACTAATTGTTGAGAGAATCTACTAGCTTCAAATAATGATGTCTATCGACAAAGGTGGCGCTGACCCGTTTCTATCTCTCTCTCAAGTTTTTATGTACAGATAGAAGACTCTACTGATGTTGGATAATGGAAGGGGCCCAACAAGCCTTAATTAAAAGTCAGGAGTTTACATGGTAATAGTAGTGATCAAGGAGTGAGAGGAGGAGACAACCTTTGCATGGCTGATACCATGGATATTGATGCATATTCTTTAATGGGGATTATGGTTGTGTTGCATGATGCAATAGTGCATCACGTGTTCTCATTTGTCAAGAATGCCAAAGATGTAGCGATGTGTTGTTGTGTTAGTAAAAGATGAAGAGAGGCAATGGAAAATATTTGCGACCTTTATTTTTCAAGAAATGTTTGTGATGAGAGAATCAATCAATCCAATGTTGTTGTAAGGTGCATGTTATTTTCGACATCTGAATTGGAAGGAATAATTGTTTATTGCCCATTTGTTGGAAATAGATTGCAAGCTGGGTTTTCACACACATGTAATTCATTAAAACACTTGGAGCTCCGACTAGATAATCTTATAGAGAAAATTCTTGGACCTAATTTTCCCATGAAGCTTGATTACATTTGTCCTTCACCTAATATTGAAAGCCTCAAGTTATGTGTTATTCATCTAATACAAGCACCAAATTGGATTCCTTTCATGAGCATTCATAAACTAGAAGTCATTGTTCGTGCACATGATTTTGATTTATCAAATATGGTTCATGCATGTCCAATGCTAAAGTTCTTGGCTTTACTAGGTTGTGATGGGGTCAAAGTGGTTGACACTGACTTGAAGCTTCTAAAGCAATGCATAGGTTGTGATGGGGTCAAAGTGGTTGACACTGACTTGAAGCTTCTAAAGCAATGCATGTTGGATTTTTACGATATAGGTGATTGCTTTGTCAACATAACTACCCCCAAACTCCAATCCCATGAAGTACAAGGAACTACTTGGATTCATATAAAGGGAATCAATTCCCTACGAATTATTTCAATAGAAAACAATCGACAACTCTAAACCTTTGAAGTACAAGGAGCTGCTTGTATTCATATAAAGGGAGTTCACTCCTTACGACAACTTTCAATAACAAGCAATACAGGCTAGCAGATTACGTTCTAAGATACTTTTATACGTTCTCTTTTAGTTCTTTTGTTTCATTTCATTTTCTTTAAAATCCGTTATTAATTCAAACTCTCTCGCCTATTTTGGGTTTCAATAATTCAAATGATTCTATTTCTTTGTTTTTGGGGCCAGACAAAGTAAATTAGGTTGAATGTGAAAAACTTTTGGATTTAGAGTCACTATCCATTTGGTTAGAGATTGCTTAAACCATAATAGATGAAATGAATTTTCATTACTAATAAAAATTTATTATCTTTTCATGTATTGATTGTTTAAAGTTGTTTAAAATTATCAATATGTGGAAGGGCATTATTTGTTTTTTTGCATTTTTTAATGAAGGGTTCGATTAAATTATACTTGTCAATTGAGGTGAAATTATTTATATCACCTTTCATCTAGATGAAGGTTTAGATGAATATATGCCTTTAAATTAAAATAAAAACATGCCCTTAAAATTGGATCAATGTTGTCACCTATAGGTTATGTGTTCCTTTTAATTCGTGGGCATGATTTGAGGGAAGGAAGAATAGTGGAATGAACATAAAACTGAGAGAACTACAGCTCGATCGAGATGTTATCTTGAATGAGTTTAATTTTAATTCTTGATTGAGCATTTAAGAAGTTAGATTTAACATTTAAAAAGCTTGAACGAGATATCATCTTGATCAAGATAATAGCTCGATCGAACCTTCACTTAACCGTGCATTAACCCTCGATTGAACAATTTAAAAAATGCAAACAAACGCTCAATCAAGCTTTTTAAACACTTTGATCAAGCTATTAGCTTGAGTGAGGGAATTAAAATAGACTTTTATCCCCCCTTTTCGAAAAAATATCTTGCTCTTTTTGCCTAACCCAAACCCTATCCTAGAATACAACTTGGACGGCAAACTTCACACCAATGGATCCGTCAATGAATCGTCTATTCATTGGCATAAAATTTGAAAGTTTCTGAGTTCATATGATAATTTTTCGTTATTTTCTTTTGAAACTTATACTTACAAAACCATGTCCACAACTTCGAATCAACACAAAGATAAATCAAGTACATAAAATGTACACAACAAAAAAACTTCAAAAAATACATACGCCCTAGACCAACATGTGCTCTTCAAAATGGTATTTTTTATTTTCCAATTTTTGTAACGAGTTAAAAAAGGTTTACATGCACACACATTTACACCAAATACAATTAAATTTTTCAACGGTCATTTTTTAAAATTAATGTATGTATGTATGTATGTGTGTGCGCCCTAGTGCATTTTGTGTAGATTATGCTAATATATGTTTTTTGAATTTTTTTGCATTTATCACTAAATTATTTTACATGCACACAAACCACTTGTAAACTTTTTGCAAGAATGGCAGAAAGTTACTTCCATATTGAGAGGAGTCTACAAGGTGAAATGTTCTAATGTGCAACAACATATCTCACATAAAAGGTCCATGAGTTAGTCAGTCTTGAAAAGTCAAATTGTGATTAAGGTGAAGTTCAACAAGCCACATGTTGAATTCTCATGCTTAGGAAAGAGTTGTTAGTTTATTCTACTTGAGTCATTTCTTTAAGTAAATAAAATCATGAATCATTTTCTTGTATTAGTTCATGGTGATCCAAAAACCACTTGTAATGCTTAAGGTTAAACCAAAACCCTCTATATGATGTATTGGTTGTGTGTAAGTCGAAGAAAAACCCATGAGATGGTTGGGGGACATCCAAAGAAACCATATATATGAAGATGAAGAAACTCAGATGATTGAATCAAGATCAAGAGTTATCCAAGAATGGTGTCTCTCATGAACGATACAATAAGGAGAAAACAATTAAAGATGCAGAAGATTGAATATGATGCAGAGTATAGAAAAATTGAAGATGAAAACAACCCAAGCATCCATATTGAATCACAAGTATTCATTAAGGGAGAGTATGAAGGAATAAATCATACTTGCGATATCTAATCGTGAGAATATAAGAAATGTAATGATGCATATAATGCATGGAGTCTATGTATGATTCAAAGACAAGGTCAAAGAGAGAAGTTAGGGATGAGGATCTCACAAAGATCACTTGAGAGATTTGAGGAAAATTTGTTGCAGATAGTTATAGAGATGGTTGAACAAGAAATCCTATTATGACAAGGTTGTTATGGCCAGTTATTCCTATATAAGGGACCTCATTGTACTATATTGTAGCTTGAGAGAATTTCTAGATCAATTCAATATTGCGAGTTTTGCACAATATTTTGTGATCTAATGTTTGTGATTGTTAAGTGGCTAGCTTCTCTTTGACCCAACAAATATAAGAGGAAGGAACATGGGAATAAGGCCTTATTCTAAACAACCTTTCACACAACCTTTCAACCCCTACTTACATATGGATCCCTACAAATCCAACGTGTGGCCTTATGCATACATACATGTGTGTGTATGTGTGTGTGTGTGTAAGAACCCTCTATTAGACCACGACCCTCCTTCAAACCTTAAAATAAAAATAAGGTTTCATGTGAAGCCTCCTCTGTTCCTCTTATGACAAAGAAGAAAAAGTTATTTTCCAAAGAAAAGGGGAATTCCCTCATGGATCTCTCTTCTAACCCACCTACTTTGGTTGTAAAGATGATCCTTGTGATCTAGATGGCCCCTAGAGAACCCAAGCTCACCTCTTATTGGATTAGAGCTAGGATCATTTTTTATCCCAAAAGTGTGTGTTCTCTTTCTAATTCCTTACAAAACCTCATCAAATTATATACCATCCATATTGTTTATTAGGTGGGCATCTCTCTAGACCAACCTATGCGAAACTTCCCCTCAACATCATTAACGCTAACTTGATTTTCCTTTCTATTATGTAAGGATTTTTTTTCTCAGAGACACTAGAGAACCTCTCATCCTCCCATACTTTTTTCGTCCTCTAGTCAAATGAGCCATGCTTTCCTCAACTTCCCCTTCATCCATTATCCAAAGACTCTCCTTTCACCCCTCTAAGGTCTCCTTCATGGATGTCCATATGATATTTTAAGACAAAAGGGCTCACATGATTAAGGTCTTGTCAAAGTTTGTTTATAATCTTGCTTAATATTGGGCCCCTTTTCTTTCCTTTTACCTTTCTAACATCATCACTATCATAGGGCAGAAGGATAATGCAATCAACCTATTCTTTATGAGGACTTTAAATATTTCATTGTGGTCTCCTAGATCTATCCTTGACATCATAATGAGTCATGTATGTCATGCTCTTCATGCTACCCATTTCATAATTAAGAAATCTATTGTGCCCCCCTAAATATCCCCTTCACATCATAACAACTCATCTATGTCATGTTATTGGTGCTACTCGTTTCTCTCTTGTTCCTTAGATCCTCTATGGTTTCAACAAATCTGGGACCAAACCCCTCTCGACTATGGAGATTCCATTATTCCCTCATATCAAGGCAATGAGCTCCCATTTCTCGATACTAAAAACTCCCCGGTTTCCCTTGTTCAATACAATGATGGTTTTTCCCTACACCTTCTTAAGAGAACTCTTGTTCATCCACAAAATTATTCAAGAATTATTTTTTTCAACAAGATATTTCCCCCTTCTCTCACCTCCCTTGGGCCAATACAAAGGTTCTCCCTTGGTATTCTTTAGCCATATTCCCAGCCTTCATGAGGCCTCTTCCTCTTCCCCCATCCCAAATTTCCCATATATAAGTCAAACTCATCTTCCAATTTTGCTCACCTATTCTCCATAGATGCATGAGCTTTCTAGAGGGAACCATGTGAGGGTCCCTCTCTTCCTCCTTTCCCATCTGTGCCTATGCCATCCTACCCAAAGTGACCACTCATATTCCTCTTGTTTTACTTTCCCTTCATCACTCCCCTAAGCTTCCCATAGATAGACAAATATGGTGTTTTCTAGCCTCAAAATAGTTGGATTCATGTTTTAAAATGTGTTTGTCAATCTTAATGAAACCCCATGTCAGAAGGGGCCCATGTGGGGCTATCTTGGATCTCCTGACATCCATTACAACCATTCATACCACAATAGTGTTTAACCTTCCTCACTCTCCCATTGGTCATGCATTCATTTTTACTCAAGTACTGGCTAATTCCTCTTTATTACCTCTCCCTTTGGTCCCCATCCAAACAATAGATTGAGTCTTTTTCCATGCCAATCAGATCAATAACCAACACACTTTTTAAATGGTTTTCAAATTGCATAGACTGCAATTATGAGATAACCTATCCAATCGTAACTATCATTTCTCCTCTTGCTTTCATTGGACATGCATTAGAATTGCTATATTTATTTTCTTTCCTTCATTGGGCATGTCCTAATGTTGTTTCCTCCCTTCCCTTTCCTTTGATGGTATTTGCCTAGTGTTGTCACTTTCCTTCCCTTGCCTTTGTTCAAATTGTCCTAGCATTGATGCCTCCCATCTTTCTGTTTCACTTTATTCATTTATCCTTTCCATGAGAGTCGTGTTGTTATCCATGGACCACTTAAGGCAAGTTTCTAACATCTTGTTCAAGTATTTAAACCATGCCAAACATGTTCCTAGGCCCTACACTAGCAAACCTCACCTATAGCTAAGTGCAAGTATCACCTTCACGTTCTTAATCTTCTTCATACGTTTATAGTCAAAATGTTTTTAGAGCCTCTCTTGACCTAACCTCGAGGGGGAACTAAGATGTTTAGAGCTTGGGTGGGATACTTAGGTCCTTATTCCCCTTTTGTCCCTAGATACTAAACACCAATTTAACTCACTTTGACCCCTTGGGGCATGCATTTGGGAAATTTTCTAATTTCGTGGTATCTATTAGGGGCATAAAGCCTCAACCCAAGTCTATGGTCACTTAGGATACATTAATTAAGGTCCACAACCTCCCAATCCCATTTGGGAATTGCTATATACATATTAAATTGGGTTCAATCCCTTACACCTTGTTGATCTTTTGGTGTTAATTGTGTCACAAATTTTCATACGGTACCAAAATAAACAATATACAAGTCATGTAATTGAATGTCTTTTGGGACTTCAAAATCCATGGTATCATTATACCAATCTGTGGCATATAGTTGAAAACACATAATATGATAGTTTCATACAACTCTTGTACCTTGACGAATAATCCAATATTCTCTTATGCCTTAGGGTGACTTATTTTCCTATTAATACCCTTCTATTCCTCTTTGCAAATATCTTCGATTCTTTAACTCCTTAACCTCTTTTATCTTTTAAACCCCTAATTTACATGTACACACTTGGGTGATAGCTATTGCTCTCCTTCCAAGTCTCTCAAGTTCCTAGGGTTTTTTCACCTATCATCTCAAATGCCTCCTATAGCCAACTTGGTTCAAATCACATAGGTTTGATAGTTTCACACAAGTGCATCCTGATGGAATAATTAGACCCATTCTTTGGAAGTTTCAACCTGAAAACATCAATGCACGTTCTAGAGTAGATAGGTAAAAGGAGTCATCATCTCCTTTGAGGGCACTAATCCATATACTATACATGTTTTATTGTTTTACCTTTGCAATAGTATATCCAGTGTTCATTAGTTAGATTTCATATCTTAGTATTGAAAATCGGGATAAATATTTTCTTGCGGGAATTTGTAGCAAAGTGTGCAAGTCATTCTAGGACATGGGTAACTATTGGAGGACTATCACAACTCTCCACTTCAGTGCAAGGATCTTCATCATCTACAACACTGAGTTCGACTTGAGTTCTCCATGTCCAATGAGGTTTCTACCTCATTAAAGTAATTATCGATTCATTGACTCTAGTTGGTTGAATTTCCTTTACTAATTTGCTAGTAAAACCAAATTGAACTACCATAATCACCTATAAAACTAGTTATCATTCAAAACACGGTCTTAAGGTCCTAATTAATCCGGTCGCTTTCCCTCATATTTTTAGCACCTTTGTCTTAACCTAATATTTCTTAGTTTGGAACAAAAACAAAGTGATGACTCCATTCTCCTCTTTCATTTTTTTATTAGTGTGTATTTATACTATACTGGTCCTCCATCACTACACTCACATTGCATGTGGTGGTGTGAACTCATTTGTTTGCTACAAGCTCCAAGAGTCATGAGAGAAGGTAGTTCCTCTTTGTTAAATTCTTTTTGACATGATGTTTGGGCCAAAATGAATTTTTAGGTAGTATATTGGATATCAGGAAGCAAATATATATAATGATAGAACCTAATTTATATAAGGATCACGGATGCACAAACTTAAGAGAATGTTCCACTAGCCTATTTGTTGTGTCTATTTATAGGATTTGTGAAAGGACATTATGTGAATGATGAGATAATTTACATGAATATAATTCTTAGATAAACCTCCCATGGTCCACTATGCATATTCATATCTCTACTAGTACTTTAATATCATGACCAACTATACTAATGATTTATTCAATATTTATACCACCTTTTTAATTTCAAATTGAGTACTTTATGACTTAATTTTTATCTCCCCCTCACTTGATCATAAAGTGACTTTTATAAAGCCACTTTAAATAAATTAATTACTAATGTCACTTTATAAAGCCCTTTTATCCTAGGTGATGTTAATAATTAACTGATTCCCTTTTTCGTTGACTATAGCCTACATGAACTAGATAGGATAATGAGTCGCTCATGGCTCCTATTCGAAAAAGGACATTACATGATCTCTATGAAAATAAGACAAGAACCTCCTGATAGAAGCCTGAATATATGAAAAAGAGGGGAAAGAAGCTTAAAGTTTCCCCTTTTGGACACAAATCTATGAGTATTGAATAAGTCACAAAATTTCTCAAGGGTATGGCTAATGACCTCACTAAAGTCAAACAAGGACAATTTTCTCATTCTTTTGTAAGGCCTACTCCTAGAGCCCAAAATCAACCCCTTAGAGGCCAACCTTACTATAGGAGAGCTCCCACTGCACCTGAAAGTGAAGCTAGATAGGAATATGTATTCCCACCGTAGTATCCTAAAGCTCAAGAAAACATCATGGCCCCTCCTCCTTTGAGTTGCGAGGAATACTATGAATCTATGGAAGAAGAGTTGGTTGAGCTATCTTTAGATCTACACATGCTTTTCCACCTAGAATATGCTCAAGACAAGCTTCCCAGTCGTGTAACGCTGAACCAAAGGTATGTTAATGATGGAAAATCAACCAATAGGTAGAGGTTTTTGATAGGAGGATGATCCTTTTAGCCTATCCCTGCCTAACTCTAGATGGTGACAAACAATATAATGACTAAGGTAAGGATAAATTATGATTTGAAGCTTATGCCTAATGTCCCAAATTATAGAACAAAGGAGGCTTATAGGAAATCCAATAATAGTAGAAGAGAAGTTATCAAAACCACCCAACATCCTAGAAAAGAGATATCTTTGAAGGTGATCGATTTTAAGCAACAAACAATTCCTATCAGGCAAGAGGTCAAAGTGGCAAAACATAACAAGGCTCAACCTTCATCTAATATGGTTGTGATGAAGCCTCCATTATCTTCTAAAAATTAGGAAGTTATTCCTTGTCCTCTACCATCATTTTATATTAGGAATAAGCTCAGCAAGATTGAAATTCATATGCCCTTATCTAAAGTTTTGAAATACCCCACTCATAAAAAAGAAGTATCATCTTACATAGGTTTCAAAGAGACCACCAATGTAACTATTTCCAAGCCTCCTATCACTCAAGATAATCCTTCCCCTCAACCTTCAAACATAAATTATCTTGGGTGATAAAACCCCCTTACAAGTTAACCTCATAAATCTACAAGATTGTTCTAGGAAACCTACCTGATGCAGTTGACCAACATACTTCGCCATTCTATATCACCTTAGAACTTCAGAATTTAGAAGTTCATAATTGCTTATGTGATTATTGTGCATATAATTCCTTAATGCCCCTTGCTACCATAAAAAAATTGGGATTATATATCACCAAGCCTTATAAAGATATATTCTCCTTTGAATCCAAGAGGGTCAAATGCATTGGCATGATCAAATACCTAGTTGTAGGGATGGTCCAAACACCAAGAAAATATGTAATGATGGATGTAATCATTGTTGATGTCCCTCCTAACAATGTCATGTTGTTATAAAAACATTGGGGGACATCTCTAGGGCACAACATTCAATTTGATCTTCCATATGCTAGTACTCCAGTCTTAGGAGGAGAAACCAATAGGTTGTATAGGGAACCCAAAATTATCTAAGTGATCAATGACCCTCAAAGCACCACTAATTTCCCACACTATACAACAGATAATCTAAGAAATTTCCTCCTCGATCATCAACCACCCAATAGTGACCAAATGGGGATGCTAGTAGCTGCTTAGAAAGACAAAATAGATCATTTTGGTCTATGCAACTTGTATTTTGATGGGGCATGTAATAAAGAAGGAAATGAGGCATGTGTATTGTTGAAGTTTCCTATGGGAAAATAATTTCCTCGTGCATGTAAGTTGGATTTTGAATGCACCAATAATGTAACAGAGTATGAGGCACACATTCTACAATTGGAGACAACGATGAAGATGGGGGTTAAGTAGATGAATATATTTGGAGATTCAAATATGATAGTAAGCCAAGAAAATGAGAAGTGTAGATCAAGAAATCAAAGGATGAAGAAATACAAGCATATTGTATGGGATTTGATTAATAAGTACTTTGGGCCACTAATATCGTTGTAGCACCCATGGAGCTAAACCGTAGAGCTGATAACTTAACTAAATATGTTGTCATATTTGTCCCCCTTGAATTACACCATCTCTCTTATTCTATTAAAATCATGCATAGATTTATTGTCTCTGAAAACATCAAGTAGTGGTCGGTACTTGAGAATGGTGACCAGATTAAAAAATTCCATGAGATTAATAAATGAGTATGCAAACCTACACATAGACTCATGAAAAGAGGAAGAATATGTGGAAAAAGAATACCCTTGTGCAAGTCAAATATTAAAATGAATTGTCCCTAAGATGATAACTAGTCAAAAAGTCATACCGCTTATGACCAACCACATCCCAAAGGGACTTGTTCCCCTTGAAAGGACATTTGATTTTGATGAGGTTTTAACAAACCCAACCATGAAGCCAAGACCCTCTAAGGTTGAAGATTGTAACTTGGGAACTACTTAAGATCCAAGGGTTATAAAATTATCTAACACCTTGACTCGAACTGAGAAACAAAATTAAATAAAATTACAGTTTGAGCATGTTTTTGCACGGAAGTATGAAGATTTAAAGACTTGTGCCCTAGATATTTTCCAACATTAGATTCCTCTCAAGGAAAATGTCAAGACATATAGGAAAAAATAGAGGCAAGCGAATCTAGTGGCACACCCCCTAATAACAAAGGAAGTAAAAAAGTTGCATCACATAAAGATTATCATACTTGTCAAAGTCTCAAAATGGGTGGCTAGTTCGGTTCTAGTCAATAAAAAGAATGGAGAAATCATATTTTTTGTGGATTTCATAAATCTTAACAAGGCATCTTTGAAAGAAAACTATCCACTGCAAAAATGGATCAAATGCTATAGAAAGTGGTAGGGTCATAAAGGATTTCTATTTTTGATGGCTTCTCAAGCTATAATCATGTGAGAATGGATCCTAATGATGTATTGAAAACCACATTTACCACTCTATGGGGTACATTTGTTTGTGAGAGAATTATTTTTGGCCTAATCAATGTTGGTGCCACGTTTCAAATAGCCATGGATCATATACTTGGATGACCTAACCTTGTACTTTTAAAAAGTAGAATACCATGTTCAACACTTAAGGAAGATGTTTGGAAGGTGCGAAAAGTTTGGGATATCCCTTAATCTAAAGAAGTCCTTATTTGGTATGGAAGAATGCAAACTTTTTAGGCCATATTGTTTCATCTTGGGGAGTGAAGATAGACCCTTAAAGAGTTAAAGCCATCAACACGATCCATTTCCCAAGGAAAAATAAATCCATATAGTCTTTCTTTGGCAAGATCAACTTATTGACAACGCTCATTTCTAACTTTGTTGAAGTAACCAAGCACGTGAAAAATATGTTAAAGAAGGATGCTAACATTTTATTGGATGATGAAGCCTAGAGTTCGTTCACGACAATAAATAAGGCATTGGGGGAAGCCCTGATCTTAATAAGCGCTAATTATGGTAAGGCTTATGCAATAGTCAAAGCTCTCAAATTGTTCAAGGAATGTATTCTACATGCTCAAATCACTACCTTTGTCCCTCATTTGGAAATTTAAAGAAATGTTGTTTCAACCAAAGACAGATGGTAAATGGGGCAAGTGGATCACCAAAATACAAGAATTTGATATGGTAATAAATCCAACCAAATTGATTAAGGGTCAAGGATGTATAAGTTAATGGTTGAAGCCAATTTACAAGTAGTAGGGATCAATGCAATGCAAATTCGTGGGGATGATGAGGAAGAGAGGGATGGACAAATTTGTATCAATAACTACTATCACCAATACAAATGGTACCAAGACATGAGCATATTTACTAACTACTGGGACTTGTTCTCCCAGGTTGGATAAGCTACAAAGGAGACCACTCAAGCTCAAGGATTCTAGATATTGTGTTGTAGGGATGGAATTACATTGGAGAAACATTAAGGACCTACTACTTACCAACATGCTAGAAAAAGGGAGGGATCATGATTAGAGACATGCATTAAGGGATCTCAATAAGAGATTTTGTTGTTAGAGATACAACACATAATATCCTCAACTTTGGGTACTATTATCCCACTATGTTTTCAGATGTCCATAAGTTTGTGAGATCAAGTGTACATTGTTAAACCTTTGTTGGGATGCAGATGATGCCAACCCTTCTTAAAAAACTGACTTAGGTTGAGTTCCCTTTCCAACTATGGGGTATATATTTCATTGGAGAAATATTCCCCCCATCTACTGGTTAACATAGGTGGATCCTTAATACAACAAACTATTTCACCAAATCGCTAGAAAATGTCCCACTAAAACAAGCCAAAAACCTAGTAATCATTAGACTTTTGGAAGAAACCATCCTGTCTAGATTTGGCTGCCCCAAGATGATAGTAACTAACAATTCCAAAGCCTTCAACTCAAACAAAATGGTATATTTCTTCCAATACTTTAATGTCATCCTTATTCATTCCTCTAACTACTACCCTCTAATAATTGACCAAGCAAATTCTTCAAATAAAACCCTCATGAAGATCATAAAGAAGACCTTGGAAAAAAAAATCATGGGACTTGCAACTTATGCATGCTCTATGGGAAAAGATGGGATTTTTACCAAAACATCCACAGGAAAAATACTTTCCCAGTTGGTGTATGGCCTCAAAGTGGTTTTACCAATCCATTAGAACTACTAGCAATGAAGATATTGTAAGAGCTTGTGGTAAGATCTTGATAAGGTGAAAAGTGTAAAATTCTGTAAACAGGTTTAAACACCATACAAGAATTAAACAAGCCAGGATCTAGATACAAGGTAATCCTCACAAGAATTTTAAACAGAGATATGCATAAATAAGAAGAAATATTGGGGTAGAAATATATGAGACAAAACTCAAATGATGTAAACCCTCTTGTCATATTATTCATGAATATGATTACAATAAATAATACATCCCATAGGGAAAACTCGAATACCATAGAGGAAATTCGAGTAACTCACAAAAAAGAAGGATTATATTAGGCTAAATCCCCAATCTAGACAAGTATCTATTTCCAACTCATAGCCAAAGGTCATGAATGGGAAAGTTGAGACTTGGTAGACCACGAGTGACATAAAATCAGCTAAATAGTGGCTTTAGGAGAAAAAGGTGGAAGTGGTATAAGGAAAAAAGTGGCAAGATTTACCAAATACATCCTAGTGCAACTTCCTATTCCTAATTCTAGTGAAAAGCAGGGTAAAAGCATAATAAAGTAGGAAGTGTGCTTCTAGCTCATAAAAGCATAGTAAAAGCAGGACTGTGGATGCACCAATAGTCTAATTGTTGAGATTATTCGCATAACTGAGAAGGGGAGGGGTTGAATAAGTTATTCCTAAACTTGAACAATTTTTGACCCTTTTAAAAATTTTATTACGGTTCACAAATTTACAGCCATGATAATGCAACAAATATATAATAGAAGTAATTGTTACAATCACAAATATGATGGGGACAGAGACAAGTATTCATGAGAAAACTCATAAGATAAAAAATATTTTATTATAAATAAACTTTCTTTGAGCACCAACTCAAGTGAGGCTACAACCTATGTTTTACAAGCAACAACTTGTGGAGAGCACCAACTCTCCTAGTTTTCTAGCACCCACTAGACTTGAACAAGCTCCAACTTGCATACAGAAGACTGCCAGTCTTCCCTAGCGCCACCCTACCACCCTTATTCCATAGACTTAAACTTTGTTTAGTACAATATGTTGAAAAACAGATATAGTTATGCTTACCAACTCTGTTACATTCTCTAATATTCTTCTGCTTCTGCTCATTCAAACTTGGCTCCCTTCACTGGCTTTGTTCTCCGTTTTATCCCCATTTCCACGCCCATTACACATTTCTCTACTCCCTGTTTTATGCTTGGTAATTTTTAATCCCTGCGCCTATTTGTATGCCTGACTTTTAGTTTCAAAATTGATCAAGAAACTGTTCAATGACTCATGGCAGGAAAGGAACGCAATCAATAAGAATTCTAAACTTCTTTAACCATCTACCGCCAGGTTCTTGAATTCATAACTGCTCGAATCGAATTTAGCAACACGACCAAATATTTCTTTTGTAACTTATGTACTCTTGATTCTGTAACTTCTGTCTCTCATACTATCTTTCCACAATACAGCTTTCCGCAAGCTTGCTTCCGCAACATAGTTTCCGCAACATAGTTTTCGCAATTTAGTTTTCGCAACTTGAGTTTCCACAAAAACCTTTCCGCAAGCTCCTTTACGCAATTGCGGATCGCGGGTTGCAGGTATGGAATACCCAGTTTTCCCAAAAATTGACTTACACAATCATACGACCGCAATGGTCCTTTCTACAATCGGATTGTGGATTGCGGATCCACCTTCCCACTTTTCCCAAAATTGGGCTTCCGCAATGTTCCTTCCACAAGTCTATTTCCGCAACTTTTGAGAGCCGTCAATTTCTTGCGAGCTCCTTCCTGACCTTCGATCTATGATCAAATGCGGGCCTCACCTTAACGGTGCATATCTTCACTTTTATTTTGCAGATCGGTTATCTCCCGTACAGGTTTACTTTGTGAATCCTTTCACATCATCGATCCATCTTTCCTGCTTTAATTTGGATCATCCAATCTCTATCGAATGAATTGAATGTACTCTTTGGATCGTTCAATCTCCGTCGAATGAATTGAATGGAAATCATGTCTCAACTTCTTGATTTTCGATATTGAAGGTATTCATTTAGGTTGAGTCATAGTTTTCTTCCTCGGGAGAACAAGTTTGCTTGCATACATGGGCGGAGAGCCTGATTACACTCTGATTCTCTGCTTATGTGTCCTCCTTATTGTTGGATCATATGCTTGGAACTTATGTGTTTCCATCAATGACAACTGCATCATAATATGATATGTTTCCATATGATCGCAGTACCTATCATAATGCCAACACTAATATGGTCAAATGAGGGAAAATAAGGCCCAAGCCACCTAGACCAGGCACTTAGGTATCCTAAACACATGGAACAATGAAATAAACAACTAGGAACTTAATTAAAAGTGTTTTAAACTATGGTCTAGATTGATTTATGTTCCAACACTCCCCTTAAGCCTGACTTATGGTAGTGAGTATGATAATTATTGAGGGCCCATGCAACTAGGACTATAGTCACCCTTTACAATGTTCACCCATGTAAACTGATGAAAAAGGCAAAACAACATGGGAAAAATCCTTCCTAAAAAGTGGACATGAAAAGGAAACCAAAAATTAATGCTCTCAAAACTAAATGCTTATGTCTAGAGGAATCTTCTTCTTGGGAAGAAGAGAAATATGCTCAACTAGATTGGAACATGGACAACTGCAGAATGGAAACTAAACCCATGTAGAGAAACTAAGTTACACTTATAAGAGAGGAAGTGAAGGTGCTCTTAAAACTTGACCTTTGAACTAACCAGGTTTCCAGGACCAAAAGAAACTTGAGGTGCTTGAGTTTTCAAACCAAGGGTGATGATATTAGTTCCAACCAATACTAAATGGTCTTGAAGCATCAACTTCAAATCAGGAGAGTTGTAATCAACTCCAAGAGTGTGAGACAAGTGTCCCAAGTGTGCCAATGTGATGGCAAATGCATGAGGTTCTACATATTCAATGCAACTCTAAGAATTGGTGCAAGCAATCAAGTAGGAATTCATAGGAAGCATTGGACCAAGGGGAGTGAATGGATCACTTCCAAAATCTAATCTAACCTCCAAAACATCCACTAGATCACAATCTTGCACACAAATGAGATCATTGGCATGAGAGGAATCGAATTCCTCTTCAACTTCTAGAGCAATCACTAGCTTATTTTGCTCAGAATTCAAAATAGAAGAATCACTAGAGAATATCGGAGAGTTATTCTTCAAAAATGGTAGTTCAAATGCCTTTTGTTGGATCAGTTGCATGGGAAATGAGACATTAGAGTTATCATGAACTTCTAGATCAACATGAGGAGTCTCTTTAATAAGACTTTCACCAATTCGAATTGAATGAGTTGAATATTTCACCATTTGATCTTCATGAACAACTTAAGCAAAGAGAGTTGAGGCTGAGAGTGAAGGAGGGAGAACATGTGGGGAGGATCCAGATTCGCTCTCCATATGATTTACACAAATCTCTTCAATTTTCTTGCCAAATGCTCTGTCCAAACTACACCATATCTCACTTGGGTATTCAACAATGTAAAAATGATAGCGCAAGCTGAGAGATATTTCCTGACACATTTCTCCAACTGCTCTATCACAGTCATTCAACCATACATTTTTCTCTTTGGAAGGTTCTAGCTCGCTCACAACACCAATAGACACATCAAAGAGACATTGCCTCTTGAGATATGCGCTCATCTTTGGCTTCTACTCAGCATAATTGAATGGAGTAAGCAGAGGAGCTTTCGAATCCATGTACAAGTTGTTGTACTTGCAAAACAAACTCTCTAAAATCTTATACTGGAAGACTATCTGGATCTAAGCTACAAGCTCTACTAGTCAGTAGGCACATTAGGGAGTGCTTCACACGTAGGTAGACTCCAAAGGATAAATCCAATGGCTCCAAGGTAATTTCCCCAAGATTTATGTGGGAACTCCACTGCTTCTGGTGCACTACTTACTGTAAGCACATATGCTCACGTAAACTCCCTAAGATCTGATGCCATGTAAAATTCTGTTAACAGGTTTAAAAACCATACAGGAATTAAACAAGCCAATATCTATATACAATGTATTCCTCACAAGAATTTTGCATAGAGATATGCAAAAATAAGAAGAAATATTGAGGCAAAAATTAATATATGAGACAAAACTCAAATGATGTAAACTCTCTTGTCATATTATTCATTAATATGATTACAATAAAATAATACATCCCATAGGGAAAGTTTGAATGCCTTAGAGGCAATTCCAGTAACTCATATAAAAGCAAGCTTAGATTAGACTAAATCCCCAATCTAGACAAGTATCTATTTCCAACTCATAGCCAAAGGTCACGAATGGGAAAGTTGAGACTTGGTGAACCATGAGTGACATAAAATCACCTAAACAATGGCGTTATGAGAAAAATATGGAAGTGGTGTAAGGAAAAAAGTGGCAAGTTTGCCCAAATACATCCCAGTGCAATTTCCTATTCCTAATCATGTTGAAAAGTGTTAAATGTACAACATCATGAGTCATTCTCCATACTTGTGTGGTATCAATTTAGGGACTTGTGTTGTATCAAGTCAGAAACTTGTGTTGTATCAAGTTAAGTACTTGTGTGGTATCAAGTAAGGACATTGTATTGTATGAAGTCCTATCTATGACTTCATGTATTGAGGTGGGATGCTTGTACTGTGATCTTGTGTTGTATCAAGACTGGTCTTGTGTTGTATCAAGATTGTAGACTTGTGTCGTATCAAGTATGAACTTGTGTTCTTTTAAGTCAAATGATTCTCGTAGACGGTACCCTATGAGATGGCTCTCCTTAGCTAGAGATGGTCTTGTGTTGTATCAAGACTGGTGTCTTGTGTTGTATCAAGACTGGAGACTTGTGTTGTATCAAGCCGTGAGTTTATACTATGTGATGTATTACTAAGCATGGTCATTCGAGATGGATAAAGCTATTAAGTCTCCTCTATAGACTGATCACCTCTAGAGTGAATTACTTTAGCATATGACTATATGGTCTGGGGTAATATATATGATCATTAGTATGTGTGACAGTTCTTCCGAGTATAATATGATATGATATAAGATTAAACATGGACCATGCAGTAGGATAAAGAGATAAGCAATAAAGAGATTATGAGAGAAACATAATTCGAATTTCCAATGTAGATGACTAAGTGAACTCAAGTTATAAAGCTTCAATTAAAGATGAATTCCTCAATCAATGATTTAGTTAAATCATCAATTGAACTATTAATGATCAACATTCAATTAAGTAAAGAAGAGCTCAGTGTTCAACAATCATCAAGATTCTGTTAATAATGGTTTACTACGTGATTAAATAATAATGGACTAGTTAACTAAAGTGTCTACACTTTAGTTAGACTAAAAGAATACACTTAAGTTAATCAAAGGACAACACTTCAGTTAAGAAAGTGTGTTGGATGCAACACTTGAGTTATTGCATTATGACACTTATGTTAGCCTTTTAACTAAGTCATCAATATTCAATTATAGATTGAGTTCACTCCAATGTCAGTTAACTATCAGTTAATATCCATGATTGAATGTATGGTGCATTAGTTGTGCATGATGAACATTCAATGCATGGATTGATTCGCTCTCCATATGATGTGGGGAGGATCCAGATTCGCTCTCCATGTGTGGATAATTCTCATGCCACCATCACTAGGGTTTGCATGGCAGTTATTATGGTTTGTTATTAATATGCTAGGCATATGGAAAGTTCATAACAGTTGTAACAGTGGATCTCTCTTTTCTATTGCTTTTTATTATCTCTTATTGGGCAATCTACTTACTTTGTAAAAGTCATTCTCTGCAATCTATCTATTCTACTTTGAAGAATTTTTGGGGTTTTTCATCCTCTCTATTATGAAGATTTTCCCCAAGGTACATCTTGTGTTGTGGATGAATTATTGTGTGTGATTGAATTGTTAATTATTACAGGTCCTCAACATATCATTGATAAAAGTTTTAAAGTTCAAGCATCTCCATTATTGCTCAAAACATTAACAAAAAGCCATGAAAAGTTGCAAAAGCAACATAAAAGCATAATAAAGTAGGAAGTGTGCTACTAGCTCATAAAAGTGTAGTAAAAGCAGGATTGTGGGTGCACCAACAGTCTAATATGGTCAAATGAGGACAATTGAGGTACAAGACACCTAGACTATGCACTTAGGTAGACACATGGAACAAATAACTAAACACATAGGAACTTAATTAAAAGTGTTTTAACCTATGGTCTAGATTGATTTATGTTCCAACAAAAAGAATGATAAACTAACTAATAGAGGTCTAGGATTAGAGAAAGCATGCGTACCAAGGTTTTAAAGAATATCAAGATAAGATGAAGATTTTGTTTGATAAGAAGGACAAGTTTAGGGAATTCACTGAAGGAGATCTATTATTAATGTGGGACAAGAGGCTTTAAAACCCTAGAAAACAATGGAATTTTAATAGTCTATGGGTAGGCCCTTTGATCATCAAAGAAAAATGTGGGTTGTCATCTAAATATTTCCACCTTTAAGACTAAAAAGGTAACCCCTAGATTATCCTGTAAATGATAGACACCTTAATCCTTTTTTCTCACTGTAATAAAACAAATGAAACACTCTTTTATCATATTTTTCCCCTTTCCATGTACAACACACCTTCATTTTCAAAGTTCGTGCATTTGATATTAGTCCTTAGCTTCATAGAGTTTTCCCCCAATACTGCAATCGACATTTTGTAAGAAAGCATTATAGGGGCTTTTTGACCCCATTGGGTCTACTTCACCTTAGATTCTCCTTGGATTCTTGGTCCCTCACAAGGAGGAACCATCCCACAAAAGGAGCCAATGTTGTTCCTTGAAACATATTGATAATCATTCACCTAAATTGCACATACCATCCTCCCACAAGGATCTAAAACCCCAACTTAACACAATAAAGGAGAAGCAATTATTCGAGGTCGATTCATTATGGATCAAGGGTTGAAATCCTCATAGATAAGAGAGAACCAAATCATAGGAATCCACCTAATCCAACATGATTGGAGAGTAGCAGGAGTAATTCCTCTCTGAATGATCCAAACCACCCCGGTAGGCTTGGTTGTTATATATTAGCCATCCACACACAAGAACAAGGCAAAATGATAATAGGCCAAAGACTCCCCGCAAATGGTGTGAGATGTCATATGTAACTCTCATCACATAATACCCATCGTTCTCACACAATTACATGTTCAAAGATAACAAGGGGTGGTCCCCCGCGAATGATGCAAGATCTTATGTGCAACTCTCATTGCATGATCTTCATCATTCCTACAAAATTACCTACTTGGGAGGCAACATATAGTGTTCCCCCGTAAACGATTTGAGATTGATCACGCAACTCTCATTGGGTGGTCTCAGCCACATGCATAAATATAATATCGAGAGGTAAAAATGGGGGGTCCCCCATGAATGGTATGAGATTTGTCATGCAAGTCCCATTATTCTATTTCAACCAGGGATAATTTTAAGAACACCCCCGAAATTTATATGTATAATAAATGGGTGAATCTCCCTAATATATAGGAAAAATTGAAGGCTATTTTATCAATAATATATTATGTATATATTATTTCTTGGCTAATATTTCATTCTATTATAGAATCTTGTAAAATCTTGGCTAATCTTTCACTAAATTATAAGATATTGTAAAATCTCCATGAATGTTTCACTGAATTATAAAATATTGTAATAACTTGGCGAATCTTTCATCAAATTATAAAACCTTGTAACATATTGGTGAATATTTTGCTAGGAAGACTTAGCTTTTGATTATGCAAATTACTAAGGTAATGTAATAAAAGAGCATATACCAAAGCTCGACTCTCTCGACTCCTAGACCCTCAAATGAACAAATGCATGAATGAAGAGAGGAGAGATTTGTTTATACATTTCACAAGAAATATTGGGTCACTCACAACTAGAGGTATTAGTGAAACATAACTACACTAACAGATTCAAGGCAAGTGGGCACTCCACTTTTTATCTTGTCCCTTAATGGTCCTACATACATGTGGGGACCCAAGTCTTGACATACTGATAGAATTGAACACTTTACACTGCAGAGTGATTATGTCACCCAAGAACCATTATTACAACGTGGAGTATTATTGAGACCCACAACCTTAATATAGTGTATGAATTCTCAATTAGCTTATTTTCAAAATCTCTAATTGTTAAGCTACCCTCTAAAAAAAATAACTTGCCTATTTTTTTATTGATACAAATGCCAATTTTTCCTTTCTTTTGTTGACAATCAAAGTATGAGTTATGTCATTTGATTTAGAATTTAAAGAGTTAGTTAGACACTTGCAATGGTTATTAAATATAAGAACATACACTAACAAGAATAGAAAGCACATTAATGCATCATCATGCATATCATTAGAAGTACTCTGTTAAAGACTATTTTTCTCAGATAAACTGAGGAGGTCTTTGTATCCATGTCCTTGAAGTTTTTGAAAGCATGCAAAATGTGGTAAATTTGTTTTAGCACCCTCATTGAATGAAAAAAACTAGGTATCAAATAGCATAATGTCTACATCTCTAGTCAAACATTCCCTATAAATATTATATACAATCACGATGGAAATGGCGTATCGTGTTACAACTAAATCATATATTTATCATACATAACTAGATCCATTTCTGGATGATGATAGCAATTACAGATCAAAACAAATCACCAAACCACATTTTACTTTTGAATGACCCTTACAAAAAACAAAATATCGTAAAACAAGTACCAAACCCAACAAATTTAGGTCACAAAAAAAATCGATGAACTTGGCAATACAAACAAAAAATCTACCACTCACAAACTTTTCAATACAAATAAAATAATATACAACTATGATTTGTACAACTATACAAGAAGAAAGCCAAAATAATGAGCATTCCACTATAGCTCCGTCCTTATAATGAGTGCACATTCATTTATATTACAAACACCCCAAACATCAACAATAACAAACATAAAATATGAACATATACACTCTCATTAACACCGTATATCTAATAATAATTTCAAAGGAAGTCCCTAATAAAAGCACATTTTAAACCACTGAGCCAAATTTAGTTTGAATATATAAAAATCATGTGGTGTCTCTCCATCAAGAGTAGCATCCACTAACAACAAATAAATGCTAGTCAATAGTTTAAAGATGACAAGACATAAAATAAATCATATATTTTGAGCTCTATAACACTTCCACGGAACCAATACTCCTAGGATAGAATAAAACCTTAATAACACCGAATGAACCCTAAGAATCAAGAGTGCCATAGAATTCAATAGGCCTCAAAAAAAATCCATGATAAAAGGTAAATTTACAATAGTATAAACTATTGTAATTGTGGATAAAAAACATGATAAAAAGCACACCACATTAATTATTGGATAAAAAGTGTGATGCAAGTTTGTATTATTTGATAAATTGCATTTGCGAAATGCCCCTTCAAGACCTGCTTGCTTTCGACAATGGAGATGTTATGCAAAGATTAAAATGTCGAGAAAACTAAAAATGAAAAGTGGAGTCACATCAACCAAAACCTTCACCCTGCAAGCATAATTCGATGTAGGTGAACCATGAATCACTATAGCCTGTATATAGAACAAAATGGCCCCTGATCTTCCCTCTAATACTGGAAATCAAGGGCTCAAAGAAGGTAACACATGAAATTGACTAAAATTACAAGAAACCATATGCTTAAAGTACAAGGAAACTAGAGAGAGAAATAACCGTTGGGAGCCTCCATTACTGAAAATTGGGTGCGAAAGAGTTATTTTACTAGATTTCTCTAGAAATTGGAGGCGAAAAATATATTCGAGGGAGATTTTGTTAGGGCAAAAATAGTTTTTTTCATTTTCATCATTAACATATGAAAGGTTATTCATTTTGGATTTTATTTTTTCTAATAAATATTGGACGAATATATTTTAGCTGAAAAAACCCTTTCCATATAAGAAAATAGCTAGGCTAAATTTTTGTAACCCCTTTAATATAGCCCATGGGCTATATGTATCCCCTAAAATTATCCATGATTTCAACCATTCATCTAAAGGTGAATTTATTTGGACCCAGCGTAAGTAATACCACCACCAACAACCAATATTGATTCGAGAAAAGTGGGTTGCATGATCGCAAACATTCATGCAAGGGGAGGACCAATCGTCATTCACACATGTGGCCCTTACACCAATGGTACAAATATCATTTCAGTTCAAGATTCAGTGCATAAGATCACTGTTAATATGCGAGAGAATGGGGAGATTCCATGAAATCCACCTCGTCACCTAGCACCAAATCTCGGAGGGAACTTACCCACTAGTAACATAAAGGGTAGGCCTAACTCCATTATCCCTTGATAACCAATGAAAAATCACCATATGTCCCTCCTGCTAACCCTTATGATGTTCTAAGGTTGTGTGGAACCACGCCAAGGCATGATGTGGATCAGTTTTTTTAGGTTTAGATCCCAATGTTCACTGAAACAGAACAATTGATTGATTATAGTTTGAAATTTGCAGATACACGGGACTTAAGACATATTGATTACCAAGGATTCTTCTCTAGAGGCATTTTGCAAGCATATTTTTAGTAATTAATGCAATCTAGGGTGAATGGAGAAGCTTGTGGAACAAATGAATTTTGTGAGGTATCATTGAGATAAATATTACACATTCAAAATGATCGAAAACGTACAAAGCATTTAAGAATTCAGTAGTTTAACCAAATGTAAAAACATCTTGATGAAATGCATTAACAATGGCAGATAAGACATTTGTATGTAGAACAAACAAAGAAATGTTCATATATCATTCAACAAAACAAACATTAAGGAGGAATAAAGGTCATGCATATGAAATATTAAACCACATATAATACTCAAACACATCCATGCAAATTGGTGGAAGAGTAGACTGTTCAAAGCTTTATTATATCAAGAAACCTTTATAGAAGCAGAAGAGGTTAGTAATTACAAAAAGAATAATACCTTCACATAGAGAAATGTTATAGGATGACATATACTCGATATCTGAATCTCATGGGATTTATTTTCTACCTAAAATCTATATGGTCCTGAATATCAAACTAATTTTGCAATTTCTCAAGAGACCCTCTCAGAAACTTACTTGATAACCCTTGTTGGGGTGTGAAAAGCTCTTGTATAGGAGTAAGAGGGAGGGGGGGAGGGGTGGGTTAAGCCTTAACAATTCTTGTGTGACATTTCCCTACTTGAAACTGCACTATTTTACTTTGACTCCTCAAACTATCCCTTTCTATTGCTCATTGTTTTGCCTCTTTGTTGGAACAATGTTTCCTTCTTTGCAACTCCCTAACTACTTAACCCTACTAAGTGGAGACATGTTGTGGATGTATTCCTTAATTTCTGCATTATTATCGAAGGCTTCCTTTGAGAAGACAAGACTACTTTGTGATAGTTGGAAATTTGATGCCAGAATTTTCTCAAGGGATATTTATGGTTTTTCATTGAATTCATTGCCATATTTGCATTTGTAAAATTTTGATAGGATGTGAGCGGTAAACTTTTGAAGTGAGTTTTTAGCAAGCCCACAGAAAAAACACCCCATACAGTTGTTAGATAATGGTTATCCCTTTCAAGGTCTCTTGCAAGCCTTTGAATGCTCCGCATTCCTTTTAGTATTGAACATCTTTTGGTAGTATGCTTGTTTGTAGAGGCTCCATTTCCAACCTAGAGATGAGGATATTCAATCCCTCAAATAGACCTTTGATATTGCATCCTTGAAATAGACCTTTGAAGAAGGAAATTTCTAATACAATGCTACTTATTTTTCTTTGGGATATGTTCATCAAGGTTTTGTTGGTTTCCGCAAAATATTCTAGTTGCTTCTTGGTACTACTATTCTGCAACTTGATCACATTATTGGAAATTTTAGGCTTTGATTCAAGTTCAACCATTGTCCTTTTTATTTCTGTTGTTGAATTCGTTACAAGCTCTAGTTCATTGTGGATCAATTCAAAGCGGTCCCAAAGTTGGTTGACTTCTTAAGATATTTTGTCCCATAGTGCTTTTTTGGCTCCTTTGAGAGGGGCTTTCTCTTTTTTATTTAGTAATCCCACATGTTATTGTAGGTCATCTCTCTCTTGCTCTAGATGATCCATGAGGTCTTCTTCTTGTTTATGTTTGCATCCAATTCTCTAATTTTATGGTCTTTCTACACTATACTCTTTCAAGTTTCCCACTTCTATCTGCTTATCTATCAGATCCATTAGAATTTTTCTAGCCCCTTTAGTCGGTTGCGGGTTGTTTTGAGTAGTTATGGTGGCTTTTTCCAATTCCATCCTTGATAGTTGGAGCTCCAAATCATCCACTTTATTCCTATAGTCCTCCATTGAGGATTTGAAATACAACATTTGTTGGTGTGTTGTTTATGTTTCCTATTATAGTGCCATTAATTCAAGCGTCTGAACATGTTTTGTGTCAGGCACCTTAATCTTCTTTTTTAGCAACACAATCTCATTATCCTTTTGTTGAATGATTGTCTGC
The DNA here is from genome assembly GCA_001517045.1 of Pseudotsuga menziesii. Lineage (NCBI taxonomy): Eukaryota > Viridiplantae > Streptophyta > Pinopsida > Pinales > Pinaceae > Pseudotsuga > Pseudotsuga menziesii. The sequence goes on along the minus strand of LPNX010034440.1, from coordinate 61,164 downwards.
ATAGGAATAGGATCATGGGGGTTTTATCCTAATGTGACAATATTTCTTTCCAACTCCTTATTTGTAAATTGCTTGGCCCTCATGTCCACCCTTTCCTGTTTGAGTTACTTTTCTATTTTTTGTACCACAAACTGCATTTTCCAAATGTTAGCAAAGGATTGTAGGACATCTTTACATAACAATTATCCATATTTCCTGTAAAATATATACCTTATCCACAGGGATGAATTGGTCAAATTTGAATTCAAATTGGGTGGCGTTGCAATCATCATACATTTTAACTGCGGTGACTCTAGGCTTTAAGACTAACATCTTTAAGGTGCCTTCCTTATGGTTCACTCCAGAGAGCAGTTTACATTGTGTGAGATCCATCCACTCTTTGGGGTATGTGTCTTTCATTAGATCTATATTCCTCCTATTTATATACCATATAATGTGAGAACAGGTTGGACTAAGGATGGGTTGATCTTGTAGAGGCGTTGGCTTGTGCTTCAGTGGTGGCCAAACCAACTAAGGGGAAGTGTTTTATGGTTGTCTATGGCATCTTTGTAGCTGCTTTAGGAAAGTTGGAAGTTTCCTTTGACCAATTGGTATATTCTTCCACTTCTACAACCTCCAGTATCGCTTGCTTATCACATGTGTTATTTTCTCTCATGTCTCTTTTACAAGCAGGATCAATCTCTGGCTTGTCTATGTCCATGTCTTTTTGGATACGTAACGTTGTTATTTTGGTCCCTATCTCTTGCTTGTGATGGGTAGGGACTACTGTATGGTGGATTTATGCTTTGGAATCATTTCCTTGATCATAGTTCTTAACGTTTGTTATAGTTGATTTTACCACTCTAGGTGAATCACACTTATATGGCCTTTCCCCTGTCCCTATGCAGACTCCTTGGATCCCTTGGACCATTTTTTGTCCTTTGATGTTTCCTTGACCATCCCTAAAAACATGTGAAAAATGATACACGCGACTTTTAAACCTCTAATTGCATACATACGCGGGTTTGACCACTAAAACCGCGTACATCGAGATGTGTACAAAATCCAAATCCTTCTAGAGTTTTCCTTGACATGGATCCGACTCACTTGACTCTTGGCCTTCCATATGCCTTGATATCGCTCGGATTCGACCTTTCATTATCCCTTTGAAAAGCTATATAAGGAACTCTTTGGTACATTGAAGGCATAAGAGAGAATTGAGAGCAAAGAAACTATAGTCCATTGTTTCCGAAACTTATGCTTGAGTCTGCATCCCTTTGTCCCTTGGAGCACTTTTGTGTTCTTCCCAAGCTTGCCTTTTGCTTGTGAGCTTGCTATCGAGAGATGGAGGATTGAAGTGGTGGAGGCCCAAGTGGGGGATTCAGTTTCTCCGATTCGCAGACGTGCTGGTAGAGGTTGTATCCATTGTAATCTCTGATTTTATAATAATAGAAATATCTTTTCCTGTCCAATAATGTGTGTTTGAATGAATATTTTATCCATGGGATGATTTCAAATGCTTATACATTATTGATTATATATGCTAGAATAGATCTAACACCAATATATAGTATGCTTGTATGGTTTACTTGTTGTTGAGGAAGTAATCTATCAATTCAAGCTGAAGTTGGAAAGCTCAACGGGGATCTACTTCAACCGTCCAGAACAAGGCACAAGGTCTGATCCTTTAGTGTTAGATGTTTAATTTCTATTGCCTATTGGAAAGGATTGATTTCTGGAGTCAAGTTGTCTGTTGTGGTACCCCAAGCCATAGGAATTTCTCTCCGTAACAGAATTGGCGACTCCATTGGGGAGTTCCTAGTAGTTGTCCTTTGGGGGTTTTCTATTGGCATTCAATGACTTTGAATTGCTCTTTCTCTCTTGTTTCTGTGTCGGGTCTGGTGGCACGTTTTCCTGGTAGTGTCTGATTGGTGTGAAGTTTGTCTCAGCTTGTCTGTTTGCCTTGAATTTTATGCACTTTTCTTCCTGTACGTGAGTTTTGAGCTCACAGTCGCGTATACACACAGATTTCTCTGCTATTTCCACGTATACACGTGGGTTTACTGTGAATAGTCGCGTATGCCCTTAGTTTTTCCTCTTAGAGGAAGTTAAAAGGTTGCTAGGTGAAGTTTGATGATGGCTGAGTCTCCTTTGATATTGCCTGAGTCTGTATACACCTCTGTTTCTGACCAGAGACGTTTTTTTTTTAGGGTAAATTTTTTTTTTTGAAGTTCTTGTCATGGCATTTTCGATTTTTTATTTGGGATTAGTGCATTAGATTTCTTTTACCTTAGTGCTTTGCTTGAGTGCTGCTTGAGTGTGCTTACAGAGTCTGGGGGTTGTAGAATCATTCTTTTGCTTTTTGTATCTCATTTTATTTCAAAAAATCCAAAAAATTTGCTTATCATCATGCATTGCATTTTGCATTTTGCATAGTACTTGCACTAGATTTGCTTTGGAGTATTAGTCAGGATTTCATATAGGAAAGCTTGCATTCATCATTTGAAGAAAAATTGTGCATTTCACGTAGTAGCATACCCTGTTTTCATGGACACAATGCATATGCATTGATTGTTAGGTGTACATTTTACTTCATGTTGTGTCATAACACCATTAGTTGCACGGCCATATCCCTCTTTTGAGTAATAAAGCCAATTAAAATCAACGCTTAATTAAAATGAACTACACTATTTTATTTGATACGGTTCACCAACAAGCTTAGGTTTTAGGGCCTTGGAATAGTTCATTGTGAGTAAATTCTCTAAGACCACTAAACAACAACATGTATGTGTCTGTCCAGGTGAGTGTGTGAAATCCTTGGTATAACCAGTGTTTCTCAAAATCCTCCTCTCAAAAGGGAGTTAAGCACGAGGCAGTGTGAGCGGTTATTGATTGGGATAACCCCTAGTCATAACTGAGTAGCACGGGAGATATTTCCAGGATTGTATTCGTATCTGGGAGCTCTTTCGAGAGTTTCGGGCTTTGCTACCCTACCCATACGGTCAATCCCGCCTACGACTGTCCGCCTGAGCATTGATTATATTGAGGTGACCTTAGTGCCCTTACCTAGGATATCGAGGGGGTACTTTGCAGGGGTTATTTTGCAAGTGTCTCGACCAGGTTGGGGTAGGACAGCACAGTCGCTCTATGCATTGAAGCTGAGGGCCACAATAATTGGTTACATACCTCCGCTTGTTGTGTATGGGAGTCTCAAGCCTCTCCTAGGCGAGACATACCTGCTTCATTCGGGAGCTCGCTTATCCTACCCTTGATTGCTTGCATTTGGCTTTAGATTTTATTGGTGATTGCTCTGTGCATGATAGCTTGCCTAGGGTTTGCGTAGATAGAGAGTCTTTTCTATTTTTTGAGTCATTGTGGATTCGGGTGCGGCTCCTCGCCGTTCTCATCGTTTAGCAGGGCTTCCGCCTTCTACATCTCCTCCTCCTTTGGGAGAGAGACATAGACAGTCCAAGCGGACTACTTCGCACGTTGATTCACACACCATGGGAGACCATATAGAAGGTATTCCTGAACCACCTTCTCCCATTCATGTGGAAGATGGGGAGTTTACTCCTACCTATGATCATTCACCCGACTTGACTGAGTTAGGTCCTATGATTTCTGAGATAGGAACCTTTCATGATAGACCTACTCACTATAGAGTTGATTCCCCATTGACGCATTACCGGTATGGAATGCTGGAGGATGACGAGACTCATTTCGAACCCACAAGCACTAGTTATGGTAGTTATGGTATGTCTGGTTTTCCCACACATGATTTGGCATTTCATGTCGAGTCTAAGTTCGAGCCTAACACTATGCCTGGGGGCACTCTCATTCCTTACCATGCAGAGAGGTTTGGGAGCACTAGTCACATTGCACCTTCCATCCCGGTGGTGGAAGCTACATCACATATTCCTCCTAGGTCTAGGGTTACTGATCCTATTAGGATACCAGATCCGAGACGAGTGACTATAGGGAATAGTAAGTACTTAATTACACAGATCCCTTTGTCCTCTGTCCCTAGTTCTTCGAATGTCCACCCTCCACCTCATTCATGTGGTCCTTCGGGCCGAAACGTTGCTACGAGTTATGTCCATACTGTGGTTACTAGACCGGTAGTGTCTCAGCTCCATGCACCACCCGTTGTTTCGGGAGGTCATGCTCATACTTCTAGAGGTCACATTCCTACTTCCGGAATGTATATTCCTACTTCCGAAACGTATGTTCCTACCTACGGAGTGTCTCATGGGACATCGCATGCAATGACTTATGGACCCTATTATGGAACGCAGTATGGACAAGGTTCTTCACCTTATGGGGGCGGGTATCAACAACCTACTTACTCTCCAAATTACAGCTTTGTAGCTCCAACTAGTCAAGGTCCACCACATTATGGTGCTTCCATGCCACCCTATACGGGTCAAACGAGAGGAGGGCACTATGGCCAAGGCCATGGTGGTAATCAGACCTTTGTGAATCAGAACTATCAGGGAGAGGTCCATCGACCTCATCATCCTAGGCTCCCTTTCCTCGCAACGCTGAATCTTCTCGACTTGTTGAGATTGACGAACGATCCTGTAGCTCATGACTCGGCTTGGTCGGCTGTCCCTACTAAGATTCCCTCGGACATAGCCAAGTTCGAGGGAAAACCGGGAGAGGATTCAAGCGAACACGTTACTACTTTTCACCTATGGTGCTCTTCGAATTCCTTACATCAGGACTCAATCCGTTTGAGACTATTTCAACGCACCCTTACAGGGCCTGCTACGAAATGGTATATAGAGGTACCTAAGGGGGCATTCGCTTTGTTCGATGACCTAGCGATTACTTTTCTTAACCACTTCCAGCTACCAGTGCGTTATTACGTTGCTACTGAACTCTTGTTGACATTTCGGCAAGATAAAGCCACACATATCTTGGATCACATCCAAGAGTGGCGTAAACGGAAGAGGTGAATTAAAGCATTTATACCGCCAGAATTCCTCCTCGAATGGTTCCTTAAGTCGTTATTGTCGTATATAGCGAAGGATGTTTCCACATCCGGAGTGCAGAATGAGGAACAAACGATTTTTAGGGCACAGGAACTGGACTTGATTTATGCTCAGTCCGGTTTGTTATATGAGATCATTCCCAACGCTCCGTGTTCTAGTTTCGACCCCAAAGTTAAACCTGGACCACATGCCGATGGCATTGTGGGTTGTGCGAGTGCTAAACCTGTGGATTCGGTTGCAAAACAAGTTAGTCAATTGTCAATCAACCAATCTGCTTCGGGACAAGCTACGACTTCGTCCCAACCGGCCCAAACGGTGAGTGTGCTTTCAGTACAATCGTCAGACCAGAAGGGTAACCAGCAGCCTGGACAGAATAAAAAGAAGGGTAAGAATAATCGTAAGGGTGGGAATAGGAACGAGAATGTTAATAATAATGGCAAGAACGCCCGTGATGCTGGGGGGACAAGCAAGCTAAACGTAAGGTTAAATTCCCTTGCAAGTTGTGTAAGGATGATCACCTCACTTACTTGTGCCCTCGTATCAATGAAGCCTCGAGATTCTTGACATAGGGCCCAGCTGTGCTAACCAACCCTTTACCTCACAATCAAAATATGAACTCGAGGACCCATGATCAGTCTGGTGGTGATCAAGATCCGTCGGAGGGTAGTGGTCGTGGTTGCATTAACATGGTACGTGCTGCGAAAGTTGTGACCCATGCGAAGGAATATGGTTCGTCACAACCCAGCCCAGGAAAGGAACCTGATCCACCAGGGTCTCCTTTGCGTATTGAGAAACCTGTGGATAAACTTGAAGCTGCACCTTGCATTCCTAAGGGAGTCCTTAAGCGTTCGGGGCACAATCCTAATGCCCGAGCCACCCAGAGCTATTCAATTGTCGAGGATTTGGGCCACACTCCTTGTGCGATGTTTGCATTGGAAATGCTTCAGAGTTGTCCTTTGCAAAGGAAGGATTTGCTTTCTGCCCTTGGTGTGAATGATGATGATTCTTCCTCCGTGATTAAATTTGAAACCGCAGGACTTCAGCCTCGCTTGCCTTACTATGTGTCTCTTTTGATTCACATAGAATGTCTTAACATGATTGTCAAGTGCACTGTGATTGACGAAGGCGCTGCCACTTCTGTGATGTCTTTATCGTGTTGGAAGGATTTAGGTTCCCCTGAGCTGTCTAAATCAGCGACCATGTTAACTGTGTTTGATGGGAGATCGTTTAGGCCGCACGGGATCCTTCCTTCCCTTAAGGTCCGTTTGGGAGGGAAGACCGTTGCCATAGAGGTCGAGATGGTTGATGCGCCCCTTGACTACAATCTCTTGCTGGGTAGGAATTGGATGTACAGTATGCAAGCCGTTGCTTCTTCCCTATTTCGTGTTGTATGTTTTCCATTGAACGAGAAGATAGTCACGATTGATCAAACGACATTCAAGAATCCGTCTGTTACCGCATCTTCGGGAGCTTCAATCCCGATCGTTGAACACTCTCAGCCGGCAACTGGGAGTATGGGTGTAGGCATGTATCCATCCCTCATGGGAAGCTTTAGTTGTTTTGCACCGATCCTTATGATAGGGTCTAGTTCCGGTGAGGCTTCGACATCTATGAGATCGGTGTCTTTTCGCACGAGTCATATGGAAGACCCTTGGGTTCTTCCTACACCGAGTACTCCGAGTGAGCCCATCGTGATGAACGTGTCGTTGCCTGCAACTATGATAGCTTATCAAGCCAATCTTTAGTGTGTTGCAGAGCCCAGTCCGTCCTCTTCATGGACAGAGGAGGAGGACCCTTATGTGCTGCCGGCATGGGCAGTGCAATCTTCTCACTCACACAACTGCCTTGATACTGTTTTCCCTTCAGATGAAGCGATTATTGAGGCCATGTCGGGAATTGAGCCACCATGGGAGGAGCTCCATCATAGATCTTACTTTCTTCCTGAGCTTAACCGCTTGGAGCGTGAGGACTTTAGGGCGGTTCTTAGTGAGAGAATTGGTAGTCCTATGGTTCCATTAAGCTCTCCTGGTCCGATGGATGATGGAAACATGGCTAACATATCTTCAACGATTCCTATCAATATCTCTCGCGATCCTGGCAGGATAGAGAATGTCTATATTGGGGCAGAATGTTCCCATGCTAAGATTCTAGAATACACCGAGCTATTCAAAGAATTCTGTGATATCTTTGCTTGGTCTTACGACGAAATGCCAGGAATCGACCCTCGAATTGTCGAACACGAGATTAAGACTTATCCCAACACTAAGTCTGTTCGACAACGTTTACGTGCTAGGAAAGCACCCGCGATTAAGGCAGAGATAGAGAAACTGTTGAAAGCCGATTTTATCTATCCTGTTCCCTTGACGAAGTGGGTTTCAAACCCCGTTCCGATGGATAAGAAGCAGGGAGCAATCCGCATATGTACTGATTTCTGTGATTTGAATCGTGCCTGTCCTAAGGACAATTTCCCCACGCCATTTATTGATCAGATTTTGGATGAGTGTGCGGGTAGTGAGGTTTTTCCTTTATGGATGGCTTTTTCGAATATAATCAGATACAAATTAAAGCTGAGGACCAACATAAGACCACATTTATTTGTCCTTGGGGAACTTTTGCATATCAAAAAATGCCTTTCGGCCTTAAGAACGCCGAAGCTACTTTTTAGCGGGCAATGACCTTGATCTTCCACGATCTCAAGTCTATTATCGAAGTATTTTTGGATGACCTTGCTGCTCATTCTCGTATGAGAATGCGTCATTCCCATCACTTGAGATTGGTATTCAAAAGATGCCACCATTATTTGGCTAAATCCTCATAAGTGCATCTTTTGTGTGAAGTCAGGTCGCTTGTTAGGATTCATCGTTTCTAAAGAGGGTATAAGAGTCGACCCTTTGAAGGTTGAGGCAATACTTTAGTTGTCTCCCCCGAAAAATAATCGTCATCTTCAATGTTTGCAAGGCATGGCAAATTTCTTACGGAGATTTGTTGTCAATTTTGCCAATTTGACTAGAGGCTTCATGCGCCTTTTGAAGAAGGACACCACCTTTTGTTGGGATGAGCGAGCCCAAGAGTCCTTTGATGCGCTCAAGAGAGCCCTAGCATCGGCCCCGGTGATTAGTCCCCCAGACTATAGCCGTGATTTTCTACTTTATGTGGCCGCGTCTATGGAGACGATTGGGATGGTTTTGGTTCAAGAGGATGAGGAGCTCCAAGAGCATGTCATATACTATCTGAGTCAAAACCTTATTGACATAGAGATTCGTTATTCTCATGTTGAGAAGCTTTCCTTAGCTACCATACATGCGGTTCAACGGTTGAGACATTATATCCTCCTTCGCCAAACCTTGGTTGTAGCCCATGTCAATCCGTTTCAATTCGTCTTCACTCGAAGGATGATTTGGGGAAAATATAATAAATGGATTGTCATCCTGCAAGAATTCGATCTCGAATTTGTTTCAACAAAATCGAAGAAATCATTAATTTTTGCAGAGCTTATATCGGATTTTCCAAGCGAGGGCGAGGAGTTGGTTTGTGAAGATACGTTTGTCTATGAGCACATCTTCTTAATCTCAAATTTAGACCCATGGTATGGGGATATCATTATATATCTACAAACATTGAAGGTCCCTACTCACCTCTCATGGGATGAACGATGACGATTACGTCACGTGTTTAAGAATTACCTCATAGTGGATAACACTTTATACCACCATGGGGTAGATTCCATTTTACGACATTGTTTAACCCATGAAGAGGCTGAGGTAGTGTTGAATGATTGCCACGGAGGGGCATGTGGTGGTCATTTATCTGGGCTTTCTACAGCCCAAAAAATCTTAAGAGCAGGTTATTTCTAGCCATCGATCTTTAAGGATTGTGTAGATGTGGTCAAGAGGTGCCACCCTTGCCAGGTGTTTGTACGTAATATGCACTCGAAACCTACCCCGTTACATCCCATCATCACCGCCGGTCCCTTCACTAAGTGGGGGCTTGATTTTATGGATTGCAACTCAACTTCGGCTGGGGGGCATCATCATATCATAGTGGTTGTTGATTACTTCACAAAATGGGCTGAGGCTATGCCTACAGTTAAATCCGATGATGAGACAGCCGCACACTTCGTATTCAACCAGATTATTACTCGGTTCGGGATTCCGAAAGAGCTTGTCACTAACCATGGCTCACACTTTCAGAATCGTATGATGGAAGAGTTGGCATCAAAGTTAGGGTACAAGCAAGAGCATTCCTCCGCTTACTACCCTCAAGCGAATGGATAGGTAGAAGCAGTGAACAAATCACTCAAATCCATTCTCCAACGAACCATCGCACAAAGCAAGAATAATTGACACATCATGTTATATCATGCTTTGTGGGCGTATAGAACCGCTGTTAAGACTACCACAGGTTTTTCTCCATATCAACTTGTACATGGAGTGGAGTCAATATTGCCGGTTGAATGCGAGATTCCTTCTTTGAAGCTAGCGGTAGAACTCTTACCAAACACTTCACCTTTGGAGGAGCGTTTGGTCCACCTTGAGCAACTTGATGAGCAGCGTCGAGATGCCCTGGTAGCTCTAGAAGTAAATAAACATTGCGTAAAGGTCCAGTACGATAAGTCTGTCCGTCTAAGGAGGTTTAGTGAGGGAAACTTGGTCCTTTTGTGGGATCAACCGAAAGAACCCTTGGGGGCAGGAAAGTTTAACGCCATGTGGCGTGGTCCTTACGTCGTCAAACGTGTGTTAGAGAAGGGTGCTTATGAATTAGTGGATCATGAGGAAATGGCCTTGGCGGAGCCTAGAAATGGGCTCTATCTCAAGAAGTACTATGCATGATTTTCAGCCAAGGCTGGTTATTGTATATTATTGTACAGTTTGCATAGTTAGGTCTTTTTCTTATCGTGATCGGGTTTGTGATTAGTTTCCGTTTCTTTTGGCAGATGTCAATGGAATCTTCCACTTACATAGGATTCGTAGATGGTGCGAGCCGTCACACTCAACACTTAGCCTCTGCTGCTTGGGTGATTTATACTACTATGGGTTAGGCATTGTCTTCAGGAAGTGTATGTCTACGGCCATCTTCCAACAATGTTGCTGAATATAGTGCCGTTATTGAGCTTTTACGGGATGCCATTTCGCATGGTGTTATTTCTCTTGAGGTACGTCTTGATTCGAAGTTAGTAGTGTCACAGCTTAATGGTTTGTACCATGTTAGAGATCGACGTTATTAAAAATATTCTTACGTGTGAGATTATTAGAACGGCAATTTGACAATATAACATACATACATATTCCAAGAAGTAATAATCAAGTTGCTGACTCGTATGCTAACTACGTGTTAGATTGGCATTTGTTTCATACACAATAAATTCATCACAAATACAAATTTTTACACATGTAAATAAATAAACCAATCATCATAAGAGTTTTTATAAACATCCAAAATGTGATAATACATAGTGTCATGATACAAAAATGGGGCTCTCAAGCCACCAGAATATAATACATGGTAATACAAAATGTGTCACTCCCAGGTCTCTAAGCCTGTGGAGGAGGAGGGGGGTTGTGATCATGGAAGGTCACTACGGCTCTAGCTATCCGTCGGAATAATCGCACCCACGCTCGTGGTACACCCACCACCTGGCGCTGCATAGCCTCAGGCAAGTCCTCGACTTGCGCCATGGGAACTCTATGTGTCAACCTAACGAAGTTGGTATGAATGCTCTGGAGCATCCGCTCCGCATCCACACTCGTGATATCATCTCCTCTTCCCCTCCGTCTGTGACAAGGGAAGCCTTCAGGCCGCCGTGGTCCCACATCTGCATGCAAATGGTAGATGTCACTATATATTGTCACTCAAAAATATGTATTTTGATTTCATATAATCAGAAAACACAAAAAAATTAAATAACTCAACAAATTTTAAAAAGAGGGTCAAGATTCATTACCTATGTCACCATATGCTGATCTTGGTGGTAGCGGCATGTCCGGGTCCCCCCGGAAATCTATCCCCGCATAGGGGTAGTCATCGATGGCAACTATTTTTCGTCGCCACCACAGAAAGAAATCAACTGGATAGGGGTTGGCCACCCTACGTCCCCCCAGTCTACGCATAGCATCTGCCCAACGCCATTGGGCTGGATCTTGAACCCCATGAAGAGGAATGTCAACTCTGGGGCTCAATCCTGGAACACGCTCGAAGAAAAACATGCTCAATATGCTGCTGAACCCGAAGTTTCGCACTCTGCCCGCCTTACACTCACTGAGCTGATGTTTCATATTGCTCAGTAGTGTAGTGCTCCAGTCATAGACCGTGGGTCGCATGCACTCCACTGCATAGAACATCAGAGGCCGCGAGGCCTCGTGGAGTGAAGCCAAGCCTGCTATCCTACCTAATGTCAATAGAATGGCCTTTAGGCCCAGCACCTGTATAGAGTGGGTTGGGACCTAACTCCCCACCTTCTCTATGTCTAGATAGCAGTACACTGCAATGTACTCATCGATAGTCAGGCCACCTCCGGGCCCACCACGAGAACGAAGGTTCACTACTTCCCACCGTCGGGAAAGTCCAGTAATAAAGTATATGTCCTCCACCTCTATGGTGAGGGACATCCCATCTATCTGGAAGGACTCAGAGTCTGGATCCCAATAATCCACTAGCATCTGCAATAGTCTTGGTTTGGCCCTCAAGCCGCCAAGACACCAAAACTTGTAGAGTCCACATGCACGTAACACTTGTTGAGCCATTAGATCGGCCCTTACTGCCTCCTCTACATCACCATGTTCACGCTCTCTCCACTCTATGACCATCCTGCACAAAAAAATTGCAAGTTTGCCGATTAGATTACTCAAAAAACCTTATGGTGAGGGACATCCCATCTATCTGGAAGGACTCAGAGTCTGGATCCCAATAATCCACCAGCATCTGCAATAGTCTTGGTTTGGCCCTCAAGCCGCTAAGACACCAAAACTTGTAGAGTCCACATGCACATAGCGCTTGTTGAGCCATTAGATCGGCCCTTACTGCCTCCTCTACATCACCATGTTCACGTTCTCTCCACTCTAAGACCATCCTGCACAAAAAATTTCAAGTTTGCCCATTAGATTACTTAAAAAACCTTATGCACGGTCGCATATGCGACTGTTTTACAAACAGCCGCATATGTACACGGGTTTGGGGGCATTTTCCACGTATAGCCAGCCCTATACGCAGAAAAACCCTCGATTTCCGTGTGGGCCATAGCGCCTTTTTTAGTTTGGCCTAGAAACCTCAAATGACCATGGAATTTGATAAAAATTGCATTGAAGGGAAGAGAAGAGCATGGGTAAGTACCTGAAAGAAACGGTAGTGGATTCCGCCAGCTGGATCTCCTGGAATTCGCTGTTGAAAATCTGAGCTCAATTGGGTAAAAATTTCAAATGTTTTATAATGTTTTGAAATATTTACTATTTATAGAAATTTTTCAAATTTTTGAAAAATTTTACCCCCTTTCCTATAGTTTGGACTATTTCTAATCATTTTGGACCGTTTTTTACCTAATTTATGATGTAGGAGACCTTTTCGAGTGTTGTTTCAGCCGTTGGATTGACCCGTTCGTGCCGATTTCAGGTATCATGTTTAAGCTGGCATATAGGTTAGGTTTCATCACCGTTTTCATTTTGCATGACCTTATAACCGTTTCATCATAGCCTTAGGTACGAACCCACTCTATTATGTCACGGAACCTTCTTGTTGTTTTAGAAGTGGCATGATATGAGTGGTAGAGCTTGACCTTACATGGGTACCCTAGTTAGCGCCTTATTTTCATTTGGTGCCCATGCTGACATTTTGTCTTTTAGGGTGTGGGAGTCCGTTGTATAGTATTGCCATGACATTTCGTAAGAGCCTCATACTCCTCTTGATCTTTTTGCTGGCCTATTTTCCTCAGGACTCTCGTATGTCAAGTTGTAATTGCATTATCATGAGCTTTGCCTACCTTATTGAGCTTTATGCCGGCTTCCCTGACATTGCATTTCAGCCTTATAGCCTGAGCTTGTCTCATGTCTAGCCATGCAGAGCCATTTTATATATCCTTTGCAGCTTGATTCCCTTTTTACTGGGAGGGGATTTTCCCCCGAGTGTCGATATCCTACACATGTGTCCTTGCATTGAGCATAGTTATGTTCCACTGCTTGGAACTAATTTGTTTGCCCCTATGACACTCGTCTCCTCCTAGTCTGTAACTATAAAGCCATTTTATTCTTTTTCAAGCTTTTTAAATAATTGAAAAAGTCCAAAAATAAATAAATAAACCAAAAAGTCGAATAAGGAAAGATGTTATCTTTGGCAGATGTCGAGTCCTGTCGCCTTCGAACAGAGCACTGTATATCACATCCGTTGGTTAGGTTTATAGTTTGACTTTAGGAGTTGTACTCGTTTATCTGAGTTTATCTCCACCGACTGGTTAAGCTTCCAGTCCCTATGGAGCCTCTGTCGATGCCTCCTGTGTCACAGAGATGTCCCAGTTTGTATATCGAGTCTATGCTGCCTTTATTCAATCACCATTCGTCGTTATGATCTTGTTCTAAGGAAGTTGAAACCTGAGTCGGCCATTCCTCAGTTATCTTGACTTTGCATGTCAACCATTCCCGGTACAGTTACTGGTTCGTGCACCTTATGATCGAGTCCTTCCACATCATACAGCTTTTCTAAGTACTTCGTGTTGGATGATGGGGGATGCCTTAATTCCCTCCTTCCAGCGGATTTCATCCCATCGACTTCAGATCATTTATTCTGGGATTGGAATCTAGAGTCAGTTTGAGTGCCTTGAGACTTGTAGTCATCAATGGCAGGTTCTCTCGCCATCAACAGTCTTTGGGAATACATCAATGTCCCCTGATCGATGGATCCTCTCAAGTGTTCGACCTCAACACATTATTCACACTTGTTAGTTTGCACTCTAGTACCTTGATTCCCATTTTCATTATCGGTGGGTGATCTCGCGTCTGTTAACGGTATACATTAATGACCGGTAATTAGACGATGGACTACTATGTTCGACCTCGACACCTCTATTCACATAGTAGGACATGTACTCATAGTGGTTTGTGTAGAAGACCTTCCAAATTGGTGGCATCTCTTATATGCTACCTACTTGATCGTGCCGGTGTTCATGAAATTTCAGCTCTCGTGACTTGATTCTAGTATATGTCAGACATTTCCAACTATTATGGAGATCTTGATCCATTTTATATCTTCAGCTATTATGGAGATCATGGTCCTTTGTATATCTTAATCATGGAGAATCTGATTTATGTATATTGTACGTGGCGATGACCACTTATGTGATATCTTGTATCATGCCTATTCATGGCCATTGTACTCTTATGTATCCGAGACTACTATAAGTATTTGCAGTTATGTGCAAAGTTTTATCAGTGTACTATGTTGGTTGGGTGGCTGGTCTTCCATTTGGGATTCTTCATCACTCCACTTCTGGGATGGACTTATAATGTATTTCAGCCATCGTATGACCCCTCTGACCTCACACATTAAGGGGCATCTGTTATAGCTGATTTTACCAATCCAGGTGAATCACACTTGTATGGCCTTTCCCCTGTCCCTCTACAAACTCCTTGGACCCCTTGGACCATTTTTTGTCCTTTGATTTTTCCTTGACCATCCCTAAAAACATGTGAAAAATGATACACACGACTTTTAAACCTCTAATCGCGTATATATGCGGGTTTGACCACTAAAACCGCATACATCGGGATGTGTACAAAATCCAAATTCTTTTGGAGTTTTCCTTGACATGGATCCGACTCACTTGACTCCTGGCCTTCCATATGCCTTGATATCGCTCGGATTCAACCTTTCATTACCCCTTTGAAAAGCTATAATAAGGAACTCTTTGGTACATTGAAGGCATAAGAGAGAATTGAGAGCAAAGAAACTATAGTCCATTGTTGCCAGAACTTATGCTCGAGTCTGCATCCCTTTGTCCCTTGGAGCACTTTTGTGTTCTTCCCAAGCTTGCCTTTTGCTTGTGAGCTTGCTATCGAGAGATGGAGGATTGAAGTGGTGGAGGCCCAAGTGGGGGATTCAGTTTCTCCGATTCGCAGACGTGCCGACAGAGGTTGTATCCATTGTAATCTCTGATTTTATAATAATAGAAATATCTTTTCATGTCCAATAATGTGTGTTTGAATGAATATTTTATCCATGGGATGATTTCAAATGTTTATACATTATTGATTATATATGCTAGAATAGATCTAACACCAATATATAGTATGCTTGTATTGTTTACTTGTTGTTGAGGAAGTAATCTATCAATTCAAGCTGAAGTTGGAAAGCTCAACGGGGATCTACTTCAACCATTCGGAATAAGGTATGAGGTCTGATCCTTTAGTGTTAGATGTTTAATTTCTATTGTCTATTGGAAATGATTGATTTCTGGAGTCAAGCTGTCTGTTGTGGTACCCAAAGCCATAGGAATTTCTCTCCGTAACAACGTTAGACCACACAATCACATTTAATTGCTCCAAGGTTTCTTTCTATATTTGCTATAGCCTCCCACTTTGGGTATGGCTTGTGAGTATAGGCTGAATTTTTGTTTTCTATCATTTTCTTAAGTATGACATTGTGTGGGGCATATTCCCATTTCTCTGCTTTGGCCAAATTGAGTTGTTTTAACATTTCTTCCACCTGTCGTGGGGCATCCCTAGTCTTCATTAGGAATGGACCCACTTCCTTAGGCAGCTTGAATGTTATGGGATGCTTGAAATTCACAAATTGTATCTCATCTAATAGGAACCTCTGATTGATGTGATAAAGAGATAATATCTTGGGGGTCATAAACGATAGCACAATGTATGTCTCCTCCTCAAAACCTTAAATCCTCATAATATTAATGTCCTCATAGATGAACCAATCCCCAAATGTAGCATTTGGGATTAATTGCAAAAGTTCTTTGATTTCAGGGAATACCCTGGTGGGTGGTGAAGCATTGTACACAATGAAGTAAACCAATGCCATGACTCTGTTCATAAAGGTCTGAAAACCCTGCTTTCTAGGATTCTTGAGGACTAGGGTAGTTTGGTGATATAATGGTAGATGTGGTCCCGTGAGATCCTTTGTTGTCAACTCTAGGGATTTAAAGTATGGTTTATTATGATATAGGAATAAATATAGTAGGTATGATGGGTATCTAAAGCTTTTCAAAGTACGAAAATTCTCAAGCTAGTCATGGATAACGTCTACCAAGAATTGACAAAGGTCAAATTTATGGAGCATAATGCCTGCTAATGGTCAAGGTGGCCATGAACCCTAGCATGGTGTCATCCACGATCGTATCGTGATCATACCCTAATATGAGGCAAATTAGGGCCATGTTCTTTTATTGAATTTTCTGAGAAAACAAATGCTTTGTATGGTGGGGGTTGATAGGGTCTAGGGTATCATTTATTTGGTAGTTGGTTAGTAGCTCTATTTTTTCTATTGGGGTCAAAGCTTGATATGTGGGTACCAAAGCTTCATCATCTAATGGTTGTAGGCTTGGGTGATTAAGGAAGCACAACATCTAGGATAGAAATTCTTTGGAGATGGCGCAGACTTCCCTAGTTCCATTTGAGGATAAACATTCTCTCTTCTCAGGGGAGTAATTAGCTACACACCATGTCATGAAATCACGAAAGTGAATAGTTTTTGATAAAATTGCTTGGGCGAGGTTTGATTCCCATAAATGGCACAAGTTGTTCTCATTGGCATGATTCTTTTCGACTTCTCAGTCAACAAGATAATATTCTTTGGGATTAGGCCTAGCCTAAGCTGGAGGAGGTGTGGTTTCAACCAAGGAAACCATTTTCACTTTCAATTCTTTGTTAAAGTAGATAAGGGAAACTGAGGTGGAACTCTAGTTGAAATTATCTGGTGAATCTATAGCTTAAGGCATTTGACTAGTGGGTAATGATACTCGGTTGTTGACACAATTTACCAACGGTGTTCTTCTTCAATAGGATCAAAATGGAGCTTTTCGAGCCATTTTCCCCTTTTTACAATTTCAAATTTGAATTGGACAAGTGGTGACTCTTCATTTGTCAAAGTTTTCAACAACATCATCATAGCATCATAGGGGCCCAAGTGGCCACATGCCACCCATGGGTTGGCACATGTGTGAAGGATGGATTTTCGGGCATTTGTGAGCCTTGGAAAAGTCCATATGTCGACCAGGTGTTGGCCTCATGGCCACTTGCATGGTTTCTTGGTTCCTTTGGATGAGCGGTAATGACTCGACAGAGAGTGGTTTCGAAAAGGTTCCTTGCAGAGTCACTTCCAATGGAAACAATCCACATCGAAATGTGGTTTCTTGCCAACAACTCAGGCACTCTTTGTTAACCCCCATCCAACTTGTGGAGGTGATGTCAATGTGAGCCATTGATTAGACTATCAAGAGATATATATGCTTGGTGTGCTTTTTATTCCCTATTTACCTGGATCTTGGTCTTTGGAAAAGGTTTTATGATTTCTCTGGTTTAGCATTGGGGTGCTTAACCTTCCCAAGCCCTCGGTCTCACCTTTAGGTTCTTTGGCTTCTGCTTTGTTGGAACTTTGGTGTTTACATCATTCTACTCGGGACGTATTTCAGCGCCCAACCGCTTATTCTTTGGCTTCTTGTTGCCTTTGATTTAGCACTTGGGTGCTTATCTCATTTTCTCCCCTTTTCAATGTTTGAAATCAGACTTAAGAAGAGTTATACTCCAACTTTTGGCCCCTCATCAATGCCCTTGGACTTCTATAATAAAATTTGTGCTCACACCACTAGCTCAGACAAAATATGTCAGTGCCACGCTATGACAACCTTTAATGCCACTTAATAACAAGATCTGTAACCATCAAGGAAGATCTCCACCCATTTAATGTTCATCCTCTTGTTTTATTTCAAACTTGAGCTTTTAAGTGTACTTAAAAAGCCCATTTCTTACCAAAGAACATGTAAAATTGACCAAGCAACCTCAACTAAACCAAGAATCGTTTCAACTTTGTGATAGAATCATTTCCACTACCGGTGTTTGCCTAGTAATAAGGCAAGTCTTCCAAAATATTGACCTTGTTAATTTAGTAAGAAAGTTGTGAATTTACATGTTTTTCCACCCTTGTATGTCAATACCAATCTCATGTTTTTGCACATATCTACAACCATGCCTAAAGCCTCCAAAATCACCTCCCTCCTCCTACTCTGCTAGCGCCCGATTGGATACCAACAATGTTTTGTTATCCCAAAGACATATTCATATATGAATTATACCATATTGATAATCTTGACATAATTGCTTACTCTCCAAAACAACTGATAGGCATTGCCTCTACAAGATTCGTTCACGTAAATAACCTAGAACTATTTTGGCATAAAATCTGGGACAACACATTGTCCCCATCAACTTCCCATTCCCTAAATTCATGGAGATATGTTCTCAAAATCTTTAACCTGCTTTGTTTACAATTATGGTTGCACATGGTCAAACTATGCTAATTCACATGAATGACCTATCCCTAACACAAATGTTGGGCACTTCCATGGCCAATGTCTTCCTATCACATGAGGCCGAAATAGAGAGATACATGAATATGAACCAAGAATAGAGAGCCAAAATATTTCAGGGGTTGAAATATAACCAAGGTCAAAATGAAGTTCCCCCACCCCCCAAGAGAATCAAGAGTTTTGCCACCTAGGTGTATAATTATTTAACTATGTTTAATTTTGGGGAGAGAGTTTGATGAGGAAATTTATGAAGGAATGGTGCTTATAGTTGATGCATACATTACACATAACATTTATGAATTCATATACACTAAGGCCATGTCCATCAACCTAAGGTTCCAATTAGTCAGTTTCACGACCATAGGGGTTTCCAGGTAACCCTCATACTTAGTATATTTGTTTAGACATCAGTAGGGACAACACCTAGTAGACATAAATTTGTAAAGGATTGTAGGAGGACAACCCACCAAGGTTTTTGACTAGCCACCATGGGTGGAAAAAGGGGAACCTAGAGCCTAACTAATTGGAAGAACAATGATGGGGCTATGAATCCACTCAAGGAACAACTAAGGGGGTAAAATGTGAAATGAGCTACGCTTTATCATGATGTTTTACCCTATCCAAATCCTAGTTTATTTGATTTTCCTATTTCCATTTATCCTTAAGTTTATGCTAAATTGAGAGCCTCATCATGTGAAAGGGAAAATATGAATATGAGAACATAGTAATCCTATGCAAAAGTTCCTAGCTCCTATTTTGTAGTAACTACCTTATGTTTTTAAGAAACCAAAAATGGGGAGGAGGAAAGACTTCTCCCTCACAATCATTCTTTGAATTTCATGGATGGAAATTCAAATGGGGAGAGAAAAGCTTGGAAAAAGGAGAGTTCTTGAAGACAAAAGAAGGGTTTGAAGGAAGAAAACTCAACCCATCTCTCATATGAAACATGGACAGATGAAAGCAAGGATTCTAGATAATATTGGACACCATTGGAGAGTAGCTAGATACCATTTCAAATCCATAAAGGATTTTGTCCTGTTAGGTTTTCCAAATAACCATAAACTCCATGTCCTAGAAGCTTTCACAATACTAGAAATGAAACATGGAAGTAGGCAGTGTTTTGGAGCACCAAGAGGAAGGGAATTCCTAAGGGATTGAAGAGCAAAAAAGGGCTGACTTCTTGTGTTGTAAAGAGCAAGGAACGAGTGCCAAGAGCTATGTTACCTAAGAGGTTGAACAAAGAATCGAAAAAGACTTGCTTGGTTGGTATATAGGATGACTTTAGTGAAAAGAAGATAGATTTTGCAAACCTTTCCAATATTACTCATCATGGTGGTCTCATCACCCAATAGGGGGGCAGCATTATACAATGGAATAGCCTATGGTTTTGATGAAATTAATCCCTCCACACTATCAATTGACTTGGAGCTTCATCATTGGAAAGATAAGTGTACTATTTTTTACTTTTTATTTATGAATTCAATATTGTAGAGTGATGAGTACATGATATCATTATCATGGTATTCTAAATGCAAATTTCCTATAGATGATGTCTCCTTTGTTTGATTAAGTCGTGTATGCCAAAGTGTTGTAACTTGTAATTTCTTGCATGACAACTATTTGACAAAAGAACTAAGGGAAAGGTTTCCTTGTCCTGTTATGATTGATAAGTGGGTGCTACAAATGAACTAAAACTTGTAAAAACCTGATCAATGTTTTTGGAATGGATTCATACATGTAAAAATTGCATTACTCTGTCCCAATTAGTGGTTCGAAGTGAAAGAACCCCTATATCTTTACAATTAACAAATTTCTTGAGCTTTCAACAGTGTAGGAAGGTGCACAACACCCTATAAATATTTATATATAGCTCACAAAATAGAAAATGGGTAGGTGCAAAATTTGTTTTGTGGGTTTTAAACACACTTCTCACCAAAAATCTCAAATACCCAAGTTTCCATTTGAGAGATATTAATTCTTCTACAGGGCCCTTTTCCTCTAAGTCAATGATGGGTGTTTAATTGAGGAAATAGGGTGGGCATACAAGAGAAACACATAATGTGTTTGACAAATCTATTTACAATTTTCCTTTGTTTGAGGTTGCCCACAAAGTGTTTCATACAATGTCTCTTGTTTGAGATTTCCCACAAAGTTTTGCAAAATGTCATGGTAGAACCATGCTCTTGATAGAGTTGGTTGCAAAGCCATGATGACAAGTTAACAATTGCATGCATGTATCGTCTTTTCGCGTGTCTAAATTCTTTAGCATACAAAGTTTAAAACAATAATTTGTATTTCTTGTTGAATGGAAAAAACATCAAGTTTAGACAATATAGTTGTGTATGTTTCTGTTGAGGATCAAATGGTATCCTTGATTGGCTTATGGGCTTGAGAACCAAAGATTATTTTCAGCTGGATATTAAGATGTATACATGCTAAAAACAATTTGAATAGGCATGCCCAAAAATCTCTCTCTCTCTCTCTCTCTCTCTCTCTCTCTCTCACACACACACACACACACACACATATATGAGTTCCAATTTGTTTGGAGTGTATTTGGGCACAATCTTTGGGTACATGTGCAAAATCCAAAAAATGTCTTGAAGCAATCGTACCCATAGCTCTTTTCTTATAAACATATGCATGTAATAAATGTTAGATATAGCTCGCTATTCGCAACCAATGAATATTTGTGTTAGAGTGATTGTATGCTAGGATTAATCTTGGTTGAAGCCACACTGGGATTATGCAATAGTGTATAGATTTAAGGGTTTAATGTTGTTGGGAAGTGGACAACAATGTTGGGGCATATTTTCTTTTGTTGAATTAGCTCTGATTTTAATTACATACCTAAGCATTGATGTGGTGGGTGAATGAGATCATTTGGCTTATGAAAATGGAAAAAAAAAAGAATAATGTGGACTGTTGGTTCAGGTAAATGAACATATGTGTTATATAGATATCTATAATGGCTTGACAATTGCTTCCAAAACCAACATTGCTATATGCAATGGTGCCTTGAAGTAGTGTAAAATGTAAAAAGTTCTTATTGGTTTGTATTAATTCAATCATTAGATTGTTCAAAATTATCAACATGCATAATGGGTTTGATATTTAAACTACTTAATGTTGGCATTCATGCCATTCATAAATATAAATTGGTATCAAATATCTTAACAAGTTAACTCAGCGAAGAACTAAAACTATTTTAAGTATAAGAACAACCCGTTATATGCTCTCCAAAAGTGAACTCAATCTAAACCATGTCTCTAAAGATATCATATGTTCTTCTTTGACTTTGATTGCAGAGATATATGTTCCAAGAAAGAAACAATTTAATGCAAGTCGAGAATAGAACACGCCGATGCATGAGCATGAGCTTTTGTATTTGTTTCCACTACATATAATCCCAAGCATAATGAGGGAACTATTATACAAACCCAATTTCAAAAATTGTGCTCTGATTGTACAATTATATAAATGAAACATGATGGGGAGATACATAAATTTTACTATTTGTTTTCACTATATATATATATATATATATATAGTCCCAAACATAATGAGGCAACTATTATAGTCCCAAACATAATGAGGAAACTTCTATATGGGACCAATTTCAAGAGTTGTGCTATGATTGTACAATTATATAAATGAAACATGATGAGTAGATACACGAGTTTCAGTATTCGTTTCCACTACAAAGAGTACCTAGCATAATGAGTCACACATTATATAAAACCAATTTCAAAAGTTCTGCTCTAATTGTACAATTACAATTATATGACTTATATGGGATTGTTTTTATTTTAATTTACATTACTTTTATTCATACCAGAAATAAAGTCAATAAGACTAAATATAGTTGAAGAAAAATGAATAAAATAAAAGAGGTATGTTACACTTTATTTGATAGTTTAAACTCTTAGCCAACATAACGATTCTAGATTTTTTGTTTGAGTTTATTTGAGCAATCTAGACAAACTTTGACTAGCACACAAACTATGTATATATACTGCTCATTTTATAAACCAGCATACATCCATCTAAAAAGGGATCTACTCCGGAGAGATCAAAATTTTCAAGGCTTAAACCCTTTTTTAAAGTGGAAATGTTGAGGACATGTATAATCCAATGTTTATGGTTTTAGTTTATCTAATTTATATTGTTTTATATATATATCCGATTCTAAATAATTTTAATTTAATTTAAGCCTACCTGTTATTTTAAATAATAGTTTATTATTTTTTATAAAAGACATATGTCAACTCTAAGATGAGCGCACGGAAAAAGTTATACATCTCTCTACTAATGAGTTGTAGCATACACCTCTTCAATATAATAATAATTATACTTTTCTCATTTACATTCACGCTTGAATTTACGATGCTGGTTGATTTCCTCACTACTTTAATTTGATGTCAATATTTGCTTGAACGTGAGGGATGAACAAATAGCCCCTAAAGCTCGCTGTTTTTGACGTCCAAGGGTGGCCTGATTACAGTTACGAAATTGGTTTTTGGCCTCTTCCAATTCTTGCTATACTGTTTGCACCTAGTTTCGATTTCTTATTGTTTATGATGTTTGTTACATAAATTTAAAAAAATTTATTACATTTTTACATACAATTTATTTGTTATTCAATATGAAACATGTAACCAAATATCATAGTGTTCTTTCTAATAAGTATTTGGAAATTTTTATATGGTTTATAAAAAAAATAATGTCTAATAAAAATTATATGTGATTAGTGTTAGTTAAATTAGCAACAATCATATTAATAAGATTAACATGTTTGGAATATATATAAATATATATATTTGAATTCTTAATAGTTATCTATTAGTTAATTTAATATAACTACGATTAGAGTTGTAGTTAAACTAATAGTTGTAAAATCATTGAAACTAAGTTAATAGTTGTATCTAATAATTAATTTAAAAATTAATATATGAACGATTGCACTTTAAAGTCGTGATTGTAATTGAAGTTAAGCTAAAGTTGTATCATCCAGTGTTTTTAAACTCGGCCGAGTCAGCTCGGACTCGGCCCGAGTCGACCGAGTCAAACCCTCACCGAGCCGAATCGGCCTTTAAACCGGCTCGGGTGGCTGGTTCAGTACCAAACCGAGCCGAGTTGATATCAACTCGGCTGGTTCGGTACCGAACCGGTCAGCTCGGCCGAGTCAAAGGCCAAACCGACCGATTTTTCTCGGATCTCAATTTTTTTTTTTAAATTAAAAATTAAAAATTCCTAACCTAACTCCTGTCTCCTACCCCTGACCTAAAGGGTCACAACCTAAATTTTCCAGCCTTTACCCTTAAGCATGTCCTCTTCAAGCCTTAGCGAACCTGTTGGGGATGGTTTGCAAGCCTTTAAGGCCTTGACCCCCTGCTGCTCCTACCACAGACTTGACAGTCCGATACACAGACCTGCTATGACAGCTGCAAATACTTTAAAATTTAAATGACCCTTGTTTATAATAGGTCAGCACAGTAGTTGTTTAAACTTTAAACTTTATATAATGCTGATTTAATGTGTGTACTATTTGAAAACATTAAACTAGCCTGTACTTGCACTAAAAAGGATCTTTACAGTACTGATGAATGGTACAATTGGATGATTTGGAATGCTGATATCTATCTCTCTATTGGTTACTGTTGAACAAGCAGGTTACTTAATCTTGACAATCACTGTTGAATGGATTGCATGATATATTGGCTATAATTATTGATTGAATGTAAGTTACATGCTCTTTATATTTCGTGGTTGAAACTTGAATGTTAATTACCCAAATGCCTGCTTCTTGCATTGGTTTACTAAAGTTTGGTGTCCTAGACTGCTGATTACATTACTTATTATCAAATATTGTTGTCTTCGTTATATACAGGGGTTTGCTTATAAGCTAAAACTGATCTTTCATGTTGTTATTGTTATATGCTTTATGATTAGAATTGATGCATGACAGAGGTCTGATATATGTTTACGACGCAGTACTGTACAGTGTAAATTACATGTAATTTACAGTACTGTATTATGTATTTGCTGCTTGCAGCCTTGCACATTGGCACAGTACCATTCGTGCAATTTTGATATGTTCACCCTTATATGGTATATATATGATCATACTTTGGATGTTTTGTCTCTAATACTTTAGAATGATGGATTATAATCTTTAAAATATATTTTTTCTTTAAAATTTAAATATTTTATATGTTTTTTAATAAACCGAGTCATTAAAATCAAACCGCCTGAGTCATTGCCGAGTCCGAGTCCGAGTCCGAGTCCGAGTCGACCCTCGGCCGATTCCGAGTCCGAGTTTTAAAACATTGGTATCATCTTGTATCATCATTGAAGTTAATGTAATAGTTGTATCTAATAATTGAATGATTGTACATCATCATTATTGGAGTTTTAATTACCAAGTTTAATTTGAAAATTAATTTTTCCAACTATCATTTATCACATGTTAACTAAGTTTTTTTTATTTTTTTTAAATTATGAATTATGAATTTTGAACGACGCCGATAAAATCAATGTGAAGAGTACACTTGTCTCATTCTCATCCATAGATGAAAAATCATAGATGGTAGTCCACCACAAAATTCTAAGATATAAATGCATATTAGTGTAATTAGCTAGATGTCAACTGTACTTAGACTAATCCTTAAGCGATGTAGAATTATTGGAGTTAAGATAATATTTGTATATAATAGTTAAGCTGATAGTTATCCAATATAACCGTGACTAGAGTTGAAGTTAAGCTAATAGTTGTAAAATCATTGGAGTTAAGCTAATAGTTAACTTAAAAATTAATATATCAGCAATTGCAGTTCAAGTAAAAGTCATGATTGGAGTTGAAGTTAAGCTAATAGTTGTATCATCAATGGAGTTAAGCTAGTAGTTGTATCTATTAATCCAATAGTTGTATCTAATAATAGAATAGTTGAACTTGAAGTTTAATTTTTTCAACTAATAGTTGTATCTAATAGTTAATTTAAAAGTTAATATATGGGCAATTACAATTCAAGTTAAAGTCATAATTGGAGTTGACTTTAATTTAATAGTTGTATCATCAATGAAGTTAAGTTCATAGTTGTATCTATTAATTAAATAGTTGTATTTAATAATGGAATAGTTGAATAATTATGAATTTTGGACTACGCCCATATAATCAATCTGGATAGTACACTTGTGTCATTATCATTTGTAAATGAAAAAACATACATGATAGTCCACCCCAAAATTTTAAAACATATACACCTATCTATAATTATATCATAAATTATTTACCTATAAATAGAGTTTTCAATCTATGAATCAAATATATCATAAGTTTTTCAAATCATTTATTAAATTTCTTTATTTCTTGTAGTCTAACTCTCATGTAGAGTGGATCATCCTCACAATGTATTTTGTATTTCATATATAAAATAAGATTTTTTTTGTACGAAAAAAAAAAAACTCTCATGTGCAACCCTCGTAACCCTCGTATGTACGTAAGTGTCACAAACCCAAGGTTGTTACGTTTTAGTGTTTGTTATGTTTTATTTTCAGTTTATGCATTAATTTGCATACGTATGTGTCATGTTTGCAAATATGTATGTTATAAGTGGTATTAATTCAACAATATTACGCATAGTTCAAATGCTTTTGGTATAATTGAGATCATTTATATACATATTTTTTAACATTTTAGGAATACCAACAATCTATTTTGATAAGTACAATTCTTCCACCTAGTTTCATACAATTCAATTTTGTTGGAGGGTCTTAAACGTACCACAAATGATGATAATGATTTTTATGTCAAAATATATATATATATATATATATATACACTCTGTCACACTCCATATTTGGAAACATATGTATTGCAATACATGCAATTTTTGCTAATATTATTATTAGAAATTTTATTCTTTGCCCCTAACTTCTTAGCTATCTAATGAAACATGGCTGATTTGTTTTGACTAGAAGACAATTGAATAATGAATCTTAAGTTATCAGCTTATACTCGATATTAGAAATATGGCCATTTCAATTTTTATCTATTTATTTTTTATATAAAATCTTAAGGTTAAAGCAAAATAGGAAAAATATAAGATAGCATACTAAAAGGAGGACAAAACAAAGATATGTAAAATAATTATTAGATCCTTTTTATTTTGCATGAGATTGAACAAAATTAGGCACTACTTCAAGTAGTTTATAAAAGAACAAAGAAATAAAATAGATTCATGATCCAATTTAGAAGATGAATGTGTTTCTTGGAATAGAGAAAATTATGTAAAATTTAATAGAACAATCATATATTACTAGAAAATTTTTCTTAGCTTTTTTTAACATAGTAGCATAATTTGGTGGTATTGGCCTTTTGTATATTGAAATTTGGAATAATTTCCTTGAATATTCGATGTATGTGCAATATGGATACGGGTTAATTTTGAAAATTGATTTTAAA
This sequence comes from Pseudotsuga menziesii, assembly GCA_001517045.1. NCBI lineage: Eukaryota > Viridiplantae > Streptophyta > Pinopsida > Pinales > Pinaceae > Pseudotsuga > Pseudotsuga menziesii. The sequence goes on along the minus strand of LPNX010034440.1, from coordinate 34,211 downwards.
AAGCCAAACTTTAATTATTAATACACTATAAAATAAATACCTTTCAATTTCATACTTTGTAATTCAATTTAATAGGAATAAAAATATGCTAAAGAAAATAAATATGCCAATATAATAGCAACACTAGATTTATTGCTTACCAAAACCATGTGCCCAAAACCACTTACATCCTTGCTCATTCTGGAGTCAAAGTTAACCCTAACACAATTTAAACATTCATTAATTAATTCCAAATGTAAGTAGTGGTAAACATTATTTACTTTCTTCTTAAAATAATTTATAACTTTTAATAACTAAGAGTTTTCTCCCTTATACTAAGGATATTATATTTTTGTTTTTTCAAAGAGTAATTTTGGTTATAAGAAATATATTTTTTAAAAATGGTTTTTTTAAGTTTAAAATTTAATGGTTGATATTTAATATTTCATTAAAAATATTGTATATGTTTAACTATATATAAATGTTATATATATTATTGTATATTTAATTAAAAATATTATATATAAGAAGTCTACTTCTGTATTTTTTCAGTATTGTATTCATACTCGAATTATGCTACTATGCTTTTTATTTTGATATGTTTTCATTGTCCTCTCTTTTCTCCAAACTCAAGGCCTCTACACAAAATAGGCTAGGCTAGCTGAAATAGATCAAAAACTCAATGAGTTTCCAGAATATCAGTATGTGCTGAAAAAAGAATTGAGAGAATAAAACAAGAAACTATTCGAACAACTAAGGCTAAAGAAAAACAAGAAACTAGTTCGGAATCTCAATCCTAAACAATTAGAAAAAATCCTGCATTTTATTCTGCTGTGGAGTTGTACAAAAATTATCATGATAGCCACAAAGAAGGACGTTATTTTAGAAAGGGTAAAGAAGCACTACTAAGGCTATAGATAAAAGGAAAGCAGAATGCTCTCAGAAAGTTAATCAAAGAGATAGAAGAATTAAAAAGAATGCTAGGCATAACAATGCAGGAAAGGAGCTAGTTTTCAAATGAGGAACTTTTAAGAGAGTATAGCAAAGCACCAGAGAACAAGATGAAGAAAAAGAACTTTCTTTGGGACAGGTCACATTACACAAATTTTATATCAAATTTTGGTTCTTCCCTCCAGAACACAAGCCATATCAGTTAGATTGCATTCTTGACTCAAGATGCCAGATGTTCTTAGCAAAAGGAAGTGTTATCACACATTCTACTCGCAGACCACTACTGCCCATGGAACAACCATAGAAGGAATGCCAGTCCAACTTCTTGGTAAGGTCCTAGACTTTCCAATAAAGATTGAAGGCCAATATGATGCCCTCTCACTCAGTAGATTAGATAGCATAAGAGATTATTGTATTTTAGGTTCTAAGCTCATAAATAGAGTCAATCCCATTACTATAGATGCTCGAAAAAATGTCTTTTAGGTGTATGTTAAATGGTAGACAAGTTACAAGTAGGCTACGTTGAAGATTTTGATATTAGATCTGTACAAAATGGAAAGGTGCATAGCCTATGTAGAAATGCATAAGGAATGTAAAGCCTTGAAAGATATTTATGTCAAACTTGAAAAAGGATTGTACTTCTGAAAAGTACTTTGTATCTTTACCTTTCAACCCAGAATTCAAACCAGCTCCTCGAAACCCCTCAGCATCTTTAATGAGCCCATATGAAAGAGAATTTTGCTAAACAGAAATGGAGGACTTGTTGGCAAAAGGGTTGATAGAGCCTTCTTAAAGTACTTGGGCATGTCGTGCTTTTGTATTCAATAACCACACCAAAATAAAAAGGGGTAAGCGAAGATTGGTGGTGAATTTTAATCAACTAAACAAAGCTTTGCAACCTATCAGATATCGCTTGCCAGATTAGTTAAGTCTAATCCAGATAATTGTTGGTAATACCATTTTTAGCAAATTCGATCTTAAATCTGGTTTTTACCAAATTGGCATATAAAAAGAAAGATAGATTTAAAACAACATTTGTTGTCCCACATTGTCAAGACCATTGAAATGTCATGCCATTCGATATCTCTAATGCCCAGCTAAAATTGAAAAGCACCTACAAGTGTTTTACCAGTTGGTTTTAAGCATGGTCTAGTCTTATCTAAGGCCAAAATGGAAATCAGTAAAATTGATATTGAATTCCTTGAATTTAGAATCAATAAGAAGGACAAGTGGTTCTGCAAGACCATGTCTTGAGCGTCTTTGCTCATTTTTTTTTAATGAGATTCATGAGAAAGTTCAACTTAAGAGATTCCTAGGAAGTCTAAACTACATAAGACCTTTCTACAGAGGGCAAGCTGAAGATATCCATATCCCTCTGCAAAGATTGAAGACAAATCCTCCTAAAAGGAATAAGGAAATAACTGATATTGTGAAAAGGATTAAAGTGAAAGATCTTGAGCTTCCTGCTTTGGCACTCCCATAGGGAACAAGCAAGTTGGTTATTGAAACAGGTGCCTCAGATAAAGCTTGGGGAGGTGTGCTCATTGAAAAGTTTGATAATAAAGAAGAGGTCTATGGATATGCTTCAGGCTCTTTCAGAGGAGCAGAATTAAACTACCCCTCTGTCCATAAAGAAATATTGCCTGTCAAAAAGACAATAAACCGCTTCAGATTGTATCCAAAGCCTGTAAATTTCCTCAACTTAACTAACTTGAAGATAATGCCAGACATTTCTAAAAATGAAACTCTTATGGCTGAAAATAGTGCTAGAATACTTAAGTGGTTTACTTTCCTCTAGAATTTTGATTTTGATATCGAGTGCAAACCAGCTTATCCGAATCGTCTTGCGAATATGCTAACTAAAGAATAGACTCCAGGATTAGGAACGTTTCATGCCAGAGTTTCTAGAAAAGGCAAAGGAATACTCTTTGATGAAGATGAACATAACAAAAGGAAGAAAAAAGCAGAAGACTCTCTAGTCTAGCAGGAAAGAAAAAGATATCTGGAGATTGCCGATAGAAAAATAGCAGAAGAAAACATGTTTGCTACTTTGATCGAACAAATTTAGTCTTCACCAATGAAGATCCAAATTTTAGAAAAGTGGGAACAAATAACTTTCTTTGTTTGCCAAAATGCTTATCAAAAGTTATGAAAGCTTAATGAAGTATGGATAGATGTTGCAGATACAATGGAAAAGAATTCTATTATGCTGTTTTAGGACGAGGCTACTTAGGTTGGAATACCTTTCATCTTCTTCTGGCTTTCATCTTCTTCTGCAGCTTGCGAGGCAAAATGGAGAAGTCGTCATTTGTGTTGATCTCTAATTTAGTACAACAACAATGGTCTGGATGGACTGAAATCCTTTTGGATAAATATCCTCCAAGAAAAGATTGGATGAATTAATGAGTTAATACATGATTGTTGCACATAGAAACCATATGTGGTTTAAATTTAAACTAAAGTATATTGGCGGAAAATACTCGGCATTAGAGCCTCCATTAAAGATGAAACAAAAATCCATGCAAAGAGATAGCAACGATCGGATCTTATCGGATATTAGGCAGTTCCAAAAAAAATTGTTGAGCTTAATCTTAAAGTTGAATCCATATTTGAAGGAGAATATTGTTGCATTCCATGTCAAGCAATGTTTAGTTCCTTTTCATACACTTTGTTTCTAGATACAGAACCTTCTCCCCAGTCCTTAAATTTGAAGGCCACCTACTTGGCAAAAATCCATGTATTTTCCTCGTTGGCTATAACCCATGTAATTAGAATTTTAATGGAAGAGTTGTGGGTTGCTAATAGTAGCTTCACTTTGAACTATTTCTGAAATGATGCGAATCCTCGAATGTTGGAAAAGATTAGTTAAGAGACCAGATAATTTTTGTGGAATCTTTACTATCATCTATTGGGTCTTCATTTAGTTAAACCATGTCATAGCGTCTTAGTTTATGGGATATTAAAGAATACTCTTAATTTCACTAGATATTGATAATTACTTACAAAATAGTTTTGTTGAGCTCCCTCCCAATACATATTTCCAATTAAAAACCCTTAGTTTTACAATATATTCATTATATATATTAGAAACCACTTTTTATACCCTCCAATGCCTATAATCTAAGTCACATGACACGAGGACACGGAGGACACAAAAATACAAGTATTCGACACGAGACACAACGACCCCAAAAATAGGACACGAGGGACACGTTTTATATATATAAAAAAAAACCATATATATATTAAAAAATACATAAAGATCTACATTTTTAAAAACTAGAAGTATCTACAATGTACATCAATCATAATATCATTCAATTGAAATTTGACAATGATGAATCAATAATAAAATTATTATGAATCGTGAACTTTGAACCATAAACTGCATACTTGATATTTTTTTATTAAACCACAAAAATCAAAATGTATTACGTAGATATCAGGACAATGCCACTGACAAATACAAAATAGAGTAGATACTACTTAGTACTAAGTCTAGTATTTACAGTACTACTAAATACAAAATGAAAATACTAAATAACCACAAGGAAGAATATCATAGCTCATCAATGGTACTAGCCACTATCAATCGTCCTCTTGTTCCTCCATGTCAAAATTAGCATTACTATTGTAACTCTTTCCTTTATCCTCCTCCTCCTCCTCTATACCCTTTTTGACAGGACACATGTATAGAAATCAGAACGTGTTCCTGACACGTGTCCGACACATGCTGGAAAGTGTCCAAATTTCGGGACACGAAAATTTTGGTGTCGGACACGTATTAGGGCAAGTGTCGTGCCCGACACGTGGAATACGAGACATAGGCCCTATTTGGAAGTGTCATGTTACTTAGCCTATAATATATTAACCTTATTTTTCACAATTAAAAACCCCCCTTTATGAATGAACGTGTTAAGATATTACTCAACAACGTAAATCCCCCGTGTTATCACCCTGAATCTACTTTTAACCTATAATTGTAAATCAGTAATCATCGGTTCATCGACTTAGATGTTACAAATAATCTACCCCTCCCTCATTTGAGGCATTCAAATTTAGGAGTTTGAAAAGTCAAGCTCTGTGTACCCTCTGTATGACCTTTCATACAAGAAACAAAGATCTAAGTGTAAGAATGTTGAAGTTAGCAAAAACATATGCTCTCCCTCTGAACCAATGCAATATAGATTTATGTGCTTCTGTTGTTTGTGACGATCTTCACACTTCGAAGGCAATCAAATTGTTTTCTTAGTTCCATATTGCACATCCAAACTCACAACACCCAACCTGAGGCCTTAAATGATATACTAAGACTCGACCATGCTTAAAAAACAACTCGTTAAACTCTTGTAGGTGCTCTACGTGTTTTTGCAAATTTTTGGAACAAATCAATATATCACCAATATAAACTAAATCCCACTTTTGATCTGAAAATATCTTCCATCCTTTTTTAAATTCAGTTCGAGTATCAGAGAGACCGAATGAGCTTCCATTGGTGCCTTAAAATTCACCACGAATCTAGGCTTTCCCCTTTTTATTTTGGAGTGCCCATTTGACATTAAATTCTAAAGTATAATAATAAGGATTTTTTAAACTAAGTTCAAAATGATAATCAAACATGATTCAATATCTAAGAGATTTTATCATAATTTGTACATTTAAAAAAAATAGTAGTTAGGCACATCTACAGCCATATGTTATGGAGAATAATTAGTAGTTAGGGACATCTACAGCCATATGTTATGGAGAATAATTAGGCATATATCTAGCAATATGTTAAATGGAAAGAAAAAAATAGCAATATGTTAAATGGAAAGAAAAAAAAGTGACTTTCATAAAAGTTAAAAACTAAAAAAAATGATCATTATAACACAATAAGCCAATGTACATCCATCTGGATCTAAGTGTGGAGAGAATAAAATCCATTGAGGTGCCAACTTTTTTAGGATGCAAAAATTAAGAAATAGTTTGCACCTCAAGACAATTGATCTCTTTGAATGCTTGCTAAATCCATAGTTAAGATAGTTTAAGTTGGTATATAACATAGAGAGGTGTTCTCTAAAATTTATATTTGTCAATTTTATATACATAGACATGGGGACTAAAGTTGGAACCATGAAAGGGTTGGAACAATGTGTGTGTGTGTAGAGAGAGAGAGAGAAAGAGAGATAGAGAGATTACATGCTTAACACATTTCATCCACTTCAATTGTAAAATGAAGGTCTTTAAACACAATAATTAATAGTTTTGGTAGTCTTTACTCAAGAATTGTAATACAAAGAATTATAAAAACTATATTGAAGAAGGATTTCTAATTAAACTTAGAAGAAGATTGGTTTGAAAATACAGTTACAATATTTGGCAATTTGATAAATGATGATTTTTTAAATTCCACGTCAAATTTGTAGTTCTTAAATTCGTTTGTCCAAAGTTAAATGCAAAGTCAAATTTCTACTTACATACAACCATCTAAGTCATGTTCTTCCAGGATGTTCAAAACCCTGGCCTTCCAAGTGTTGAAATTTGAGCTGCCTTCAAGTCGGTCTTTCGGTCTTACTGAGATTGATGCCATTGTCTTCAAGTATTGTTGCTCAACTTATTAGGATCTATGTAGGCTCAAGTTTGCTTTCCAAAAGTTAGCTCCTTCACTCCGTGAGCTTTGATACCATGTTGAATTTTGGTTGAGCTTTGATCTTTAATTCTTTAAGTGCAGAAAAACTGAATACTTGAAATCAATGAACCATTCACACACATAAGCATTCACCATAACACAGGATGTACCCTAGGGAAAGCCATCAAAACAATGAGGATGAAAACCCTCGACACATCTTCTCAGTATAATAATGATAGATAGCAGAGAATGTCATTTACAATAGCAGATTGCTTCCAGCACCCCTGGTGCAAGATAAGAGAGAACAAACACCCCAGGTGTAGATACTAAGTGTTACAGCTGATTTTACCACACATGGTGGATCACACCTTTATGGCCTTCCCTGTCCCTCTGCAAACTCTTTGGACCCCATGGACCATTTTTGTACCTTTGATGTTTCCAAGATCATCCCTAAAAACATGCATTATTTGCTATACGCGACTTTTAAACCTATTCTCGCGTATATACGCGGATATGACCCTCAAACCCGCGTACATCGGGATGTGTGCAAAAGGCCAAATAGTTTTGGAGTTTTTCTTGATGTGGATCCGAGTCACTTGTCTCTTGGCCTTCCATATGCCTTGAGATTGCTCAGATTTGACCTTCCATTACCCCATTGAAGCACTATATAAGGAACCCTTTGGATACATTGAAAGGGGAGGAATTGAAGAACAAGAAAACTATAGTCCATTATTGGCGGAGCTTATACTTGAGTCTGCATCCCTTTGTCCCTTGGAGCACTTTGTGTTCTTCCCAAGCTTGCCTTTGCTTGTGAGCTTGCTATCGAGAGATGGAGGATTGAAGTGGTGGAGGCCCAGGTGGAGGACTCAGTTTCTCCGGTTCGCAGACGTCCCGATAGAGGTTGTCACTATTGTAATGTCTGATTTATATTAATAGAAATATCTTTTCCTATCCAATAATGTGTATTTAAATCAGTATTGAATCCATGGATGCTTTTAAATGCTTATATGTTATTGATTATATATGCTAGAGTAGGTCTAACATAATTATATAGCATGCTTGTCTTGTTTGCGGAATGTTGAGAGAGCAAATTGCTAATACAAGCGAGAGTGGAAAAGCTCAACCAGGATCTACATCAACCATCTAGAATAAGGTATGTTTCAAGATCTTTTAGTGTTAGATGTTTGGTTTCTCTTACATATGGGAAATGATTGATTTCTGCGGTTACTCTGTCTGTTGTAGTACCCCAAGCCATAGGAAGTTTTCTCCGTAACACTAAGAAATAGAGAAGATAGATAAACTGGATGAACTTTGCAATGTGTTCAACGCATTAATAACTAGCAAAAATCAGTCTCATGCAAGAATTAGTGAATCACTGCATGGGGAATTAGGCTCCCATGCAAACTATAGCATATGCTCTTCCTAGAGAATTTCTCTGCACCTCGGTTTTTTCAATCCTACATACACAATGCACCATGCCTTTCATCTTTGACATTAAATCATCCTAATTTGACTTCAAGATGAACCTGCCTTTTAACTAGATGTAGGATCACTTAGTTAAGATGTTAACTCAAGTGTCATCATGAAATAGTTGTAACTCAAGTGTCATAACTTAAGTGTTGTCTAAAAATTTTTAGCTAACTAGTTCCTTTTTATTAACACTTTAGTTAACTATTCTTAATTGAAATCATGCTGATTGATTTACTGAAGTGACTACTGTGAGTTCTCATTTAATTAACTGAGGCATACATTGTTACTTTAACTAAAGCTTAACAAATTGAATTCACTTTAATCAACTGAAGTCTTCTCATGAGGAATTTCGAATTCTCTTGTTCTCTATGCATTTTATCTTTATCTCTTATCTTATCTGCATGGTCAATATGTGCTAACTTTAATTTATCTATCATATCATATTATACTAAGAAGATTTACCAGATGTTGTGATCATATTATATTACTCTCGGACCAAGTGATCATATGCTAAAGTAATTCACTCTAGAGGTGGTCAGTCTCTAGAGGAGACTTAATAGCATTGTGACAATGTTAGTAATACATCATACAACATTAATGATTTGACATGCAAGGCATCACCTCTACATTGGAGGTCCACCTAAACACATGGTGATTCGGCTTGACACACAAGTCCTTATCCTTGTCCAACAAGACTGTAAAACATCATCACTTTCACATATCAGAGTATTCACCTCAACACATGAGGAATAACCTTTTACACTGAAGGATTAATCATTCTTGAGTCCAACCCAAGAATTCTACTCCAAGTTCCTTAGTCCAACTCAGGATCCCTACCTCAACACATGAGACCCAATCCCAGTTGCACACAAGATTGGCTTGGAAAATGACTTGTGATGTTGTAACTTTAACAATTTTACCCTTGAAACCCAATTTGGGAAAAACAACATCGAATCACAATGCATAGCCTATTATTATTAGTGTTTTAAAAGAATTACAAATTAGCACGACTTTCTAGGTGTTTAGGACTTTGATTTGTAGGGAAATCAAAATCTCCTTGCTAAACTTTTCCAAAGAAGGCCCTCTTCCTTCTTTTGTCTTTGCTTTTATCAAATAGTAAGGAACGGTTTCTTTTTCTTTCTTTTGGCAGTAAAAAATTCAAGCATTCTTGACCCTTCAATTACCATTTGCAGCACTCCTTTTTTTTGTTCTTTTTGTTGCTGGTGGAGTTTTTCATTTTGAAGGATGGGAAGGTGGTTAAGCACGTGGCCAATATGTTAACAATCACTCTCACCTCTTCATCATTTCCCATGGAAACACTCTAATTTTCATCCCTCATCATTCATGTTTGTTTGTTATTCCTTTTCGAATCAAATATTGATGTAAAAAAACAAAGGTGACGATAATATGCACTTGCCATAAGAATATAAAAAGCACACTTAACGGTGAGAAATTGGAGGTAGTTCCTTTATACAAGCAAGGGCAATTTTAGGAGTGAAATTTTGTCAACAAGCTATTTTTTTGCCCTTTTTTCCAAAACGAAATTTGCCAATTTCAATACATTTCTCAATTTATTTGCCCATATTCTATGGGATAAAAAATTCTATTCTAAAAATAACCAAAATTGTCAAAAAATCATATAAAACCCTTAGAAATTTAAACTTTTTACAAAATATCGCCCACCATTTTATGGTTGGAAATTGAAGAATTAGTAAGATTTGCCAAGCTTTCTACACTTCAATAAAATTATCATTTTCCCTACAATTACAAGTACCTAGGTATCGAGTTTCATTGTAGATATAATCAGGGTGACTCTTGTGTGAAGAAATAAGTAATAGGAGTTGAGGTTGAAATGAATAGCAATTCATTTACTAACAAATATCCAACATACGAATGATAGCAGACAAAAAAATCCATACAAGACAAGTAATAAATGCAATGAATAATGATAGAATATATTAGGATGATAACAATCATCATGAGATGTTATACTTATATACACATTGATTATTGAATGTTCACCATGGTTGATAGGTCATGCCTTTTATTTAGGATGTCCCTCTTTATTTATTATTTATTTATTATTGTTATTAACTCTTATTATTGATATTTGATATATATATTTATATTCATTAGATTGCCTTCCTTTTTAGAAATACAAAGCTAATTAACAAATTTATATGGAAAACTTTTATCTCTAGACTTGGCTCATGATCATATGTTCTTCTCGCTGTGATAATGGACAATACAAAATGATATGAATTATGCATTGTTTAGCAAAATTGTCTCATTGTGAATGGGTCAAATCACCCTAATTCAACACTATGTGGTAACGATTTCTGTGATTTGGAAAATGATAAGATTCCACACTTCAACTTCTCTTCAACAGTAAGAGCTTCACATATTGATTATGTTTTCAATTAGGTCATTGATGACCTATATATAGTAGGATGACAATAATCTATTCTTGTAACTTGTGACATGCATTTGAAACCTTTATCTTTTGATATTTCTGATAATTTATCGATTGACAATTTTCAATAGGATATGTATTTGTTCCTTTATCCAAAGTCTCAAATTTTACATGTGATGACTTGTTCATTTCAATGGGATCAATCATTGCTTGTTTATCAATTGGAAGTTCTTTGTTAGTAATTTTATCTAACCTTCCATGTCGTTCAATTTCTTATCATTCTTTAGCTTCCTAATTTGTGTAAGCAAGTTTTGGTTAAGAGTTTTGGTTATGATCCCTTAAGTGTGAACGCTCTTGATCAATCTCTGAGTTGTCGACTTTATTATTACTAGCATAGATCCATCTTAAAAATGGATCCACCAAGCGTCAAGAGGAATCAAATATCTCAAGGTGAAAACCCTTCCTCAACATTTGCACTTTCAGATCAAGTGTGTAATCCAATGTTTATGGTTTTAATTTATCTAATTTGTGTAGTTATATATATGTGTGTGTGTGTGTGTGTCATTCTAAATGCTTTTTAAATCTATTTTGAACCGACATGTTCCTTTTAATAATATTTAATTATTTTTTGTAAAGGACATGTATCAGCTCCATGATGAGCATGAAAGGAGTTACACACCCCCTTACTGGGTTGTAGAATGCGCCTCTTCAGCACAAATATCCCGATTCTCTAGTTTCTCCTATTTTAACCCTTTGATATGTTCAAACCTATGTTGTTGGGAGCGGGGAGTGGGAACGAAGCGAAAAGCAAAATTTTCAAAAGCTCCCGTTTTGGGAGCGTTTTTTGTATAATATAAATTTTAGTATATTTTGATGGATTTATATCTAAAAAACATGTAGGATGTTGAATTAGCTATAGAATAAATGGATTAAACCATATAACATCAATCATCTAGTAGTTATTGTTGGAATTATGTAATTACTCCACCGCCAGGCTGCAACAGATTTTGAAGCGGCAACATCAGCTGCCGGAAATTTGAAGAGCCATCACCGTTCAACTTGTGGCCGCCGCAACACTGAAGAGTCATAGCACCACCACACCGCCTCAACACCTGACAAAACAACAATTTATTAAATCATAAAAATCATTTTTATATGTCAGCTGAGCGAATCTATTTTCTGAAGAGGCAGCGTAGTTTATATTGTTGTCAGACTGTAACAGAGCATTAAAACATATTGTAAATCATTTGAACAGAGAAGCCCGTTTTGTTAGCGAAGAGCCAATTAGCATTTAATGGCCAACTTAGTTAAAATCCTATAAATACTTGCTTTGTAAACCATATTTTACACGTTGAATACGAACAGCAGAGCGTAATAGAGACAGAGTTGAAACTCTGATAATTTCCTGTGTAATTCTGTTTTTGAAAAAACCTAGTTTTATTTTTTATGTTGGCTTGCTGTAGCAGCTCGTGATTTTAGTTTGAATGTTGTTTATGTATTAAGTAGAATATTTGTGATAAGTTTCTGAATGCAGGGGTCATCAAATCAGTGCAAAAATAGAGAGTTGTGCATAAGCTATGAGTAGTCGCAGCTAGTGGATTTAAGCGCATAGAGTGTTGTCGGCTGTAACAGCTAGTTGCAACACAATCTTGGAAGTGCCGGTAGCAGTAGCAGTCGTGCTGCAACAATCCTGTACGTGCTGGGGTTGTTAGTTTGAGCTCTGTTAGTAAAGCTGTACATTGTTGTGAACAGCTGTACATTGTTGAGAAGAGATGAACATTGACTGTAAGTGATTTTTTGAGTTGTACATGAAGTCTCAAGTGCTGCTAAGAAAAGAAGCGGCACTCCCCTGCCTTCCTCACAGTGGTATCAGAGCGTGGTTAAGTTTCATCTTTGGTTTAAGAGTCTAATTAAGTTTTATTGCTCATTTGTTTTTGAAATTAATTGAAATGGCTACTAACAGCAGTGTAGTACAGCCACAAATTCCAGTGTTGTCCGAAAGAAATTATGACACCTGGTTTATTAAGATGAGAACTATCTTGCGCGCTCATGATCTTTGGGAGTTTGTTATGATTGGATATCCTGAACCAGCTAATCAAGCGACTGAGTTGGCTTTGACCAATACTGAACGTGTTCTGCTAAAGGAAAATCGGAAGAAAGATAATAAAGCTCTTGGTCTTATTCAGCAAGGCCTGAGTGAATCTATTTTTCCGAAGATATCAAGTGCTGAGTCTTCAAAGAAAGCTTGGGACACTCTTGAAACGTGCTATCAAGGTGTGACCAAGGTGAAGAACGTTAAGTTGCAGAATTTAAGAAGAGACTTTGAGAATATGAAGATGAAAGACAGTGAGACTATTGATAATTTCATGACACAAGTCATGAGTGTTGTAAACCAGCTACGACAGTATGGTGAAGATCTTCTAGATCAACGTGTGATTGAAAAATTGCTGAGATGTTTGCCGAAGAAGTTTGAAGTTGTGGTTGTTCCAATTGAAGAGTTTAAAAATCTCAGTCAAATGCACATTGATGAGCTGACTGGTTCATTGCTTGCTCATGAATCAAGAATGAACAGGTATGATGACACTCCTTTAGAAAATGCTTTTAAATCTCAGTTAAATGTTACTAGAGGTAGAGGCAGAGGAAGATCTAGTAACAGAGGAAGAGGAGGACGAAGTGCTGGTGATAGTGACAGCAAAAATGATTCTAAAAATGAAGAGAAGTTATAGCAGAGTACTCCTAGCGTAAGGGGGAGTAGCAGCAGAGCAGGACAGTCAGGAAATCAGAGGTATGATAAATCTAAAGTTCGATGTTTTTATTGTAAGAAATTTGGGCATTTTGCTAACAAGTGTTGGAAGAAACAAGCAGATGCTAGTAAGTTGTCTACACACATGACAGAGGAGACTGAAAATGAAGAGCAACCTATGTTTTTGACTTGTAATGTCACCCAGGAAAGTTCAAAAGATATTTGGTTTTTGGACTGTGCATGCAACAACCACATGACTAGAAATAAGGAATTATTTTCAAGTCTAGATACCAGCATACAGTCTGAAGTAAAGTTGGGTAATGACTATAAGGTAAAAGTTAATGGTAAAGGTGTGCTTGTTGTGTATGCAAAAGATGGTAAAATGAGAACTATTCATGATATTTATTATGTTCTTGGCTTGATGTGTAATTTATTGAGTGTTGGACAATTGTTGGAAAAAGAGTACAGAGTATTCTTTAAGAAAAAGGTATGCACTATTTATGATAAATATCCAAGTAAACAGTTGATTGCCAAAGTAGAGATGACAAAGAATAGAATGTTTCCTCTGATTATGAGAAATGATTTGACTAACTCTTTGAATGCTTATAAAACTAAGAGTTTAGATCAATCATGGTTATGCCATTTGAGATATGGCCATTTACATTTTGGTGGTTTAGAATTGCTACAGAAGAAGCAGATGGTAAAAGGATTGCCGAGTATTGAGCAGCCAGTAGGCTCATGTGAAAGTTGCATATTCGGAAAGCATCATAGAGAGAAATTTATTTTTAGAGTCTCAAACAGAGCAAAGGAACCATTGGAGCTGGTACACACTGATTTGTGTGGACCGATGCAAACACCTTCTTTGACTGGTAATGTTTATTTTATGTCTTTTATTGATGATTACAGTCGAAAAACTTGGGTGTATTTGCTGAAACAGAAATCTCAAGCATTTGATGTGTTTAAAAGTTTTAAAGCTATGGCTGAAAAAGAGAGTAATAAATTTATTGAAGTCTTGAGATCAGATGGAGGAGGTGAGTATATGTCAAATGAATTTATGGATTTTGGTAAGTATCATGGAATTAAAAGGCAGTTTACTGCACACTACACTCCATAGCAAAACGGTGTAGCAGAAAGGAAGAATCGAACCATTATGAACATGGCTCGAAGTATGATGAAGGATAAGCATTTTTCAAATGAATATTGGGGAGACGTTGTTACTTGTTCACTGTACATCCTGAACAGAAGCCCGACGAAAAGCGTGAAGGATCGAGTTCCTCAACAAGCTTGGAGCGGTAAGTGTAGCAGCATATCTCATTTAAGAATTTTTGGTTGTGTAGCTTATGCACATGTACCTGAAGAGTTGAGGAGAAAGTTAGATGACAGAAGCCAGAAATATATTTTTGTTGGATATAGTGAAGAATCTAAAGCATATAGACTTTATAATACCATCACCAAGAAGTATGTAATTAGCAGAGATGTGGTTTTTAAAGAAGAAGCACCGGGGCTTCACTTGTTGACCAATATCCTATCACGTTAGTTCATATTGTGGGTTTTAAAATTATAAAAAATCAAACCAATATATTGCAGGTATTGGGGGGATGAGGGGTTTAAGGTGGTGGTGGGTAGGGTGGTTTATAAGGATTGAGATATAAAAAGGGGTAGGGAGGAGGTTTTAAGTATTGGGAGGGGGTTTCAACAAAAAGAGTTTGGGTCAATATCTCTTGAAATTAAGGGTATTCTTTAATATCCCGCGATCGCACGTGCTATGTAAGAGGTTCACTAAGTAAAGTCTCCGTGAGAAGAAGAAGCATGGGATGGGAGCATTGATAAATTAGTTGGTGAGGAAGCTGTAACACCTCACGCAAAAGATGAAGAAGATGAACAGGGCACACATGGAGGACAGTTGGCTCCACATACACCAGCAGCAAGGACACCTGCCAGAACGCCCAGAGCTCATGAACATGGTGAACCATTAAGTGTTGGTGGACGACAAGGAATAGGATCGGAGGTAAGTAATGAATCAAATCCTACATTGGCATCATTAAGAAATAGAGTTAGAGGTCAAAAGACTAGAAGTTTAAGAGAAATGTATGAACATAATGATGAAGCAGATCAAGTTTCAAATTTTGCATTTATAGCATGTGATCCTATAGATTTTGATGAAGCTATTAAAAATGATGTTTGGATAAAAGCAATGGATGAAGAAATTGATGCCATAGAAAGAAATAAAACTTGGAATCTTGTAGATTTGCCTAAAGATAAAAATCGTATTGGTGTTAAATGGATTTATAAAACTAAGTTAAATGTTGATGGTGATGTTGAAAAATATAAAGCAAGACTTGTTGCTTAGGGGTTTAGTCAACAACCTGGAATTGATTATAATGAGACATTTGCACCTTAGCCAGATTTGATACTGTAAGGATGGTATTAGCTATTGCTGCTCATAATAAATGGTATGTACATCAAATGGATGTAATGTCTGCATTTTTGAATGGATCTTAAGAAGAAGAGGTTTATGTAAGACAACCTCCAGGATATGAGGTTGATGGACAAGAAGACAAAGTACACAGATTGAAGAAAGCGTTGTATGGATTGAAGCAGGCACGCAGAGTTTGGTACAGCAGAATTGACGAATATTTGAATGGTGAAGGATTCAACAGAAGTCCAAGTGAACGAACATTGTATACAAAGGTAAACCAAGAAGGTAAAATACTGATTGTTTGTTTATATGTGGATGATTTGATATTCACTTGAGATCTGTCAGTAGATGAGTTCAAAAAAGCCATGAAAACAGAATTTGAGATGACTGATTTAGGAATGATGAAATATTTCCTTGGTATTGAAGTAATTCAATCTGAAGATGGTATTTTCATATGTCAGTCTAAATATGCAAATAATGTATTGAAAAGATTCAGAATGATGAATTGTAATCCAGCTGTAACTCCAATAGCAACTGGCACAAAACTCAGTAAGGAAGATGATGGGTCGAAGGCTGATCCAACAATGTATAAGAGACTGGTTGGAAGTCTCATGTACTTAACTGCAACAAGACCTGATATAATGTTTGCAGTAAGTTTAATTTCAAGGTTTATGGAAACACCAAAGAATACCCACTGGCAAGCTAGAAAGAGAATCCTAAGATATATTGCCGGAACAACAAATTTTGGTATCCAGTATTCATATAATTCAAATTTTAAGTTGATTGGATACACTGACAGTGATTTTGCAGGTTCTATAGATGATAGAAAGAGCACATCTGGATATGTGTTCAGTTTTGGATCGGGATCAGTAGCATGGGCATCGAAGAAGCAGCCCATTGTGACACTATCCTCTGCTGAAGCAGAGTATGTTGCTGCAACAGCAGCTGCATGTCAAATAGTTTGGATGAGAAGAACTCTTTCTGAGTTACAACATGAACAAAATGAACCAACTCCAATCTTTTGTGATAATAACTCAGCTATTGCACTATCAAGAAATCATGTCTTTCACAAAAGAAGTAAACATATTGATACACGATATCATTTTATTCGTGAACTCATAAACAACAATGAAATCAATGTGGAATTTTGCACATCAAGAAATCAATTTGCAGACTTGTTTACAAAACCATTGGGAAAAGATTTGTTTGAACTTCATAGGAAAAACATTGGGGTTTGTAAGCTGTAACAGAAATCAAGTGTTACAAAATTTTGTTTTTTGAAGTGTAGTAATTAAGGGGGGGAATGTTGGAATTATGTAATTACTCCACCGCCAGGCTGCAACAGATTTTGAAGCGGCAACATCAACTGCCGAAAATTTGAAGAGCCGTCACCGTTCAACTTGTGGCCACCGCAACACTGAAGAGTCACAACACCGCCACACCACCTCAACACCTGACAAAACAACAAATTATTAAATCATAAAAATCATTTTTATATGTCAGCTGAGCGAATCTATTTTCTGAAGAGGCAGCGTAGTTTATATTTCTGTCAGACTGTAACAGAGCATTAAAACATATTGTAAATCATTTGAACAGAGAAGCTTGTTTTGTTAACGAAGAGCCAATTAGCATTTAATGGCCGACTTAGTTAAAATCCTATAAATACTTGCTTTGTAAACCATATTTTACACGCTGAATACGAACAGCAGAGCGTAAAAGAGACAGAGTTGAAACTCTGATAATTTCCTGTGTAATTCTGTTTTTGAAAAAACTCAGTTTTATTTTTATGTTGGCTTGCTGTAGCAGCTTGTGATTTTAGTTTGAATGTTGTTTATGTATTAAGTAGAATATTTGTGATAAGTTTCTGAACGCAGGGGTCATCAAATCAGTGCAAAAATAGAGAGCTATGAGTAGTCGCAGCTAGTGGATTTAAGCGCATAGAGTGTTGTCGGCTGTAACAGCTAGCTGCAACACAATCTTGGAAGTGTCGGTAGCAATAGCAGCCGTGCTGCAACAATCCTGTACGTGCTGGGGTTGTTAGTTTGAGCTCTGTCAGTAAAGCTGTACATTGTTGTGAACAACTGTACATTGTTGAGAAGAGTTGAACATTGACTGTAAGTGATTTTTTGAGTTGTACGTGAAGTCTCAAGTGCTGCTAAGGAAAGAAGCGGCACTCCAACACAATCTTGGAAGTGTCGGTAGCAGTAGCAGCCGTGCTGCAACAATCCTGTACGTGCTGGGGTTGTTAGTTTGAGCTCTGTCAGTAAAGCTGTACATTGTTGTGAACAACTGTACATTGTTGAGAAGAGTTGAACATTGACTGTAAGTGATTTTTTGAGTTGTACGTGAAGTCTCAAGTGCTGCTAAGGAAAGAAGCGGCACTCCACCCTTCCCCACAGTTATAACTTATAACATTATCATCAAATGATCAACCATAAACACTTTTGTAGGAGCTTGGCAAAGAAGGGAGGTACCATAACATTGTCATTAAATGATCAATCTAGTATAGGGGCGTTTAGTTTAGGAAAGGAAGGGAGCGCCTCGGGAGCGTGTTCCCAAAACTGGGAGCATTTTGGGAGCGAGTTTCCGAAGGAAGCGAGCTTCGGGAGCTTGAGCAAGGGGGTGGGGATAGCTCCCACACAACATAGGTTCAAATAACTTTTGTTTGAGATTCCTTAGGGAATAATTTTATTCACCTTTCTCTAATAAGACTTTCGTTGAGTTTTTTTTAATTGTTCCTTTAATTCTTTGTGATTTTGTTGTTGTTTTTATTCTCAATTTGATAAGACATCGAGATGCTCCAAATTAATGCCTTGCAATATTGGTTTATTGGTTAGATGCTTGAATGCCATGTACTTTTTTTTATCAACATTCATGGTAAAAGTACCAATAGATTTCAACCAAGCGTTCCCCAAGATTACATCAACTTCTTTACTTTAATAATAATAATAATAATAATCTATTTTTAAGGTCACCGCCAAGCGAGACACCAAATTGGTGTATGAGACCCCCTTGTTTGTGGGACAAGGGACCCCCCTCTGCGCAACGATTTAACTACTAAAGTCTACAGAGGTGTACATACACTACCCCCCTCTGGATTTGAACCCGTGACCTCCTAAGAGGAAACACATGCTCTTAACCATTAGGCCCACTTTATAAGACAATTACATTTTTTAAAATATTCATTAATGTTCAATTATCAATTATTAATCTCATCATCGTAATCTTGTGTAAGAGCTTTGCTAACTTTCACTTTTGTAATTTGTATTCTCATTACCAAGTTAATATCAATATAGTCTCCTCTAATAATGAAATCAATGACAATGTTCACAATCTTGTTCTGAATCCCCCTACCATATACATGTATACATGAAAATAATGTTTAGTTGTAGAACATACTCGAAAACAAACTGAACATTCATTTCCAATTCAGCTTGATGAAAATTACATCTTAATACTTAAAACTTAACCTGATATCGTGAACGTGTCACTTCTGGACTGAGCTTTATATCTACATTAGATATTTTTCTTTATTTATCTTAACTCCTCACTTTATTTTATTTTTGTTCTTTTACCAAATAGATACACAATTGAAAATGTATATATCTAGATTATAATTTTAGATTGGACTTCCTTTGTCCTTTCTAAGTTACTAATACTAAACTACTTGATTTTATAAAGGAGCAGATCACTTTTGAATGGTTTGACTTATGTAGTTGTGAATTAATAATGTGCCAAGGTATGGATTAATATGATTGCTTTTTCACTATAGACCTTAGTTTGGAGGACTGGAATAAGCTTTGCATATCCCCAATGATAAATTTTGAAATTTTATATAACAGTTTTATAAATCTTAAACCCTTACTCATTACCTACAGGCTACATGTACTTCCATTTTGGCGGCGACCAATTTGCCTTTAACGCACACGTCTCCAGAGGTTAATCGCCGAAAAGTTTAATAGAATGGCGGCTATTACAGCTGCTGGTTCTTCCGTTTGTCGCTACAACTTATTCACAGCTGTTAATGACATTTGAACCTTTGATTCTTGATTGTGATTCTTGGCAGGCTTGTGGCAACGGATTTGACTCTCTGCAGAAGGATTTTCCAAACAACAACTTGTTTGGATGATAGTTTTAACGTTCTTCACGGCTACAGTGAAGCTAAACGTGAAGCTAAAGGGATGTTTATCCACTTCTACCCAGTTCTATGGGCGATTAATGGTTCAGTAGATAGGGTTTATGTGCCGAAGCTGTTGTTTGTGCTTGAGGATTGCTGAATGCGACTAAGGTTTCCAGAGAGACTTACACTCCGATTTATAACGACTTTCTTTGCAGCCGAACGATTCTTTCTTTTTACATGAAATTGTTTTCTAAATGTCTGCGGAGAGAATTTTGTTTAGCAGGGACTCTGAATTTTAAATGGCCAAAGGCAGTGCTGGTCAAAGACCTTAGATTAGATAAAGTTTGATATATAATGTGTGTTCAAAAGCTAGATTAAACAAGACTCGAGAAAGATGTGGTCGAAGGCGAGATTGGAACATAGTTCTTAGATCAATGAAATGAAAAATGAATCAACGTTGATTTTCTTGGATGGTTGTTAATAGAATCTATACAAATATACCAATGTAGTTTTAGCAATAATTTAATAATAATAATAAACTATTTTTAAGGTTATCATCAAGGGAGACATCAATTTGGTGTATGAGACCCCTTTGTTTGTGACACAAGGAACCCCCTTTCTGCAGTGATTTAATTGCTAAAGTCTACAATAATTATATATTAATACGACTAATATGTTGGAAAAATAAGATTAATATATTGGGAATATGTTGAAAGAAATATATTTGACATATTGATAATGCTATTTTCTTGAAAATATTTATTACTAATATGTTAACTTGTTGTCTATCCTCGTTCACTAATTGTTTTCATGATGCTACTTGCCAAATAGAAAGTTTATTGGGGGTGCATTGTTTCAGAGCAATGAAGTTTGACTTCTAGGGGTAAGAGATTGAGTCTTTAGACTACAACAACACAGTCATCTAATAGTTTTTTATTAGCACGTCCATTTAAATTTGAATTAATAGTTATATCACTATTGCAGATAACAAATAGTCATCTAATATAAATGTGATTAGAGTTGAAGTTAAGCTAATAGTTGTATCTAATAGTTAAGCTGATAGTTATCTAATATAATCGTGATTAGAGTTGAACTTATTTTTTTAAATGATTAATTATGAATTTTGGACGACTCCCATAGAATCAATTTGAAGAGTAAACTTGTCTCATTATAGTTCTTAGATGGAAAAACATAGATGGTAGTCCACCCCAAAATTCTAAGATATATACTCCTATCGACATAATAAGACTATATGATTAATATACATTCAAAAAACGACATATATTTAATACATTAATAAATTACTAATACACACTTTAATGAAAGTTTTGGACACTTAACTTATTCATAATTATAGATTGCATTGAACCTATCACCCTCTGAGCACATTACCTAATTGATTCTTTTCATGATGCTACTCCAAATGAAAAGCTTATTACGCGGTGCATAGTTTCACTTGCAATGAAGGTCTACTTCTCAAGCTAAGAGATGGAGTCATTAGAGTACAACTACATGTTCATCTAATAGTTTGTTAAAACCGCATTTTAATTTCCATGTTCATCTAAATTTAATTTAATAGTTGTATCACTATTAGAGATAACCTAATAGTTATGTAATAGTTAATCCAATATGGTTGCGATTAGAGTTGTTCAAGTTAAGCTAATAGTTGTAAAATCATTGGAGTTAAGCTAATAGTTGCATATAATTGTTAAGCTAAGAGTTCTCCAATATAACGGTGATTAGAGATGAAGTTAATCTAATAGTTATCGAATCATTGGAGTTAAGCTAATAGTTGTATCTAATAGTTAATTTAAAAGTTAATATTCAAGTAAAAGTCATGATTAAAGTTGAAGTTAAGCTCATAGTTGTATGAATAGTAATCAAATAGTTGAAGTTGCATTTTAATTTTTCCAACTTTCAGGAATTGTACTGTATCAAATGTTAACTAAGCTATTTTTTATTTTTTTGAAATTGTTAATTATGAATTTCCCATAAAATCAATCTATACAAAACATTTGGCTCATTTTTGTCCATAGATAAAAAAGCATAGATGGCAATCCACCCCAAAATTCTAAGATATATAAGCTACTATATTCAAGAAAAGAAAGAATGAAAACATACTTGTTATAATGCTTATTGCTAGGCATAAATATCAAACATAATAAGGACAATATACATAAATCTATATAAGATAATGATAAATATAATGACTAATTATAGAATATGATAGGATGATTAGCATATCATGGCATTAGATATCTACCATGCTCATGGTTGATGGGTTATGTATTTTCATTAAGTCATATCTTTTAGTTAATGTGTATAAATTTTATTTTTTATTTATTTTTTACTAATTGTTATTGATATTTTAAATATATATATATTTCTTACACATTGATTTTTAGTAATCATCTGAATTATAGAGATTAATCATCCATGATATTTCTACCATTCTTTGAAGTGAAACAATTCTTAAGATTGTTTTTCCATTTTTTGTTTTCAATTGGTAGTAGAGAGATATTTGTTTAGTAGAGATTCTAAATTTGAAATGACCGAAGGTCATTGTGGCCACATACCTTAGATGAAAGAAGCCCTGATAGATAATGTGTGGCCAAAAGATGAATCATACAAGGTTTGAGAAAGATGTGATTGTTGGAGTATCCAATGAAATAACAACCACTCCTTTGGGAATATAACACAAACTAACCGTCACACTAGGATCCTTGGACAATGTGCTTGGTTTTATATGTTTACAAACATTAGTAGGTTTTGGTGTAACAACAAACCTTACATGGTATCAAAGTTGAGGTTCTAGGTTCAATTCTCTCGAGCTACATCAAAGGGGGGTGTTGGAGTATCGATCATCCAGTCGAATAACCACCACACCTCCTCTAGTAATATAACATGGACTAACCGCCACACTGGAATCCTTGGACTATGTGCTTGGTTACATATGTTTACCAACATCTGCAGGTTTTGGTGTAACGACAAACCTTAGAATAGTCAAAGGTCGACTTAAAATCTAGCTATAATACCATTGACAAGAATGATAGTTCATTTACTAACAAATATCCAACATAAGAAGGACAATAAACGAAAATCCATTCTATGTAAAACAAAAGTATCATAAAATTCAACTTTAAAGTTGAAATTTAGGAAGCCTTTTTTCAAAAACACTAGTACAACTATAATTTTGTATAGTTATCTTATTTGGGCTTCAAGCCTCTCAAAAATGTCTTGGAAGAAAGATGAGAGCATAGTCACTAAGATGAGAATTGAAAAAAAAATCGCAGAGCAAAAGAGCAAAGAGTTTGAATCAGATTGGGAATATGCATATCCATTAGTGAATAGCTTTAGATGGATCTTTCTCCTCTTGTAGCACTTAGTCATTGTTTTTTGCTTGGCATAAGAAAAACTAGCTCAAATAAATAGGAAAAAATGATTGAAAACTCATACAACTGCCTTTAAAAGGAAAAACTGCCCAATTCGATTCAAATCACAATTTAAAAACTTCGATCCAAGTTAAAATAGCAAGTTTGACTAAGTTGACCAAATTAAACTTGCTCAACCTAAGTTTGAATAAATAAAAAAACTTAAATCAATTCATTTAAGGTCGATCTAGGTCAAACTTAAAAGTTTAAATTACAATTTATGTTACAAAGATTGTGAGTTGAGAAACAATCATTAAAATAGAAACCTCTTATTCTATGCTACCATTATAAACATGTTTGTTAAACCTTTTATTCTATGCTACCATTATAAACATGTTTGTAAAACATCTTATTCTATGCTACCATTATAAATATGCTTGTTACCTTTAAAGAGATGCATTACCTTAATTTATTACATATAGTATCAAAATAAATAATATCAAAATACAAAAAAATTACATATATAGTATCAAAATAAATAATATCAAGATATAAACATATTACAAAGGCAAGGAAAGATTGTGTATCTCAAGATAAAGGATACAGAAATGCATTAAAAAAAATGGAGAAGAGAAGAAGACTATTTTTGGGAGGAAACATTGCTAAGTTGTGATCAAAACTTGGTTTGAAAATAATATTTCATAATATTGGATTTACCAAAAGATTATTTACCTAAATATTGATAAGGAAATTTTTCATATATTAAAAAAAAATGAAAAATAGATATATATATGAGAGATAATACACTTTTTATAAAATATTATAGGTAGACAAATAAGAATAAAATCATATATTCATATGAACACTATGCCTAGAAAATGTATATTTTTTCTTTCTTGATATAAAATATATAAAAAATAAATATCATATTATTTTACAAATTTAAACCAAAAAAACTATATATTATTACACACTCAAAATTGTGCCTCTAAAAAGGCAACATCCTAAAATATGCAAAAAAGTGTATATCTTAATGAATATTTATATTTAATAGTGTATATGAAAAAGGTGGACATCCTAACGAATATTTATATTCAATATTGTATATATCCTAACATCTATTACTGTAAGTAATGGAAATATGCTAGTATATTTCATTTCAGTTATTTCTCGTTACATTTGAATGGGCATTTGGGCATCCACCGGGCAGACAGCAAAATCATAGGCTCAGGTTAATTAGGTTCACCGATTGCCTCAGCACATTGATTCTCTATGTAAAGATAAGCTGTTAAAAATTAGTCAACATATTCAGTGTTAAATTGGATTTCTGGGCATGATATAAGATTTCCCTTTGTCTCGCTCCTCAATCAGTTCAGAATATAGATACCCAGTATAAATCAGAATATAGATCCTCATTTTACACTCCTCCTGTGTGCAGACAGAGTTTACTAGCAGCTCTATTGTTTCATGGCACTTACTATTAAACCTAAACTTCAATTCTATTAGAGTCTGCTATAACTGGAAAGTCAAATAAAGGTTTCATTGGAGAAAAGCACATGAAGTATCTTATATGGAGACCATGAATTAAAATTAGAATCAGAAGAAGGAAAAACATGGGAGTAATAATGCTTTAATGAGTACCTGGAAGTGGAGTAATCGTAAAGCTTGCCAGTGGAAGAAAAAACGACGAGGGCTATATCAGCCTCACATAGAACCGATAGCTCCTGAGCTTTTTTGAACAGACCCCTCCGCCTCTTCGAGAATGTGACCTGCCTGGCCGAAGCGTTGGCTATTCTCTTGATCTCTATTTTCTCGCGGGCCATGTCTCTCACTCCAATCTGAGAATACAGCAACAGGCAAGATCTCTCACGATTAACATACAAATAATACACAGGGAAGAGCAAATTTTCAACCAAATCCAATGACCTACAACAAGATGAAAAGTCTGGAAAACTGGGTTTGTGGAGAACAACCCTTAAATCCTTCAGTCAAGCGAAGTAGTTCAACACGGGACTTCGACAGCGATAGCCGATATCGAGTGCACAAATTCGGTTTCTGGATTGAATTAACAAGAGAATGAAAAAAGGGAAATTAGGTATTCTGAGTGACTGAAAGGGATGTGGCACATGCCGAACGGAAGTATTTTTGCAGTTCAGTACAGCAGCGGGCCCTAATATTTCAGATGCAAATGGCGTCCTTGGCCTTTCGCCCCTGCCATTAATAGGCTGACTCCAGATCCCTCCAACTCTAAGGGCCGCGATTCGGCCGAGAAACGCAAAGCTCTGGATGGCAGGAATCCGTATATAATATGATTACAAAGGGACAGTGGCGTTGAAGGTCTTTCAATGGATAATTGCCCGTGCCGTATCGTGTTTTAGAGGACGATTAAAAATGGAGGGATTGGCGTTCCCGATACTGTTTTTAGCCAAAAATGTACTCGGTCACAATCTATCTATCTGCGCGTTGGATTCTCTCTGCGTCGCTTAATGATGACAATCGAAAAGAAGAAACATAAAGGGACCTGTCACCTGACATGGCATTATCTGTTGCATCGGATGGATGTTTCAGCCGGTATAGTTAGGTGGGATGTTAACAAAAGCAAAACTGTAGCACGTAAAACAGTGACAACACGTCATTCTTTTCATTTCCACTGATTGCCAAGCTCCCCAAAGCAGAATTGTTGTCCTATTTGGATGTTGATTATTCAGTTCTTCCTTGTGCTTTCCGGGATTTAGCATCTAAATTTCTGTTCATAAATAGACTAAGATGAAGGAAAAAAGTTAAAGAGTTGACTTAAGCGTTCCTTTTAAGTATGATAGCTGATTAAGTAATGGAATTTGATGGATAAATTGTTAGTTATTATATCATCTAAATTACATGATACAACTAGGAGTAATGGAATTTGATAGGTAACTTGTTAGTTGTTATATTATTCAAAAAATTAAATTGATGGAATTTGATGAGAAAATTAGTTGTCATGGTTAATTTAGCTTCAAATACAACTACCACCTTGAATTTACTCATGAATTTGACTATAATTAGGTATCAACTAACTATTTGAAACTCCAAACCTGATCCAAAAATGTCATAGAAAATTTTGAAATTCCAACCCTAATCCAAAGTTGTCATAAAACAATTTGAAATTCCAACCGTGGTCCAAAGCTGTTATATTTAAAAATATATATATATTCTCTCCACACTCATATTCTATCTAAGGAAATTAAAATTAAAATCTGCATGATATTTTATGAAAGGAAATTTAAATTTAGTAAATGAGATTTTAATTATTATTTTTATTTTTTTATATATTTCTTATATTCTATCCAAGGAAGTTTAAGTTTCAATTTGCATAATATTTTTAAAAAAGTTTAGTACATGAGATTTCAATTATTATTTTTATTATTTATATATTATTATTTCAAAGTAGGTAAAAAAATAAACATTCTTGTGTTTTTTTCTATTATTTTATATATTATTATTTCAAAGTAAGTACAAAGTAAACATTCTTAAATGGAGAAGAAGTTAAAAGTACTTTAAATTGGCTAAGAGTTAGCTAAGAGTTTTTTTTTTAATGTAAAAAAATAGTTTTTCAATATAAGGAAACAATTTAGATTTAAAAGCATCTAGTGAGATAAGAAACAATGTCTGAGATAAGAAACAATGTCTCTGGTAAATCATTTTAGATGATATGGTTTTTTGTTTTAAATAATATTAAGATTTAATATTTAAAATTCAATTAAATACAAATAATTTTTACCATATTTTAAATAAAAAATATCAATACAAAATATAATAATATGGTTATTAATTATTTAAAACCATTATATAAATAAAAAATATCAATACAAAATATAATAATATGGTTATTAATTATTTAAAACCATTATATAACTTCATCACAATTAAGTATAATTGTAATCATAATTACTAAATGTATATTAATAGTTTATTAAAATATAAAATATAAAATTTCATATACATACATTAACTCCTTTCATATTTAAAACATAATACATTAATACGTTAAGATTCAACCACCATGAGCATGTAAAATCTAGATACATAAAATAAGAGCTATAACATGGCTAATGTATATATAGTTTATAACATGGCTTTTTTTAAAGTGTAGTACTATTATTATTTGTTACGTAATATTTTTTTTAATATTATGGTAATTTAATATTATTAATAATACATATATTATTATATATTTATTAATTATAAAAAGAAACAATAAAAAATGTTAATAAGATTTAAACATTATTATTATTATTAACACATTACTATTTTTTTTACACTTAATTTAGTAATTATAAATAATAAAGAGAAAAGACATTAATAAGTAATGAGATTAAACATTATTATTATTACTTTTAGTTTTGTAAAATATTATATTAGCTCAATTTGAAATAAGGTTTCAAGTTTATATGTGTTTAATTTAATACATATATTGTTAAATTTTAATTATGAATTTATGTTATTTATTTTTATTAATTTTTTTTAGTTTATATATAAAGAGCACATTAGCATACATATATACACACATATACTATGTTAGAAAGTTTATTAGTATGCATACATACACATACACATACTCATGACACATACTATGGTAGAAAGTCTAGCCCTATGGGCTCTAGTTTTGGGAGCCTAACCCTCCTACCTTATTATCTTTATGGTCTTTGTACTAGGATCTCCAACCAAGTGAGCTACCTAACAATCGGATAATTTGATATATTTCAATTTTCATATTTATCATATTATATATAAATATAATTTTAGTTCTTTATGACTTTTTGTAAGAGAATGTTGTTATATTAAAAGAGGGAATTTTCACAACCTCAAACAACTTAATTAATATACATATTTTTATATTTTAATTATGAATTTACTTTTTTTTTAGTATATACTGTTGAACACAATGGCGACACATGGTTTTCATCGCTCCAACTAAGAAATGGTTGAAGAGTCCAATCCTCAAGTACAATATTCTACTTGCAAGCTTGATGACAATCTCTAGTTGTCATCAATTTGTTGTTCAACTTTCTCTGCTCATCAACCTCTGCTTGCCAACATCTGCTCGTCACTCTTTGCTTGTCAATCTGCTCATCAACACCGTTGGTCATCTGCTCATGTACACATCACCATCATCATCAAGATTATCAACATGTATGCATCAAGTATGAATTATCATCATCACAGTTTTTCTAAACATGTCATTAAGGTATCAAGATCACCAACAAGGTCTATAACGTCATCCTAGGGTATGCATCATAGTGTACAAGGCACCATCAACACACCATCAACATCATATCATCATGTACAAGTGTGCATTTCCACCATCATAAAAAGTGTGTATCATATCATCATATTGTGCATGCATCATCATCATTTTATGGCATATAAATCACACATCAATATACTATTGTATTTATTGTACATATACCACTATATGTATATCACTGTATTGTATGTATGTCATTGTACATACTCATTTCATTGTACATATATTACTATATGCACTTGTACACTCATTTCAATGTACATACATCATTGTATGCACTTGTACACTCATTTCACTGTACATACTCCATTGTTTGTGTCATCATACATATACTGGTTGAGATCATCAAGGACTGTGCATCAAGTATACAGTGATCTTACCTTTATCTATGCATGTCAAAACTCACACTTGGGCTGTGTATGACATGGATAACGTGAACTGAGTAAAAGTTGAGGATGAACTTTAAACTGGGTCCACACTAGAGAAGCCAAGCCTCATCATTCTTTATGCATGTCACTCATCTTTGGATTGCCAATGCTTAAGAAGGTTGTGCATGAAGAAACCTTAAGCCACCCTTAAGCAATGCCACACTCATAGACTTAACTATAAACTGTGACTGTGTATATTGTGGAAACCACCTTACCTTCGGACCGTGTATTCCTCACCATGGGTTGTGTATATGTTTGCAAGAATTCGGGACTAGTGTATAGTTCAGTGCTAGATACGTCACAACCATTCATCAACAATTCAGATTGTTTATGTGGGATGAGGATGATCCCAAAACAAGGTTAAACTTGGGACTATTTGTGTCCATAAGAGCTCGGTCTGTCAAGCCTCCAAACTCAGTCATAAAACATGAGAGTTTTACCCCATGACAAGTCCAAGAACAAACTATCATATGGCATAAAAAAGGGAGTTCAAAGACTACAAGAACATCTTCCATAATAAGGCTTGGGACTATGTCTCTTCCACACGATTCGAGACTGTGTACTGCTATATGAAATACCTCAGTCAAGTTTCCTCAGTACAAATAGTTCAAGCGAGTTACAACACCATCTTTGTTTAAAACTTGGACTGAGGAACAACAAATTTCGAGACTATGTAGTGTGGAAAAGCCTCCAACACTAGCCCAAAGAAAGTA
This sequence comes from Pseudotsuga menziesii, assembly GCA_001517045.1. Lineage (NCBI taxonomy): Eukaryota > Viridiplantae > Streptophyta > Pinopsida > Pinales > Pinaceae > Pseudotsuga > Pseudotsuga menziesii. The sequence goes on along the minus strand of LPNX010034440.1, from coordinate 4,709 downwards.
TTATCCCTCTCCAAAATTCGGGTCGGTGTATATACTTGGACTACTGAGTCCTTCTTCACTAAAATTCCTCATACCACTCTACCTCAGTCAACGAACTTCCTTCTCTTCACTTCGTTGGATGCTTTTGTGAGTGTGATCAAGCTTGTTTATATACTCCTTTAACATGTCCACATCCTTAAATTAGGGCTGACTTCAAGGTCAACAAGGTATTTTTTTATTTTTTTATTTTTTTAACTTGAATTTGAATATTGATTGGGGTTGACCTTAAGGGATGGTGTGGTTTAGTCAAACTTCAAAACCAAGCCATCAAAGTCAAAAAATTCATGTTGCCATCTTCAAGGGTTTCAAGATGCTTCATCAAGGGCTCCAAACTACTATCAAAACCACAAGAGTCAAACCATCACATGACCAATCAAACAACCATTTGTGTGGGTTACCATATGCAAAGGTGCGCCCCATTATATTATCAAGGGTGTATCAAGCCATCAAGGGCTTCATCAAAGACCCCATCACCAAGACATGTATGGCCAAGGACCCCATCATCAAGGTGCCATATCATAATCAAACCCATCCTCGATCATCATCCACAAGCCACCGAGTGTTTCCAAGTGTTCAAGTGGGTACCAATCCTTTCTCATGCCCTAGGGCCATATCCAAGAGTTCCAGGACTCCATCAAGCCATCAATAACCACAAATGACCACAGAATGGGTCATTTGGCCCATTTGGTGTTCTAAAGGCTTCTTTAACATTCCAAGGGGATTCATGGGATTATTCAACCACCCAACCACACAAGAGTACCTCCAAGGGTCAAGATACATCATGCTACCTCCCGTGGGGATGCCAATCCTTCTCCTAGGGTACATGTCACCATTAGAGCATGAATGACCATAGAATGGATCATTAATGCTTCTCCAACCCATCCAGGGATTCCCCATTATATACAAGGGCTTCAACACCATCTCCAGGGTCTTCAACATCATTAGTAGGGTCTTCATCGTTGTCAACAAGGCGGTGCACTGGTGGCTCCAAGATCCAACCTTGTGGGTACATGGACCTTGTCAACTGGATATAAGGTGTTTTAAGGAACAACCCATCTTTGTATGGGATCCAAGGTACTGGATGTGAGGATATTGGGATCGTCCATACCTGTGCACTGCAAGAGGTACTTGGTGGCATCAATAACTACTTGTGGGGCCAATGTAAGTTCATGTTGGCATCAATGACAATTTCAATCAACAATCTCCCCCTTTGTCAGTAATGACAACAACACATTATACCCCTATGCACATGCTCCCCTTTTTTCTTCATCTCTCCCCCTTTGGCATCAATGGAAAAGGGTGTCCTCATATCTGCATCTGAAATTACTGGTCAATGCTCCCCTGTCAATATGCACGTTCATAAGACCCGTTTGTATGGATGGAGTAGCCATCCTTTCTCCTTTGAGTTCATCCTCCAACCTTATGAACTCAAGGTGTGTTAAGGTTGCTGAGAAACCTTAAGCTTGGCTTGCCATATGGAAGCCATTCTGCCTACTCTAATCAACCTCTCCTATCTATAACTGCTCAACCTTCTTCATCCATACTAGTTTCTTGGCATTTGTCCTTTCAACATTTGTTCCTTCATCTTTATTGGCTTTTCGTGATGAGCTGTATAAGAAACTTATAATGGGTTGTTTCCATGTACCCCAACAGTCTTGAGCTTTGTTCACAAAGCCACTGCAACCATAACATCTGATCGTACAACAATATGCAACAATGTGACCAACATGGTTGCATTTTGCAACACCTGACTGAGTTGTTGGAACTTCTAACACTTCTTTGATCTACTTCATTCCTCCATACCTGAGAGTGTCCCTGACTGTAGGCATTTGTCTTATGATCTTCAAATCTTCATGTATTGGTCTTCCAAGGTTCACTGGTTCTTCTTGCTAATGTGTGGGAAGGACTCTTCCTTGGTCGACTTCTTTGACTTGCACATTCTTGGGATTTTTTACCAAACCCACTGCAGGTGTAGCATCTCAATGTGTGACAGGCGGTAGCAATATTTCTAGCTTGGTTACATGTCCAACATCTAACTTTGTCATTGGGGCTTCCAACACTTCTTCTTCTGTAGAGTCTACAATCCATAGCCTTATGACCAAAGTTAGAACAAGAAAAACAATAACCAATAAAGTCATTTCCACACCTGGGAATTCGGTTCCATCTTGTAGTTGTTTCTTTTATGACCTTGCTTGGAGAAATAGGCCTAACTCCTTGTTGCATTCTTGAACTTCCAGATTTTGTGTTGTCATTTGCAAGTGCATGGGGAGCATCTTTGGATGTTGATGGACCTGCTTTTGGAGACTTGGGAGACCAAGTTCTATCTTCATATTTTTCTTCCTCCTTGTAACCAAGACCAGTCTTGTCACATGGATATATTTGGAAATCCAAGATCTTATCTAGGACAACTGAACTATCCTTGAACTTGAAAATCCTTTTGGCTTCCTCTAATCGAGTCTTCAAATCATGATTGGACTTTATAGTTTCTTCAATCTCTTTTGAGTCTTCACCAGGCTCTTGTTGTTCTTCCTTTTGACTCATCAATTCAGTCTTTAATGATTCAACTTCAGCATCCTTGTCTTCCAACTGATCATGCAACTCTTTATCCTTGTGTTTGAACTTCACAAGCAATACTCTCATTGTCATGGTCTTATGTTGATATTCATTCAAAGAATCCAAGACTTTCTTTTTGAACCATGTGAATTCACTATGGTTCATATTTACTATGTTCAAGACCCAATTTGCTATGTGATTAATATTTATCAAAGTGAGATGTATCTCCTGTGCAGCCTTCGATAGATATTCATCATCTTCTACAAGAACTTTCTCAATTTCATCACACAAGCTATCATTACAATCAAAATAATCCATACCTTTACTGGAGTCCACTTCTTGCTTCTCTTCTTCTTGACTGACGTCTTCCAGGGGCTTGTCTTCCGAGTCCTTATCTGGTTTTTCAGTGTCTGGTCTTGCCTTCTGATACTCGCTTTCCAACTTGAACCATACTAGGTATTTGGCTTAAGTGTACTCCCCTACACTTTCCTTCACCGAGATGGGAAGTCCATCCATGAGAAAGTTCAAAGCTGTAGCATTGTCCTTCTTTGCTTCTTTCTGTACAACTGCCTTTCCCTTCTTATTTGATGGAGAGGGTGGATTGATCACAATATCCCTAACACCAAACTTATTTAGATATGATTCATTTTCCTCCTCCAATCAAAATAGTATGTAACATCAAGTACATGCACATCATTGGTTATAACTCTGCTTTTGCCTCCATTATGTGTCCACGGATCTCCTTCAAGATTGCAAGGCTTATGACATCATCCCTCTCTAATACCAATGGTTGAACACAATGGCCACACTAAGAGGGGGGTGAATCAGTGTGTGAGAAATTTAAACCTTTTTACCTTTAATTAATAAATCAGAGTATATCAAGCATTATGTTATCATCATATGCATCAACCAAATTAATCATGAGTCATAAGCACAATAATCACATCAAGAGAGACACAAGAATATATGCAAGTTTAATATTTATTTATGGTAATGGAAGAATTCAATATTCTCGCTTAAAATCAACACCAACTGTTGAAAAGAGCACTAACTCTTATAATAGGACCCAACTTGGTTTTCTTAGCTCCAACTAAGAAAAGGTTGAGGAGTTCAATCCTCAAGTGAAATATTCTACTTGCAAGCTTGATGCCAATCTCTGATTGTCATCAATCTGCTACTCAACCATCTCTGCTCATCAACCTCTTCTCATCACTCTTTGCTTGTCAATCTGCTCATCAACACTGCTGGTCATCTGCTCATGTATATATCACCATCATCTTCATGAGTATCATCATGTATGCATTATCATCATCAAGGTTTGTCTGAACATGTCATCAAGGTATCAAGATCACCAACAAGGTCCATAACATCATCATAGGGTATGCATCATAGTGTACAGGGAACCATCAACATCATATCATCATGTACAATTATGCATTTCCACCATCATAGAAAGTGTATCATATCATCATATTGTGCATGCATCATCACCATTTTATGGCATATAAATCACACATCAATATACTACTGTATTTATTGTACATACACCACTTTATGTATATCACTGTACTGTATGTATGTCACTGTACATATATCACTGTATGCAATTGTACACGCATTTCACTGTACATACGCCACTTTTTGTGTCATCGTACATATACTGGCTAAGATCATTAAGGAGTATGCATCAAGTATACACCGATCTTACCTTTATCTATGCATGTCAAAACTCACACTTGGGTTGTGTATGACATGGATAACCCGAATTGAGTAAAAGTTGAGGATGAACTTTAAAATGTGTCCACGATAGGGTAGTTAAGCCTCATCATTCTGTATGCATGTCACTCATTTTTGGATTGTCAATGCTTAAGCAAGTTGTGCATGGAGAAACCTTAAGCAATGTCACACACACATACTTAAATCCAAACTCGGACTATGTATACTGTGGAAAGCACCTTACCTTCGGACTATGTATTCCTCACCACAGACTGTGTATATGTTTGCAAGAATTCGGTGTAGCTAGGGTTTTCACCCTAGCTTGTGCTAATGAGCACCTACTAAGGAATCTGGAATCCTTAGTAGCAGTTCAAATAAAGATAAACTGAAACAAAGATTAA
>LPNX010034406.1:0-24550 GCA_001517045.1 Pseudotsuga menziesii | reverse complement strand
AGTTCTGGGTCACTCTTTGTTGGGAGCTATATTTTACAACTTATTTTACATTTGTCGTCACACATGGCACTACATATCAGAGATCTTGTTGTAGCTCTTGTCACGCGCATGGAAACTTCAGAGATTGTAGGATTGAAAAACTCTATATTGCTTATCTTCGCCAGGCTGGTATGTGACTTTTTCTAGGGCAATTCCTTTCATTTTAGCAATATACACAATTGCTTTGGTTCTAGTTTCTTTTATATTGCCATAGTTCTGTTCTTATTCTTTTCTTTTGCAGGTGCATTTGAGCGCTCCAAATGTTGGGAAATTTATCAATTTACTAGTAACTATACCAGCAAAAGGTTATGAAAATTTATATAGGGCTTCATTGTTACTTATCTGTTCTTATTGTTTTTGTAATCTTCCAATCGCTGGGTTCTTCAAAGGGCAAGGAGTATTCAATCATCAGTGGTATATCATATATGTAATAAACCAAACCGGCTGTTAAAGAGGAGGCTGATCCTTTTGTGTTTATGGTCCAATCCATCCATCCCTAGCATCAATTGGTTTCTTGTTGAACGACCCATCGCGAGCAAGCAAACATAATGTACCTCAGAATTAAACTGCCTTTGCTGCTTTGGCTGGAAATAGAAATAATAATAATGTTAGTTAAACTGGTGCTACTCTGCTTGTTGGGAATGATTCTTGGAATGCTTATACTAATGCTGCCCCTTCAACAGCTTATGGAAATACTATGGAAAATGAGGCTGGGAAGAAAGTTTATTCAACTGGTATTGCTTGTTTTGATTCTGCTTTTATCCTTCAATTTATGCTAGAGATGATGCTCGTTCAACTGGGGCTACTAGGAATGATCTTGGAAATTATGATGCCGGGAAAAAAGAACGCTTGTTCCACTGGTGTTGCTAGAAATGATCCTGAAACTGAAGCTGGAAATGCTGACCCTATCCTCCCTCCTCCCTACTACTGCTTGGTCTGCTTGAGCTGCTGGTTAAAATGATGAGACTAAAAGGAGAGGGAAATGCGAAGCTGTTAAATCAAAATGCGGGCGCGGTTTAAGAAGGTCATAGATGGTTTCCTTATTGAATTTGAAATGCTATTTTTCAGATTTGTCATACCCGAAAGAGAAGAAGAAACAACTAGCAATTTCTACGTTTCACATATAGACGTTTCCCTACCAACGGTATGATATGGCATTGATAACATCCGCACCGGATAACATTGCCTCAGAAACTTCTTTTTTATTATTGATTTCACACTTGATCGCGCACATAGTTTGGGGGATCAGGATCACCGAGCGGACAACAGCTCACGTATTAGAGGTGAGGCGCGGTCCAACAACAAATGCCAAGGTTCAATGCCGGATTTATACGCACTCAAGGTTAAATTTTTTTTTTTTTTTTTTAAATCACTGCTGTCGCTTATAGCCGTCGCTATTCCGACAGCTCTTGTTTGTTTCCGTCGCTTATTCGACAGCTCTACTTTCTATCCGTCGCTTAAGCGACGCTTATAGCCGTCGCTATTTCGACAGTTATTGTTTGTTTCCGTCGCTTATTCGACAGATTGCCTTTCTATCCGTCGCTTAAGCGACAGTTTGTTAGTGCAAAAGTTTTAAAAAAATTCGTCACTGTCGCTTAATCAGTGTCGGATAACCGACGATTTAAATTCAAGCGACGGTTACCTCAGTGTCTCTTAAGCTACGGTTACTTAAGTGTCACTTAAGCGACGACAAGTTTTCGACGCTTAACAAAAAATCAAAGTGTCGTACATGCGACAGTGAAGTGTCGAAAATCCGACATGACAGCCGTCGGATTTGTGGTCAAAATGTAGTAGTGCCATATTTCATGGATGGTAACGCCAGGTGGGTACTCACAGAAAGGACTCAAGGCCCAATTGAGCAAACAATTAGGGGCCAAAGTCAAGATTTTTTATATACATCATAGTTTATAACAAAATAAACAATTCTATTTATTTATATTCTAAAAGAAAATTATAAAGAAATCTATATATAGCTATAAGAAAATAAATTTTTTAATTTTTTAATAACAACGGTTACTATCATTTCTCATAATAATATTTTCTTGTAATTCTTTTTAATAAGAAAATAAAGTATTAATAACAACTAACAGTCACCATCATTTCTCATAACAATATTTTCTTATTATTCTTTTTTATTGATGGTGTGTCCACCAATGAAGCTGTCAACTCCAAGTAAAACCCAAATAAAATATAAAGTATGGAACCCTATACAGTTATTTTATCCCAAAATAAATTAATTTAATATTTAATACCAACTGCCCACATGTCCATCTTTCTTTTAATAATATTTTCTCACAATTTTTTCCTATTGATAGCTTTCAAATAATGAGTTGTGCCCTAATTATAAGGGACTAGTGAATGCTATAATTAACGGCTCAGTACCCAGCAATTGCTTAGGATTTCTGAACTTATGATCACGAAGAATAGACATCTTGAAAGCTTTCGGATTTCTCACGACCAACACACATCTTGAAAGGTTTATGCTGCAAGGATTTTTTCTTCCAAACATTTTGAAGGGTTTCCGAAGAAACAATTTCTTCTCAAAACATCTTGAAGGGTTTAAAGAAACGATTTCTTCTCCCAAACTTCTTTGAAGTATTTCTGATGAAACGGTTTCCTTTTCCAAACATCTTGAAGGGTCTCTGATGCCAAGGTTTCTGAAGAAACGATTTCTTCTCCCAATCTTGAAGGGTTTCTGGATTTTTCTCCCAAACGTCTTAAATGGTTTCTGATGAAACTAGCTTCTTCCAAACATCTTGAAGGGTTTCTGAAGCCAGGATTTCTTCTTCCAAACATCTTGAAGGGTTTCTGATGCAAGGATTTTTTCCAAAGGATTAACCACGTCTTACCCAGCAATTGCTTATGATTTCTGGATTAACCACGTCTTCTTGAAGGGTGTCTGATACAAAATTTCCAGATTAACCACGTCGTCTTGAAGGGTGTCTAATACAAAATTTATGGATGAACCACGTCTTCTTGAAGGGTGTTGGATACAAAATTTCTTCTTGAAGGTGTATTGCCCAACAGTTGCTTACGTCTTCTTAAAGGGTGTCTGATCACAACGAATAGACATCTTGAAGGGTGTCTGTTACAAATTTTTTCCTTATAACGGTAACAGTTAACTAGGATGAGAACACTTGAAGGCTCTTCATCTCACGCCTCGACCCAAATGGTGTCTGCTAAAAGGAAAGAAGCTCCAGCTCCATCACTTGAAGGCTCTTCATCTCACCCCTCCAGCTCCAGCACTAAAAGGAAATTAGCTCTGATTCCAGATCCAGATCCTGCCAAAAGGAAAGTAGCTTCAGCTCTAGAACGCGCCAAAAGGAAGGCAGCTCCAACGGAAAGCTCTGGCCGAGGCCTATCCTCCCAAAAGACTAAGATGACAACTACAAAACCTGACGAAAAAGAACAGGAAGAAAGGAGGCAGGAGGCACCAGCAGGAAGGCCAGCGAGAGTTCAAATTTTCCATTCCTACAAGCTCACTAGACTGTTTGATTTCAAATCTGTAAGTTTCCTCGGGGAAGCCAAACTCATCACATATCTGGGCTACTACAATGGCGGGCAAACCAAATTGTCCCCAGACTTCCAAAACGAACGCAGACAGCTCGATTGGTTATTTCCAACTAAAATAGAGCATTTGCAAGAGCTTACTAGAAATCTGGGCTTCAGTATGATAGCCAAAACCGAGCCGACTAAACTTGGGTTTAGCGCTCAGTCAATATTTTAAAAGAAAATAATTTTCACTTTTTAACTCTGACCTGTTTTTACTGCGACCACCCTTTTTACTACGACCAACTTTTCACTGCGACCCAGTTGATGCGAACAAATTTGGTGCGATCAACTTATCTGCGATCAAGTTGATGCAATCAAATTTGGTGCGATCAACTTATCTGCGATCAAGTTGATGCGATCAACTTATATGCGATTAAGTTGATGCGACGGTCAAGTTGATGCGATCAACTTAATGGCTGATGCGATCAGCTTCTTTGCGATCAAGTTTGTGCATGCGACTAAGTTGATACCTGCGATCAAGTTGGTGGATGCGGCAAAACTCTGTAGAATATGATTCTTAGTCTAAAGACTTAAGAATATTACAAATACTTTTCACCTGTGAGTAAGATGAAGTAAAATGACCACATTTACAAATCCAAATAACTTATGGAAAACATATGCCCAAATATGTAGGAATATTTGAGTCGAACAAAGTGCGGTAAAACCTGGAACTTTCACGCAGTGAGATTTTTATGGGTTCTTGTTCTTTTACTTATCAGTAATTGTAAAAGACATTTACAGAAGTAAATCTGGAAATATGAGCGGCCAAATAATCATGAATTCAACCACAAACTATTTCATATATTAACTATGTGGAAATACAAAGTAATACAAACTTGTCTGTTACAAACTCGTCCATCTACAGAGCTTCAGCTCTTCGGCTAAATTACATGCACAGAAGCTTGAGCTTCAACTTCTCTTTCTCACCCTGAGTTCCGTCTCTTTGTTCCTGTGTTTCTTTTTCTGTATGTTCTGTTCTTTAAACTAAATTACAAAATGCTTCTTCTATTTATAGGCAATCTGAAAATTGCTTCAGCATAAACCGACTTAGTTGCCGACTTACTTTCCATTAAACACTGCAATAACTATCTACCTAACAACTTAACTTCTGAAATAAATTCGATTGAATTACGCTGCCTACATGTGGACTTTTCCTTCTTGTCAGACTGACAGACAAGATCGTGGCTTCTACAGACTCTGACAGAGTCGGCTGGAGATCAAATATAGATCTGCAAGTAATTACATTTTTCCAACACTCCCCCTTAATTATGAGCAGATGGGGATTTTTAAAACAAAACTTACAAAATGTTTCAGAGCTTAAACATGCTCTGTTTATGAGAGAGTTCACTGTGGAGAACTTGTCATTCCAAGATAACTACGCAGATACTGGAATGTGTCCTTTGCCAATGGCTTTGTGAAGATGTCAGCAAGTTGGTCTTCAGACCTGCAAAATTCCAAACAAATTTCCTTGTCTTTCACCAACTCTCCTATAAAATGAAACCTTGTGTCAATGTGCTTGGTTCTCTTGTGAAACACATGATTGTTTGATAATGTTATGGCTGAATTGTTGTCGCAGAAGATGGTTGTCGGTTCTTGATGGTTCTGTGACAAGTCTTTTAATACTCTCCTCATCCAGACAGCTTGACATGCAGCACTTGTTGCTGCAACATACTCTGCTTCAGCTGAAGATAGAGTTACTATGGGCTGTTTCTTTGAAGCCCATGAAACAACACCTATACCAAAATGAAATGTGTATCTAGATGTGCTTTTCTTGTCATCTATGCTGCCTCCATTGTCACTGTCAATGTAACCAATGAGTTTAAAATTTTCTGAAGTTGAATACATAATACCAAGGTCTTTTGTTCCACTTACATACCTCAGAATTCTTTTACCTGCTTGCCAATGTGAGTCTTTTGGTGACTCCATGAATCTTGAGATCAGACTTACTCCATACATAATGTCTGGTCTTGTTGCTGTCAAATACATAAGGCTGCCAACAAGCCTTTTGAACAGCGTAGGATCTACATTGGATCCTTCATCATCCTTGCTTAATTTTAAACCTGTTATTACTGGTGTTGGGGCTGTCTTATAGTTAGACATGTTAAACCTTTTTAAAACTTCACTTGCATACTTAGACTATGATATAAAAATACCACTTTCAGATTGCTGAACTTCAATGCCCAGAAAAAACTTCATAAGCCCCAGATCAGTCATTTCATATTCACTTTCCATAACTGTTTTAAAATCTGCTATGCCATAATCACTAGTAAATATTAAATCATCTACATACAGGCAGACAATTAACATCTTACCTTGCTCATCGACTTTGGTGTACAAAGTCAGTTCACTTTCACTTCTGTGAAATCCATTTTCAATGAGATAGGAATCAATCCTACTGTACCAAGCTCTAGGAGCTTGTTTCAAACCATAGAGTGCCTTTTTCAGCCTGTACACTTTATGCTCTTGACCTGGAACTTCATACCCTTGTGGATATTCCACATATACTTCCTCTTCTAGATAGCCATTTAAGAATGCCGACTTGACATCCATCTGATGAACATGCCATTTGTTTTGTGCAGCAATGGCCAAAACTGTTCTAACTGTATCCATGCGTGCAACAGGTGCAAACGTTTCATTGAAGTCGATGTCGGGTTGCTGTGTGAACCCTCTTGCTACCATTCTTGACTTGTGCTTTTGCACATTCCCATCAGCATCTTGCTTTGTCTTATAAATCCATTTGACACTAATTACATCCTTGTCTTTTGGTACATCAACCAATTCCCATTTCTAGTTTTTCTCAATGCATTCTATTTCTTCATCCATGGCTTGTGCCCATACTTCTTCTTCAACAACTTATTCAAATGTTAGTGGATCATATATAGGGGAAAATAATGCAAACAGAGAGAATGAATTAGGTGTACCAGCTTCATATATCTCTCGTAGACTTCTTGTCTTCATCGGTTTTGTATATGTTGACCCCGATGAAATGCTTGATGGAGTCTGTTGTCCTCTTGGTGTACTTGTCGGTGTAGCTTGAGCTGCTACTTGTGTCGATGGTCCTTGTGTTGAACCATGTCTTGGTGTCATGGGAGTCGACGGTGCTCCAACCGGTTGATTTACATGTGGTATTTGAACCACTTCCTCTTCCATATCGTCATTGTCAATGTTCGACACAATCTTGACATTTGTGTCGATGGTTCCATCCCATGATTCATTCTCGACAAATTGAACATCCCGACTGATTATCACTTTATTTGTGATGGGGTCATACAACTTGTATGCTTTTTTGTTTTCTGAATAGCCTACAAAAATACATTTATGTCCCTTCTTGTCTAGCTTCTTTCTCAGCTCATCTGGAATATGAGCATATGTAACACAACCAAAAACTTTTAAATGTGAGACTGTATGATTCATACCTATCCATGCTTCTTGGGGAACTTTGTTCTTCACACTCTTTGTTGGACATCGGTTCATAATGTATACAGCAGTTGTGACTGCTTCACCCCAATACTCATTTGGCAAATGCTTGGCTGCCAACATGCTGCGTGCCATCTCCATGATGGTTCTGTTCTTTCTTTCGGCAATACCGTTCTGCTGAGGTGTATACCGTGCAGTGAATTGTTTCTGTATTCCATGGGTCTTGCAAAAATTCAGAAATTCATTTGAAACATATTCACCTCCTCTGTCGGTCCTTAAGATCTTGATGCGGTGTCCACTCTGGTTCTCCACGAGTGCCTTGAACTGCTGAAAATAACCAAATGCATCAGATTTGTGTTTCAAGAAATATACCCATGTCTTTCTTGAGTAGTCATCAATAAAGGTTAGAAAATACTTGCAATCACCAATGGATGATGTCTGCATTGGACCACAAATGTCAGAGTGCACAATTTCAAGTGGTGTGCATGCTCTATAGGACTTTCTGACTGGAAATGTCTCTCTGTGCTACTTGCCAAAAATGCAGCCTTCATAAACCCTCTCTGGTCTGTCGATCAATGGTAATCCCTTCACCATATTCTTTGTGTGCAGTAGCTTTAGCCCACCAAAATTCAGATGTCCAAATCTGAAATGCCACAACCAGGATTCATCCTGAACTTCTATCTGAAATGCAGCTTGCAAATTAGCGCTGCAATTTTCTCTATTGTCGAGGATCTCGACTATTTCTTCACTTTCTGCCTTGAATGCAGCTCCTGTCTTTGTATTCCCTTTTATGTTGGGAACTATCCTCAATGGAAACAAGCGGTTTCTTGTCATTTGTACTTTTGCTATCAGTTGGTTGCTTGGACGTTTGTCTTTGATCACACAGTGTTCATCTTCCATGTAGACTCTGTAGCCTTTTTGTAACAACTGTCCAATGCTTAACAGATTATGTTTCAGACCTTCAACATGATAGATATCAGGGATATACTTACTCTCCCCCTGTTTGGTTAGAATATCAACAGTGCCTTTTCCTAAGATAGTAACTTGGACATTGTTTCCAAGTGTAACATCAGTTTTAATTGAAGTGTCCAGAATGGAAAATAGATCTAAATTACCAGTCATATGATTGCTGCATCCTGAGTCTAAGTACCATATGTCATGTGGACTTTCTTGAACAGCATTGCACTCAAGTGGAGATGTCGATGCCATTAACATTGCACCTGTCGAAGTGCTAGTGCTGGTTGACTGACTTGGGCTTTGTCTTCCTTGGTCATATTGTTTCTTCCTGCATTCATATGCATAATGACCAAACTTCTTACAGTAATGACATTGAATTTTTGATTTATCAAACCTCTGGCCACTTGGCTGACTTGGGTTCTGGTTATCTCCTCTGCCACTGACATTTGCAGGACTTCTGCCTCGTCCTCCTCTTGAAGAACTTCTTCCTCTACCTCTGAAGTTGTTTCTCCCCATGCCTCTACCACGGCTTATGGATGACTGTGCTGCAAATGCACCTTCCAATGATGTATGTGATCTGCTAATTCTGTGTTCATGATTGATGAGTGAAGCTTGCAGCTCATCAATGCTAAATGTTGACATGTCTGTGTGTTCCTCTAAGGTTACAACCAAGTTTTCAAATCTTGGGGGAAGACTTCTGAGAATTTTTTCAACAACCCTTTGGTCTGATACGGGTTCTCCATGAGATTTCAGTTGGTTTATCAATCCAACAACTCTGGTGTAGAATGTGTCTACATTCTCTGAATCTTTCATGCACAGAGATTCAAAATCTTTTCTCAGAATTTGCAGCTTGGATGTCTTTACCTTATCCAAACCTTGATAGGCAGTCTCCAATGTATCCCATGCTTCCTTGGCATTAGTCTTTGCTGCTATTCTTGGGAGTATGCTCTCATGCATAGCTTGATGTATGAAAAACAGAGCTTTTCCATCTCTCTTCCTCTGTTCTCTCAAGACATCTTTCTGAGCCTCTATGAGATTGTTATATGCTGTCATGTCTGCTGGTTCTGCGTAACCATGCTGAACTATCTCCCAGACATCTTGTCCTCTGAATAAAGCCTTCATTGTTAAAGACCAATATTCATAATTCTTTCCCGTAAAACTTGGAGGTTGCAATGAACCGGAAGTGGAAGCCATTTTTAATTTTTAATTAACTTTCCGTAGAAAATTAATTTCCACCTTTTAAGACAAGATTTCTTTCCTAAAATCTTGGGCTGATATATATCTTGCTCTGATATAACCTCACTCTGATACCGGATAGCCAAAACCGAGCCGACTAAACTTGGGTTTAGCGCTCAGTCAATATTTTAAAAGAAAATAGTTTTCACTTTTTAACTCCAACCTGTTTTTACTGTGACCACCCTTTTTACTGCTACCAACTTTTCACTACGACCAAGCTAATTGGTGCGACCAAGTTGATGCGAACAAATTTGGTGCGATCAACTTATCTACGATCAAGTTGATGCGATCAAATTTGGTGCGATCAACTTATCTGCGATCAACTTATCTGCGATTAAGTTGATGCGGCGGTCAAGTTGATGCGATCAACTTAATGGCTGATGCGATCAGCTTCTTTGCGATCAAGTTTGTGCATGCGACTAAGTTGATACCTGCGATCAAGTTGGTGCATGCGACAGAACTCTGTAGAATATGATTCTTAGTCTAAAGACTTAAGAATATTACAAATACTTTTCACCTGTGAGTAAGATGAAGTAAAATGACCACATTTACAAATCCAAATAACTTATGGAAAACATATGCCCAAATATGTAGGAATATTTGAGTCGAACAAAGTGCGGTAAAACCTGGAACTTTCACGCGGTGAGATTTTTATGGGTTCTTGTTCTTTTACTTATCAGTAATTGTAAAAGACATTTACAGAAGTAAATCTGGAAATATGAGCGGCCAAATAATCATGAATTCAACCACAAACTATTTCATATATTAACTATGCGGAAATACAAAGTAATACAAACTTGTCTGTTACAAACTCGTCCATCTACAGAGCTTCAGCTCTTCGGCTAAATTACATGCACAAAAGCTTGAGCTTCAACTTCTCTTTCTCACCCTGAGTTCCATCTCTGTGTTCCTGTGTTTCTTGTTCTGTCTTTTCTGTTCTGTAAACTAAATTACAAAATGCTTCTTCTATTTATAGGCAATCTGAAAATTGCTTCAGCATAAACCGACTTACTTGCCGACTTACTTTCCATTAAACATTGCAATAACTATCTACCTAACAACTTAACTTCTGAAATAAATTCGATTGAATTACACTGCCTACATGTGGACTTTTCCTTCTTGTGAGACTGACAGA
The DNA here is from genome assembly GCA_001517045.1 of Pseudotsuga menziesii. NCBI lineage: Eukaryota > Viridiplantae > Streptophyta > Pinopsida > Pinales > Pinaceae > Pseudotsuga > Pseudotsuga menziesii. The sequence goes on along the minus strand of LPNX010034406.1, from coordinate 14,214 downwards.
CAAGATCGTGGCTTCTACAGACTCTGACAGAGTCGGCTGGAGATCAAATATAGATCTGCAAGTAATTACATTTTTCCAACACAGTAGAGGTGGGGAAGTAGTTGATTTCTTATTGGACATTATACCAACTAGTTTGCTGGGTTTCCAAGATTATGAGGCGCGTTTTTATCACCAGCAAACCCTCCATTCATCACCCGCAAACCCTCCATTCAATGTAGGATTCTCAGAAACATATTCATCCCAGAGAAGCCCTCTGTTCCCTGCACCACAATTTTCACAGAATCCACAAGGAATTGGACCAAATTATTTTACACCCACAGGTGGACTGGGAGCAGATTCTCCATTCCCCGCACCACAATTTTCCCAGAATCCACAAGGAGTCGCAACAAATTCTTTTACACCCACAAGTGGACTGGGAGCGGCTTCTCCATTCCTTGCCCCATAATTTTCCCAGAATCGACAAGGAGTCGCACCAAATTCTTTTACATCTACAGGTGGACTGGGAGCGGCTTCTCCATTCCCTGCACCAGTACAATTTTCCTAGAATCCACAAGGAGTCGCACCAAATTCTTTTACACCCACAGGTGGACTGGAAGCTGGAGGCACTATTCGCACACCAGGTAGACCCACGCAAATAGGTGGACTAGAAGGAGCCACTATTCCCACACCGACACCCACAGGAGGAGTAGGACGTGGCAGTACTGCTGGGTATTATTCAAATCCTCATACTTCCATTTCCACTCCCAGCAAATCCCCCCACACACCCACACCCAGAGCCGTTCATAGTAGCACAGGGCCTCTGACAGCGCATCCTTCAGATCTACCGATGCCTAGTACTTTCAACTTCAATAGATTTCGTGGTGGCTACCTGTCTAATAACGATACATCAAGAATGCTGCAGCAGCATCAGGTTCCTAAGCAACTACTTTCCCTGGTTCGTAACCGATTACTTTCCCATCTCCGTAATTCTCATCATGAACGGGAAAGAACCATCCAGGCAGAAAACCACTCTCAAGCCATGCAGCTACCTGTGAAGAGTGGGCATGATACACGTTCAAGACACTTATATCTAACGAGAGACTCGACTCCTAATCCTAGTCCTTCTCAGAATATACTGAACCAGGTACAAGCTCCAATTGAGAGAACAGTGGACGTTGATAATCAGAATCAGCTAGTAGTAGAAGGTCACCAAGATGGCAGAGGGAGTGAAGGATCACCGGGAGCAGCAGAAGCTACAAAGAAATAGGCCAATAAAACAAATATTGTTCACGTAGATGCAGTCAGTGTGAAAGAAGCAAATGCATAAAGAGAGTTGAGCGTTCTGCAGTCGATATGAACGCAAACGTTGTTGGGTGGGACGAGTTTCATTGTTTTAAGTTGAGTTTGCTATAAGTTTGGGTGGGCTAAGTTTGGTTTTTATTTAATTAGAATAGGGTGAAGTTTGTGTGGGTGAGTTTTGTTATTAGGTAATTAGAATAGTAAAGGTCTTATTATGGTAGTGAAGTTTGGGTTTTTAGTTTATTTATAACTAAAGCATTGGTTGGATGGTGGTTGGATGAAATTCCACTTAAGTGGTTATGATTTTTGGTAATTTTAGCTTTGATTATAACACAAGTTTTTTTATTGTATTTGAATTTGAATATGAATTTTTTTATGGAATTTTTTTTGTTTAAATCAATATCATCAAACAAAGTTCCACTGAATATGATGTAGGAGCATGCACTCCTACATGCAATATGATTTAGGACAAATTCTAGATATGAATAACTATGAAGGGTAGAAATCTTATAGTATTTCATTTTTATGTTTACCTTCATCAATCAATTAGTTTTTTTGGACGGTATGTGCACTTTTATGAAGGCTTTCACATTTCTTGAAAACACTAAGAAGATTAAAACTATTGTTTGGTATATCCATTACTTGAAACTAAAGACATGTTGCAGAAATGCATAATTTTAAGGAGTCAAATGTGTGAAAGGATATAGCCATTTTTTTTCAAATGTGGACATAACTACTAAGGTGAATTTTGGCAAGGATACTCTATTTTCCATACAAAATTCAATTTTATAGCAAGTAGACAAGAATTAAGACTCTTCGAGTGTACTTTATGTTCCGTCAAAGATTATGACATGCCACCATACCAAGATTATGACATGCCACCATACCTTCATAATCATTCAGATGTACATTTTTTTATACATTGAACATATTGTCTTAATTTAAAAAGTATAGGTTGTATAGGTTTAGTATTCTCCAAGTTTCATAGATATAACAAACAAAATTACAAACTTAGCATGCAGCAATCTTTATTTAATTATGCATCCAATTTACATTTGGATAAACTTTATTACTTTTTATTTAAATCGTACTTTCTTGTCTAGTTTTGCCTTTGTCAATGCTTCAAATATTCCTACAAGTCTAAAATGCACCTTAAATATGTGAAAATGGGTGCTCTTAACCTCCATGGTAATTTCCCCTAGTAGAATCCCTTAAAATTGCATTCGGACACTATAACATGTACACACTTAATGTTGGATGAGGAAGAATCATGTATTATCTCATATGCGGTGACAACGTGAAAGCTTAGAGTGCATGCCCCAACCCATGAGTGCAAGTTGTTGGATTCCAAAATTGCTATTTTAAAGCAATTTCATAATTTAAGGAAATTAAGGGTGGAAGGTATTTAAAGGGCCTGTTGTTGATCCCGAGGGAAAAAACATAACATAACGATGAATGTGAACTTTGAGTTATCAAATAATCAAGCAAAGGTTTTAGCATTATATCAAGGTCCCAATATCATGAAACTCAAGGTAAATTCACCACTTGATAGTCATCGAAGACTCCTCACTTGTCATACAATATATGAAGAATGTTATAATCTTTGCGAATGGCCATATTACTAGTATTATGTCAACAGTTATAATGGACACCAAATTTATCAAAGACATAGTTTATTTCCATGTCCTTATAAGTCTAAACTACTAAGAAGATAAGATTCCACTAGATTTACATTTAAAGCCTATTTTACATAGATAAAATGACACAACAACAAAACCATGTGATTAACGTCCCTTCTCGGGACGCCTAGATGTAAGACATTTTTGTTAAGACTCGTTTCGCACACATTAAGAGGACTGTCACAAGAGTGGGGGCTCTGTGAAGAGAATAACCTCTAGGTGTTGTGGTGTGCGAGAACAGAAGTGCCTCAGCTTGGCGAAGTGCCCTGAATAGCACAAGAAGGAGATACGCCTAAGGAAGGGTATCATACTTGTGTTGGGTAGCTTGGATCGGTAAGCACCTTGAATAGCACAAGAAGGAGATACGCCTAAGGAAGGGTATCGTTCTTGTCTTGGGTGGCTTGAATTGGTACTTGGAGTATTGTTAGCACTTGGAGTGCTGGGATGGCGGACATCCACAGAAAAGAATAATGCGGAGAAGAGGTATGTGCATTACACGTAAACTTGTACCTATGAGGTAATATGTTCATTAGCAAATAGAACTAACATGTATATTGGAACCACTGTGGATTATGAAAATTGTATAGTGTTGGATTTCTAAGTTATACATTGTTTCCAATGTTGATGCTAGTATACATGCATATGTATGATTATAAATGCAGGATGGGGACCCAATCCCATTAATCAGAGGGATTAGAAAATATTAAAGCAAGCAATAATGGAGACGAGGCTGGAAAGAATAGGTAACACCGAGGATGATGTTAACTCTAAGGGGGGAAGGATGTAATGTCCCCTCTCGATCCCCCCATCCGAAAATACAAAGATTAGTAAAAGGAGACTATGAGACTAACATCCTGGGTTAGCAATTCGACAGTTTGAATTAGAGGGTGAACTTGATACAACCAAACGATAGGGAAACAGATCCACTAGTGGGAATTTTATAATTTTAGTCAAGTCACGGAACTGGGAAAGAAAAAATAAATAGTGATTCCGTGGGCGACCCAATCTCTTGGGTATCAACCTAAGTTGAAGTAAGATGAAGTTATGAAAATTACTCGACTAGAAAACAATGGATCTTTATAGTCCTCCTTCTTGGTATGTGAAAAGAGAAGTCTACTTAATACTCATAGTATGGCATCAAGCGCCAACAAGTCCTCCCTAGAAATTATAATAAGAAACTTAAGCTTTCCCTTGAAAAGATTACATTCTAGACATCTTAATTTAATTAAAGATGATATGTTTATAAAAAAGTCATCTACTTGACTATTTCTCGCAGAGGTGCGAATAAAGTAATTGCTTACAGTGAAACGACCCACTTTATAGATAGAAAACTATACTTAGATACATGTTCAAAGTTAAGGTTACAGTCGGGGTTCTGCGGTGAAAAATATTACTAATTGGAAATTAGCAAAAGAAGGAAAAATTATGTCGATTATCATATTGTTATGTTAATAACAAATTAATCTCCAAAATAGAGTGAAGAAGTGGAGAAATTACAGAATCCTCATTGGTAATAAGTTGAGCGACCATATTCATCATTCTTGAGGAATTTATCGAGTAAGGTAAAGATTCATTATTCTTTCAAGTACAAAGATTAAGAGGTTTTCTGGATTTAGGCCGTGTGAATTATCAGCTTTATGGCCAATCTGAAATATAATGCGTGGCAGCAAACATCGTATAGTATTTTTTTTTATTTTTTATCAACCCCATTCAGCAAGGCAATCTAAGAGAAAACATACGAAAGGTCCAAATGCATGCCAACAAATTTCAGATGTCTAGGTGAGTCTTATTATAAACCAGATTTGAAGTGTAATTTAGGACAATAATAATTACAGCATTAAGTCTGCCCCATATTTCGATATCACTGTTAAAACCCAATTGACAATGAGATCAAATTGTTATGTTAATGCTGAATCGATCTCCTTAGTTGAGTGAACATTTGAACAATTCACAGAACTCTTACTACTAACAAGTCAGAAGAGTGATAGGATACATCATTCTGGATGAAATTTAACTACTTGTTACTGGTTGGACTACATAAATAAGTTGTAAAAGAAAGTTGTGCATGTTTGTATACCTTTACATTGTAAAGTTAAGGTTATGGTTAAGTGTCTGTTGTGAAAACAAATATTATTAATTGGGGCGTGAGCCTTTTAGGGAAAACGTGGGTGTTATTGCGTGGATGTCGGCATGCGTTTTTCCTCCAGCAATAGAAACAGAATTAAAAAAAAAAGAAATGGGCTGTGTTTCTTCCACCTTAACATGAAACCTGTCGGTAAACTCTCCCCACTTGTCCCTATGATTTTCCTATGTAAAGGGGGGGCGAGATGCCGAGGGGGGATGCATTCTAGTTTTGGGGTTCTGCTCCATTAATTTGAAGGGAAATCCTCTACAATCGCGCTGGTACTTGCGTTGAGTATTGTTTTGTTACTTGACTCTGTTTTTTTTTTATGCCACGCTTTATTGAGAGGAATCGATCTGATGTTGGCATGTATTTTGTTGATGTATTTTGCTGTGTGTGATATCGATCTAGTTTTTTTCCTGAGAAGCTTTGGCATAACACTGTTTAGTATAATTGATCTGATGTTGGCATGTATTTTGTTTATGTATTTTGCTGTGTGCGATATGGATCTGGTGGTTTGGCTAAGAAGCTTTGGTAAAAACGTTGTTTATTATAATCGATCTCATGTTGGCATGTATTTTGCTATGTGTGATATCGATCTGGTATTTTGCCTCAGAAGCTTTGACAAAAACGTTGTTTAGTATAATCGATCTGGTGTTGGCATGCATTTTGCTATGTGTGATATCGATCTGGTGTTTGCTTGAGAAGCTTGTCAAAAACGCTTTTTAGTATAATCGATCTGATGTTGGCATGTATTTTGCTGTGTGTGATATCGATCTGGTGTTTGCCGGAGAAGCTTGTCAAAAATGCAGTGTAGTATAATCGATCTGATGTTGGCATGTATTTTGCTGTGTGTGATATCGATCTGGTGTTTTCCTAAGAAGCTTGGCAAAAACGCTGTTTAAGATAATCGATCTGATGTTTGGCATGTATTTTGTTTATGTATTCTGCTGTGTGCGATATCGATCTGGTGTTTTTCCTGAGAAGCTTTGGCAAAACGTTGTTTAGTATAATCGATCTGATGTTTGCATGTATTTTGTTTATGTATTATGCTGTGTGCGATATCGATCTGGTGGTTTTCCTGAGAAGCTTTGGCAAGAATGTTGTTTAGTATAATCGATCTAATGTTGGCATGTATTTTGCTGTGTGTTATATCGATCTGGTGTTTGCCTGAGAAGCTTGTCAAAAACGCTGTTTAGTATAATCGATCTGATGTTGGCATGTATTTTGCCGTGTGTGATATCGATCTGGTGATAATCGATCTGATGTTGGCATGTACTTCTGAATTATGAACCCTATGAACCCAACATTGTAAGCCTTCTGAATCTATGTCACAAATAAAACTCACTCTCACCATTACTTTCTTTGTATATTATCAATAAACTTTTCATAAGAAAAACTATACGAATTCAATATTTTCTTCACAAAGTTCAGCAACACGTCTTTAATTTAATAAATATAGATGAAGCTACTCCAAGGTCGAAAGAAAAAGTGTATTCCTCTATTTAAATGCATTTTTTTGTGAATCATGAACCCATCCTTGTGAGCTTTTGAACACGTCCCACCAACAAAAGTCACTCCAATTGCTCCAGCGGATTTGATACAAGATCAACAATGCCATGCACAACACCCAATCTAAAGGTTTATGGCACGGTCAATAATTTGAGGAGAGGACCGTGTAGAATTTGGTAAGCCTAACGAGGAACTTCCGAGGGAGGTCGAGCTTCTGAGCTCTGCCACACAGCTCAAGTAATAACATTGATCGTTACTTGACTTTCCATGGAATGGATCATTCTCAAAACATCTAATATGCCCTCTGAATAAAAGAAATAATGCAACCAAATAGACAACACTCAAAGGGACTACCGCTCCTTGCAACAGGCTCTTAATTGCACCATGCACATCAACTTTTAGTGCGTAAACCTCCAAAGTTAGTGCTAAGGTGATTTGCATTCAAAGTCAACAAATCCAAATGTATTTTAAGAGATTCTTTGCAGGGAGAATGAGAGAGCGAGAAAATTGTCATTTCTTTCATTAACATTTAATGTTACATATTTTCCATAATAAGCTTCATCCTTGCATATTTAAGACTTCTTTTAGTGCATAATCAAATCTATTTCTTCCTTTGGAGTATCAATTTAACATATTAATGATCAAAATAATCATTAAGTTAATATAAAATTATTTAAGTTTCAACAATTTAACATAAGTTATAGAAGTATTTTTAAATATAAATAATATATATTAATTCTATTTTAATTTATATAATATATATTTATTCTATTTTAATTTATACTTAATATAAAATTATATAATTTAAATATTTTCTTATAACGATTAGTGTATATATATTGATCTTGAGCTTGCTTACTATGTATTTGTCATCTATAATGATATTATAGGATGATAGTTATGTATTCCACTATTTGTGTCTATTGAAATATGGTTTAGATATTTGAAATGAATAAATTATCATTTCTGAAAATCCATTTTTAGATGCCAAGGATACCATCCTCCGGCAGCTGGGTGCAGGAGCAATAGTCCATAGTTATTGCAACAATATGGAAGACATGCATTCATGGCAATGAATCTAGACTACTATTTCATTCTTCTCACGCATTTTAACATAAGCCAACATAAACCCAACATACCCTTGTATCAATAAGTTGCATAAGCAATACTCAGAAATAGAGCCTGTGGTAAAATCGAACCATAATGAAAACGGAACAACCATGTTCGACCCAACCGTAGATTAGGCCCATATCTCTCTGTCCACAATCACCCTCGAGCTAATTATGCATTCCAAGAGTGGTGACTATCCAAATAAGACCCATGATTTAGTGGGGATCCCCTTGTCTTGCACATACAATGTCCCCTTCAGCTTACCTAAATGCAGAGTGCTTCTCCCAGCCGACCGGCCTTCCATACTCAACGACATTTCTCTTATAGTTCGACTTTTAGGTCTTTGCATCTCCCGGGAATCTTTGTTCCATTGCCGTTTTGTTTTCCAGGGTGGGTCTCACGCCATATTGGCCTTCCCACACTTGGTGCAACTCTATGAAAATGACCCTTTTCCTCCCCACTCTTCGCATGCATAATTTCTCATTCCTCGTGGCTGACTCTCTCATTCAGATTTTTTATATAAGCATAATGTTTCAGCTACATAAGATAAAATAAATGTTCACTAACTTCCACTAATGATCACAGCTATCCAATGCATAGTGGATTATCAAGGTAAAAAAATTAATTTTGATCGTTTTTTTGTAATATAGATATCCTTCCCATGCAATGAACAAACCAATAGTTGTAAAACTATGATATATGACCACATTCTTGGATAAAAATCAAATACACACGAAAACTGTAACGTCCTTGCAATACCTTGCTGTGGAATTCGAGGAAAAATGGGTAAGTTTTTATTTTTTTATTAAATCTTTAAGTCATCCAGATACTGTACCTTTGAATTGAATGTTTGCAGAAATATGTTTAATAGCCTGTTACACCAATAATAATTTATACTGCATCTACATTTAATCAACATTATGTACAAGAATACGCACAACATAAGAATACAAGAGGGGCGAGACAACCATTTTCACGTGGTTCACCTCGTCCATGAGGCTATGTTCACCAATTTGTTTTCTTTTTATTTCTTATGGGAGAGTAATTACAATGTCATGGTACAGCCACATCCATGGCCATTCACCTTGCCTCAAGTCTCCTCGCAGAGAGACACTTGCAACTCGAAATTGCCTTCGTTTAGGACCTTTATGACAACTCATAAAATTCATTTACCGTTCCTGGTACACATGACGAACTTTGGCTTTAAACCAACATTTCATACCTGAATTTGGAATTAATCATCACACCTTTACAAGATATGCTCTGTTGAAGTAAAATATTACATCTCTAAAAGTAAATAGCAAAGATGTCCATTTCTAAATAGACAGTATAGCAATGCTATTGCAATATATGCTATTCCAATAATTAGTGCAAGAATAATTATAAGGAGTAGTAAAACACACAAATAAGCTCTGACCTAACTCTATCCTTACCATTATGTTACTCACATAAATAAAGTTAGTGTAAATACTAAACCATATCATAGCTTGCAGTTTTTTGGTCAGTCCTTACTACGACCACTGTGGAAACTACATACAATCTGGAACTGAGATCAGACACAACAGATGCATATACCAGACAATTGTGACGTGACTGTCTAACATCTCTACAACTTATAAATAAACATTGAACTTAAGATTGTCTTTTCTCAACAGACATTATAGCAATGCTATTGCAATTTGTGCCATTGGAATAATCACCTGCAAAAATTACAATGTGAAGGGGAGAACGCACATAAAATAAGCTCTAACAAAGCTCTATCATTACATTATTTACATTTTTTAACCTTAGTCTAAATACCGAACCATACAAGAGATCACAATTTTGTGATCAATGGTCTATGCAACCATTGTGGCAATTATACCAAACATACAACAATCTCCAACCCACATCAAACACAACAAATTCAAACCAACAATGATCTCATGCTCTGGATCAAATCGTAATTAGTCGTCAATGATCCAAATCGATTTAAAGATGATAACAGGTAGAACAGTCCCTAGCACCAACACATCCAAACACTTTCTTCAGTGACTAAGAACACAAGCGTGACCAACCAAAACGTAGGTGGGCAGTCAGATCGGATCTGAATCATTTTAAGGGAGAAATCGAAGGCATAACAAACACTACTGTGAGACTTAAACCACCTATCGCAGATCTTAAAATTTAAATCAAGCTCAATGATGAGAACCTAATCCCATGATCTACCTACTGCAAATCGGATACAATTAAACCCAAGCATATAAGATAGATGCATACATTTGGAAATCGACTGCAAATGTTAAAATAACAGCCTCCAAACGTGGATAGAGGGAAAGCGATGCACAGATTTGGTCATAAATCAATTAGATCACATATCAGGCGAACTAATGCCAGTGAAACTTAGCATGGGAGGTCTATAAAAAAAATCCCAACATATTATTATCGGTCTTTAATAGAACTCAAAGATTTTTCTAAAAATCTCAACGCTAAACCCTAGCGGCACATATTCAATTTAAAGTGACTCTTTTAGATCTATTTAAATAATCCAAACATTATACACGAGAAGTGTTCCCCTGGTCATAAGAAATTTAATTTTGCAACGAATCCTTTCAAATATGTACAAGAATTTAATCACTATGCAGTAGAATTCTTATAACCACTCTGAACTATATGATAATCACTATGCCAGCGAAATTTAGCATGGGAGCTCTCTATATTTAAAAACCCAGCATATTATTATTGGTCTCTAACAGAACTCGATGGTAAGTTTCATTTCTATAAAGGATCAGTGATACACACTATTCCAGATTCTTGCATATCAATCTAGATTTATATCAGCACGCAGCCATAAGTATCAATAATGTGTATTCTAGTTCTAAAAAGGGGTTCAACAAATAGACATGAGCAGTGATATCCGATCCATCAATGACCTTCCATTATCAATGATTTTTTTCAAGATCTATCAAATAATTCAAAGATAAACACTAGCACTGTTTTACCAGATCAGAGCTATATGGAAATCCGTTTTGTAGCGATTCTCCAATAGAAGCATTTCTCCATTAGCCACGATTTCATCAATAGGAGCGTTCTTCAATTAGCACTAATTATACCCCTCCTTCCCAAAGGAAACTACCTATCTGACCTTAAATCTCATCAGCCTATAAACTCCACGCCAATCTTTCCTGGTTAGAAAACTAACGTCAACATCGCCTCCCAGAGTAGTCCCCCTCAAGAGAATAGTAACCCAATAAATAACCATCCCAAGGTGTTCGATTCCCCTCCAATGAGCAGAGCATCCCACAAATTAGTGCACTAATTATGCCCTCGATTCCCTCTCTAAGAAAACGCACCTCCACAAATTAATGCACTAAATATTCCATCATTAGTGGTGAAGCTCCTTCCCCGTTTTCCCTGTCCAGCAATTTACTCGTGGCATGCGCCCAGCCCAACCGTTTCAATTTACTTTGGATACTTGCTAATTTACTTAACTCGGCAGGGCCCTCTCATTATTACTATTGGATTTCATTGGACTAGAATTTTGTTCGATGTTGGAAAAATATTCTTGGAAACGCGAGGGTGTTAGATACCGACTCATACTTGGCAAAATCTTGATAAACACTTGAAAGAATAGACCTCAAAATTTAAGTTTTGTTTTTGTCATTTCTAATTGACGCGTGAGAGTTTCCTTTTCCATGAGTTACTACTAGCAAGTTTGATTTTCTAATAGAGAGTCTCAGACTTGGGACAATTTACATGCCATTCTTTTGGGACTATGAACTAGTATATGATATTGGGGCCATGTTAGCATACCACTTGTTACCCCCTCATATTATATGAGAGTTGTAATTGTGCTTTTCATTATGTTACCAACGTATGGTGCCTTTTACTAGTCTTTTGTATTTTCGGATGGGGGTCGTGAGGGGACATTACAAAAACTATATGGGATATGAATTATATGGCAATTTGATACTTCTCATATCACTCATGGGATTATTACCATATCACACACACAATGTTTTCCATATCACACATTTGATTTATAACACTTAAAATGGAACAAAAAAAAATTAAACACAACGTGCATGAATTGCGTAACACTTTATAAAACTCCTACTCTCATAACTATTTCTCACCTCTTATCCTAAGTGTTTTCTATGCAACTTCTATGGATTTAGCTTTGGCGTAAAAAAACCTATCGTATTGAAATAACCAAACAATTGTTAATGTGACAGTTCTAACCTTTTCTCGATATGACTATGTTTCAATACTCATTGTAGTCTGTTACAGAAAATCACATATGATGAAATTGTAAACATGGATATAACTCTTTTTACATATTACGAATATGTACTTCTCAAGAAAATTATTATTGTTTTAATATTTTTCTTGTGATGAAACTCCTTAAGAGAAGAAACTGTTGTCTTGGTGTTTCAGCCATATGTTTTTCAGTTCTCAACGATTACATAAAAATATATATATGAAGCACTACTAGACACCTAACTCTACACACTGTAAAAAAAAAACCAATCAATCCCTCCTTATTTCTTGAAGACCTTCAAAATTTGCACCAACAATTGGTGAACTTATTTTGTGGTCTCCTTAGATAATTATAACTAATAAAAAAGTGTGCTAATTGTTTTTGAGAAAAATAACATTGCACTAGTACTAGTTGCTATGTACATGTTTACAAGTTTTCGTATATTGACTCCATCATTTAGGAACACAAAGGCTGCACCAACAAGGACATATACCTTATAATTTTCCCAAAAAAAAATGTCAATGTTAGAAAAAATCATAATTTAAGTAGTTATGAAAATTTTCAATAAATAAAAGTTATATATTCACAAAGCTGATTCAATTTCCTACATTTCATTTTTTTAACCCAAATTATATAATATATATATATATATATATATATATATATATAATTTCAACACTTATTCCTAAGGTAATAGTGTTACATTTATAATGTTAACATTGACAAAATCTCCAATTGAAATATATGATTTATAATTATTACATTTAGTAATATAAATGCTTATTACTTTCCTTCAATAAAGACATCCAAATCATTCAACATAAATCATCAATGAAAAGTAAAAGGTACTTGTACATTTTCCAAGAGAAGTCAACTTAGATGTCCACAAACATCACTATGGATGATTTACAAACATTTGAACTTGCTGGTCATGATAAAGTAGAGAATGGTTCTCTATTTTGTTGTTGTTGGTAATAACTCCCGATTCGATTCTAATTNACAAACATTTGAACTTGCTGGTCATGATAAAGTAGAGAATGGTTCTCTATTTTGTTGTCAATAAATGCAAGCTTCACATCTTGCATTTTTCTTCTTAAAGGAAGGAATCCGTTTAAGCATTCCCTTTTTTCTTGGATTTGTGAAAGTTTATACGAATCCAAATGTATGTAATAGACATGCCATAACCATATCAATGAATTTCTGTAATCAACTGTTCATGCAAAAGCTTGCTTCCGAGGATCGATTTTTCCTTTCAACATATGAAGCTGATCATCATCATATCGTGTCATGGATGTTTTAAAATTTTATTTTATTAAGTTGATGTAAACCAAGCCATATTTCGTAATAACTTGATGTCATTCTTGTTGAAGCATTATCAAGGACAAGAAAGTCCCTTTAAATATTGGTACATACCAAAAATTTGAAAGCATTTTTATCTTCGATTTTGGGAAGTTAAAATTTTACGTTTAACCTTTTCCTTGAGGTGTATGCGTTGTATCATGAGCCAAAAAATAAAACTCAATTTACATTCATGAAAGAACCAACAAAAATCTCTTATCAAAGTCATGTGTTGAGTAGCACCTATATCAAATAACTAGGCATCTTCATACTCATTTAGAAAAGAGTAATATGTGTTGAGTAGCACGTGTATCAAACTTACTAGGCATCTTCATACTCATTTAGAAAAGAGTAATATGTGTTGAGTAGCACCTGTATAAAATAACTAGGCATCTTCACACTCATTTAAAACTCTTGGCGTTGATCGTTGAAGAGTTATTAACACATTCTCAAAATAGTTTTCATTATCATCTTGATTGTTGGTATTAGCATATTGTGTTGAAGTTGAATATTGCTTAAACTTAGGAAGCCGATTATTTGAAATTTTACAAAGGCTTCTGCATAATGACCAACTCAATTACATCATCTGTAAAGAATGTGACTCGTATATGTCTCTTCCATATTGACAATTGTGAGTGGGAGGTCTCTTTGATTGACCGTTTCTAAAACTATTCGATACATGTTGAAATTGTTGCTTCCTCTTCCTAGATTGCGCCCATGGCCACGAACTCTATCGCAAGATTGATTTAGATTGTCACGTTCTCTATTATTGACCAAAGCTCCTCTTCCTTTCGAACTTTCTGCTATGTTTGAACTAATGAAGAGAAGATTCTCACCTATGTTGACCTAATAGTTCACTAAGTGATTCAAAAGTTGGAGTTGACAAATTATCAATGATTTGCAAAGTTCAAGTAAAAAATGGTTTTCAAGCTTAG
>LPNX010034405.1:1203820-1219585 GCA_001517045.1 Pseudotsuga menziesii | reverse complement strand
TATATATACGTGATATAACTATCCATTTATGAGTTATCTCATGAGAACAGGGGAATTATAAATATGTATGCTCTTATAAATATAGTTACAACGACATGATAAGTAGTGACGTGTAATTCCACTTGGGGCAAAAGAATTACAATAAAATGATAATAAGTATAATAATAGGCTTTTGTAACATGTATAAAATCAAGTTGACTAGGGATTTCCTTGCTATAATGAGTAATTAAAGGCTGTGATTTTCCTCGAGGAATTTATGGGGATTATTCTCGTAACAAGATGATAATGCAAGAATATCTTAAGAAAATTTACAGACATAGGAAGGGCAGTCATGCCACTTGGATCTTGGACAACGAAGAGGGAGGAGGCAAATTTATTATTCCCAATGTTTATCAAACTTTGGAGAAAGCAATCTCTACCTTAAAAGAGGGATCCTTAGGCCTTCTTGGTGGATAAGAAAGGAAGAAAGACTTTGGGGGGGGGGGGGGGGAAGAAAGGGTGAAATGATTCTCTGAGTTCTGTGGGGAAGTCCAAATAATTCTGGTTTTGTTTTAGTTGGATGCTTCCATCAAGAGGGGGAGAGAGAAGGAATTGGCCCCTCGATTATCCAGATGATCTTTCGATTTCCCTAGTACGAAGAGATATTTACTTGCAATGTTTAAAATGAAAAGGATGCGAACTGATACAACACTCTGAGATTATTGGAAAAGATCGATTGCCATTTTTGGGAAAGAGTTCCAGGTTCTACCTGGAAGTATTTCTTCGTGTTGATTTGGCATTGTTCAAATGTAGCAACATTCAAAGGTATGTATACTCTGATACGGAGAGGAGGCTATAGGTTAGATCTAAGCATTTAAACTATTCATATATATTTATATTGATGTGATGTAAGTCTTGAGTATCAGATCTATCATGATTCGTCCTCGTATGAATATCCACGGTCAAATATATATGTATATTGTGCATGTCTGCATTAGTGCGTAATCGCCAAAAACCTCGAGATGAGATTCTTTTTATAAGTTTGGTAAATCTTATGGAATCACTCTAAGAACAAGATCCATATGAAAGTTTGTCTTTTGTTGTGAGTCGATCTATTTTGTGAAATCATTGTAAATTAATAGAACTAGATCCATTTTGAACCATTGTTTTATTATGAGCTGATCCATTTTTGGTAACGCAATAGATTGATAGAACCCGATTAGTATGTGTTCTTTATTTTGCTGTGAGACAACCCATTTAGGGGAACACTGAAGATTGACATAACCTGATCCTTATGAGTTCCTTATCTTCTGCTGTGAGCATATCCATCTTGTGGAATTGTTGTATATTAATATGACCAAATCTCTTTTTCCCCTTTAGTTGAAACGTGTGGAATCAAATGAAAGAGGGTTAGTATCCATACTTGTGGATCCTCTAGGATTGTCAGAAACTTGCTGCAATTTTTTTTTCTATTTGCTCTAAATTCTAAAATCACTTACAGAGTTATGCATTAGATATAAGATCCTTATATCTACCTTCCTTTAAATCTAAAATGTGAATTGTCCCTCCTACTTTGCTTTAGACTTGGTAGTCTTCCAACATGAGGGGAGGTTATCCTTCATATATTGTTTGACGATTAAGCGATCTTGTTTCTTTGGTTCAAATCTTTAGATCCTGATTCTTTTAGGATGTGTAAAAAGGGTGATTTTTCCCACTGTTTTATCTGATTTTCCTTCACTAATTCAATAACGATGAATATAGGCAATCTTCCCTTTGTTTTAAATATTTTCCTTTGATGGATGACTCAGTATGAACATAAGCAATTTGCCGAGGTAAAAATGAAAACAAAAACCAATCTTAGTTCAAAAATCGATGAGCACCAGACTATAGCACATTCAGCTTTATTGTGAGTTACCTCCTTGGAGCACTCGATATTCTCTACATATATGACTCAATACATGCTTGAATCAAATGCATATGACTCGGGTTGTCTTAATGTAAGACCACACATTGTATAATTTTAGACTGTGCTTTGAAAAATATTTTAGTAGAGTTTTGGTGTGAAGCTCACTATATTTTTAAGAAGGGAAAAGTGTAATGGCTGGTTTATGTTACATTATCGTTTATCTTTGTAGTTAAGGAAACCATTTAAAGAAGTCCGATTGTGGCTAAAAACTCAAGAGATATTTGTCTTTGAAAAATGAATTTAGACATCCTTATAATACAAAGTTACAACATAGTATAACTATATATAGATATAGATATGTATATCAATAATGATTTAAAAGCTGGGGCACGCTTACTCACATCTTTCAAGAATTACTTTTAAAGTTGATGGGTTTGGGATTCATGATGTAAACGTTATGCCGATTACATGTATTTAGCCTTATGAATTTACCTTATGCTCAGGGGAAATTATATTACCTTCTCATGTATGTTGTGAGATTTACTTAATGGTTGCTATTTTGAGATAGCGAATAAGAGTAAACTGGTTCAGTAGAAACTTGGAAAATGATGAGGAGGGATTTTATACCTGGTATTTTAAATTTTCACAAGATTTCGGTCATGGATGGATAGCGCTAGGGAGTAGCTTAGAGATACTCTCGAGAGTGAGCCCATGAGAATAATGTATGGCAACAAGAATGTTGCGGAATCTAATTCTTATTTGAATAAATAATACACGATATGATGGTTTGGTGGACATAACCCATGGATTGGGTAAACCACGTACATTGGTCTTGCTCTTTGTGTTCTTGATGTATTTTATCTTGTGAGTTCTTGATGTATTTCTCTTATGTGCTCTTGACGGATCTTCATGAACTCTTTGTGTATTTAACTCATGTCCTGATGATAATGATGGAGAAAATTGTTGAATAATGAGTCCAAAGAAAGATGGTTTATTTGATGTTTATAAAATGTTTGATAGCTGAAGGTAGATTAAAAGATAAAGTTATTGTTGTAAGAAATATCATGGCAAAAGGTATGACAAAAATTCTGAGTAATTCTCTCATCTTGTTGTAAAAGTTATGTTTATGTTTACACATTCAATAAAATGGGAGGTTGGGATATAAAGTTAATTGATACAATTAAGGAATAATTGCCATCATTTTCCTAGAATTGCCTCTAGGGATATACATGTTAGACTCATATTAACCAAAGACCTTTTAAAACATACGGCACCAAAGGAAGAAGTAAGGAAACATTGGATTTCTTAAGAAAATGTTGGATGCTAGCAATAAATGTTAAAGGTTATTTGACGGTAGAAATATATATATATATATATATATATATATATATATATATAGGTATTTGGAATTCGTGTGGTTATTTTTCTTTATAAAGAGGACTGATGCTGCTGGAATCTATGCTTCTTGTGAATAGCTTTTGAAAGTCAACTAGTGGTTCAAATTTCATAAAGAGCAAGGTGTGGAATAACATAAAGGTGTGCCCTGGAGAGTATTTTCATCTAGGCATGTATCGAGGACATACCACCACAGCGTTGGTGCACAAGTGTTGTTTTATGCATCATTTCCTTGGAAGCAGTAAGAAAGACGCATGTTGAAAGTGTGCTTAAAGATGACAATTGCCATTTTTTTTACTAAAAATAATTGGTCCCTAAAGAAAATGTTTTCCATGTTGTATGCCTAAACTAAGTGCTCTGAAGGGTTTTAACCTTTTCCAATATAGTAAGACCTTTCATTCAGAACCTCACTATCCTTCAAGACAAACCCTTTTAAATTTTAAGTCAAGGTTGACCTTTGACTTATAGGAACTTCTGTGATCTCTTCCATATAGTTCTAAAATATGCTAGTTTTACCAGAGCTAGATGCATGTAAAAACTTTAATACACATATGGAAAAAGCTACAAATTAATAGCCATGTACTGAACTCCATTAGGATGGGGCACTGTATTATGCGACTTACCTTCAGCAGACCCATATGCATTCTCTCATTACATTGTATTTACTATTTTATGTGAAGACTGAAGTTGCTGTATTTCAGCTGCTATATTCTTTGGGGATTTATCATGAAGAGTTTGTGTGTGTTTGGGTTTCATTTTCCTCACCTTTCATGTCTCTACTCCTGATTATCTATAGGTTTTACTCTTCAGTTTTTTTCACTTGTAGCATTGTTTATAAAATTGGAAAATATGGTTGGAACAACAATTACAATGACTTATTGACTGGATAGTTTTTTTGTTTATGCAGCTTAAAATCCACAAAATGTGATGACTGACATAAACTATGACTATGCCTCTGCATAGGTAGAGCCATACTCATGAATTTAATTTTGAGGGTAGTATTGAGAAAACCATCTTGGGATTCTCACAAGTCAAATTTATCAAATCATCAGACATTAGTAGCAAAGAAGAAACATTTGATCCGCTTAGATGGTAATGGTTCGGACTCTCTCTTGATGAAACCTTATTATATATAACATTGGGATTTTAGGCTTGTTATTTGTACATATTAATATTTTTATATTACAAAGATATTTTGACTCCCATTCACATATGAATGAAGAAATGTAATTCAAATCTAAGGCGTAAGAGAAATGGTATTCTAAACCTACTGTTTCCAGTGATGAATATTATCGGATATTGTTTTATGAAAGTTTTAACATGTGGGTATTCATGGCTTGGAGAAGGTTACTCAAAGTACAAAATGGTCCCAACAAAGAGTATAATATTTCCTCTAAGGGTACTAATAGGCAGATAGGACTAAATAACACTCGAGATGCCCACGTATCCAACTTACCACTAAGTGTTGTTGGGTAGAATTGGAATGTTCCTATCTAAGGGTGCATGAGTGAGGACATTTGCTAATAGTATTTGAAAGTGATAGAGGAACGAATTTCAAATATTTTTATGCGCTAACATTGCAGTATTTTTCCAAGAACAATATCAACCAAAATGGACTAGTAGTAAAAATATTCACTTGCCTAATAATGAAGCTAAGATTGAGTGTTGTTTTACTTGACTTATTATAATCTGTCGGATTTCGAGGGTTGTATGAACCAAGTATTTACCATGGATTACATTGTTTGTGTACTAACATTGCAGGATTTATCTGAGGGTTATGACCAGTGTCATGATAAAATGTACATTATGAAAAAAAACCCATTGCACTCAATTGCCCAAAATTGAGTAAAGAAGGTATTTTGGAGTATTGCATAAATCCTAAATGATGATAGAGGTACAATCATTAGGACGCATGTAATGTTGATAAGATTGGTGAAATTAGTGCTTATAGATAGATGTTAATTATATTAATTAGCCGTGAAGCCTATTCACAAATCAGAAAAATGACAGTGAAGTCACGTTAATTACCACCAAGGTGGTGTGTGTCATAAATTTTCCAAGGTATGAAATATCATGGAAAAAGGTATGACAAAATTTCTGAGTAATTCTCTCATCTTGTTCTAAAACTTATGTTTATGTTTACACATTAAAAATGGGAGGTTGGGCTATAAAGTTAATTGATACAATTAAGGAATAATTGTGATCATTTTCCTAGAATTGCCTGTAGGGATATACATGTTAGACTCATATTAACCAAAGACCTTTTAAAACATAGGGCACCAAAGGAAGAAGTAAGGAACTTTTAGATTTCTTAAGAAAATGTTGGATGCTAGCAAGAAATGTTAAAGGGTATTTGACTGCATAAAGATATATATATATATATATATATATATATATATATATATATATATATATATATATATATATATATATATATATATATATATATATATATATATATATATATATATATATATATATATATATATATATATATATATATATATATATATATATATATATATATATATATATATATATATATATATATATATATATATATATATATATATATATATATATATATATATATATATATATATATATATATATATATATATATATATATATATATATATATATATATATATATATATATATATATATATATATATATATATATATATATATATATATATATATATATATATATATATATATATATATATATATATATATATATATATATATATATATATATATATATACATACATACATACATACATACATACATACATACATACATACATACATACATATATATAAAAGTATTTGGAAGTCGTGTGGTTACTTTGCTTTATAAAGAGGACTGATGTTGTAGGAATCTAAGCGTCTTGTGAATAGCTTTTGAAAGTCAACTAGTGGTGGTTCAGATTTCACAAAGAGCAAGGTGTGGAATAACTTAAAGGTGTGCCCTGTAGAGTATTTTCATCCAGGCATGTATCGAGGACATACCACCACAAAGCTGGTGCACAAGTGTTTTTTTGTGTAGCATTTCCTTGGAAGAAGTCAGAAAGACGCAGGTTGAAAGTGTGCTTAAAGATGCCAATTGCCATTTTTTTGACTAAAAATAATTGGTCCCTAAAGAAATTTTTTTCCATGTTGTATGTCTAACCTGAGCGCTATGAAGGGTTTTAACCTTTTCCAATCTGGGAATACCTTTCATTCAAGACCTCACTATCCTTCAGGACCAACCCTTTTAAATTTTAACTCAAGGTTGACCTTTGGCTTATAGGAACTTTCAAGATCCCTTCCATATAGTTCTGAAATATTCTAGTTTTTCCAGAGCTAGATGAATGTAAAAACTTTAATACAAATATAGAAAAGGCTAGAAATAAATGGCCATCTACCGAAATCCATTAGGATTGGGCACTATATTATGCAGCTCAACTTTAACAAACCCATATTCATGCTCTCATTACATTGTATTTACTATTTGAAGTGAAGACTGAAGTTGCTCTATTTCAGCTGCTATATTCTTTGGGGATTTATCAGGAAGAGTTTGTGTGTGTTTGGGTTGCATTTTCCTCACCTTTCATGTCTCTATTCTTGATTATCTATAGGTTTTTCTCTTCAGTTTTTTTGAATTTTAGCATTGTTTATAAAATTGCGAAATATTGTTGGAACAACAATTCCAATGACTTATCAACTCGACAGTTTTTTTGTTTATACAACTTTAAATCCACAAAACTTGATGACTGACATAGACTATGAGTATGCCTTTGCATAGGCAGAGCCATACTCATGAATTTAATTTCGAGGGAAGTATTGAGAAAACCATCTTGGGATTCTCACGAGTTGGACTTATCAAATCATAGAACATTAGTAGCAAAGAAGAAACATGTGAGCCGATTAGATGGTAATGGTTCAGACTCTCTGTTGATGAAACTTTAATATATATAACATTGGAATTTTAGGCTTATTATTTGTACATATTAAGCTTTGTATATTACAAGTATATTTTGATTGCCATTCACATGGCAACGAAGAAATGTAATTCAAAGCTAAGGCGTAGGTTAAATGGTGTTCTAAACCTACTGTTTCATGTGATCAATATTATCGGTTATTGTTTTATGTAAGTTTTAACATGTGCGTATTCATGGCTTGTATAAGGTTACTCAAAGTACAAAATGGTCCCACTAAAGAGTATAATGTTTCCTCCAAGGTAGCTTTTAGGAAGATAGGACTAAATAACACTCAAGATGCCCATGTATCCAACTGACCACTTAGTGTTATTGGGTAGAATTGGAATGTCCCTATCCAAGGGCACATGAGTGAGGAAGTTTGCTAATAGTATTTGAAAATGACAAAGGAATGAATTTCAAATAGTTTTATGCACTAACATTGCAGGATTTTGCCAAGAACAATATTAACCGAAATGGACTAGTAGTAAAAATATTCACTCGCCTAATAATGAAGCTAAGAATGAGTGTTGTTTTACTTGACTTATTAAAATCTATTGCATTTCAAGGGTTGTATGAACCAAGTATTTACCATGGATTACGTTATTTGTGTACTAACATTACAGGGTTTCTCTGAGGGTTATGACCAATGTCATGATAAAACGTACATTATGAAAAAAAAACCCGTTGCACTCAATTGCCCAAAATTGAGTAAAGAAGGTATTTTGGAGGATTGAATAAATCCTAAATGATGATAGAGGTACAATCATTACAACGTATGTAATGTTGATAAGATTGGTGAAATTAGTGCTTATATATAGATGTTAATTATATTAATTAGCCGTGAATCCTATTCACGAATCAGAAAAATGACAATGAAGTCATGTTAAGCACCAAGGTGGTGTGTGCCATAAATATTTAAAGGTTGAATGAACATTAAAAATGGAGAAGGAAAATTTAGGCTGTGGGAGCACAATGGTGTTAGGAAAAGGATTGTCGTGTGAGCACATTGGTGTTTACATAAATGCTGCAGGAGCACAATGGTGTTAGGAAAATGATTGCCATGTGAGCACATTGGTGTTAGGAATATGATGTGGTAAGACAAATTGATGATCTAACTCTACGCTACTTTTGGGTGGAAAGGAATTCCTGGACTCAAGCGAGGAGGATTGACGGGAGCCATGTAGGAGTTATGATATCAATATCAAGACCTAAGGAAAGTTGAACATCTGGAAGACAAGACGTTGTTTCATGTCACTAAGGAGAAAGCTTTTGAACCGTAGTCAAAAGAGAGAGCAACCTCAAAAATAATCATAAGTCCACACAAGAATTGGAAAGGGAACTCAAGGAAGATTTTGAAAAATAACGAATGTAAAACGTGTTAACAAATTTTCCAAGTAAATAGACTGTTACATGTTTTAATGTGTAAATGTGAAGAAAGGATTACCTCAAAGGTTGGAGATAAAATGACCACCTAAGGGATAGTAATTATGTTTTACTGATGAATCAATTGCATTTTGGGAAAAAAATTGGGTATTATGATACCAATGAAAACTAGGAGATGTTCCATAAATTGCAATTTGTTATAAAGAAAAGGATCCATGGCTTATGTTTAAATTGAATTATAAATTCACAAGATTTACGGAATAAAATTTGGGCTAGACCCAACCTTGTGTTGAAATATTGTAACTTCGAAGAATATTCTATACGTATCTTTTGTGGTCCCCGATGGTCCTACCGGGAGAACCACTTGTATTATCTTATACCACAATGCTTCTAATCGGAAGAACTAATAAGAGTCATGAGGCTGTCCCCTCTATTTGTAAAGGTGGGTCATTAGCACCCCAATGTGGTTACTTGAGCCTACATGTGTAACTCGAGCCTACATGATTAACTTGAGCCTACATGTCGGATGAGTTAATTTAAGTGAATGGATGAACATAAATAGAGGTGTGGTGCTCCTCATTTGAGACACACACTCTCACTTGTGTAGCGCATTAGTGGAGAAGAGAAGTAGCTGGAGAAGGAGGAGGATCAGGCTTTGATATCCTTGTTGGTTTTATCTTTTATATTTTGGGGCATCTATATTGAGGAAGCTTTTGCTGGGTTTTTCCCTTTAGGGTTTTCCTAGGATAAATCTTTGTGTTCTCCTTTTGTATGGTTTTGCTTGTCTATCTTTTAGTGATCCTATTTATATGATTTTGTTATGAAATCGAAATGAAATACTAATGATCTAGCTTAGCATATGAAAATTTAACATGGTATCAGATCCACCCTGAAAGAAGAAATTATGCAGCTAAAGAATCTAGGGATTCTTATTTTTTGGGTCTCTATCCATGATCGATCAGCAAAAGAAGGCTAGACTGACTCTCCATTGAAGGGCGCATCTTTCTGTCGAAGTTAAATTTGATTCCGAGCATTTTCAGTTTTGGTGCAGAAAATTAGGGATTTCTACACAAGAAGAATTTTTGAGTGAGCTCAGCATAGGATTTTTCTCCTCATAAAAATAGAATTTTAGAGACGTGTATCAAGAAATTTGGTTGGGTGAAACTATGGGAAATTCAAACCCTAGTTTGACCCCGATCTGGAAAAACCCTAAATACTAAAACTACTAAGTTTTGGTACATTCGCTATATACTGATATTGGCAAAGGCTCAGTTGTTGAAAATTTCAGATGCCACAAATAAAATCCTGATTTACATTGTGTCCAAAATTCAGCCTCATATTCACTGTATTCTGTGAGATATGATCCCTCCAAGTTAGGGTTCCATCCTCTTCCAAAATTCATCCCTAAACATGACACCTGGGGTGAATTGCTGTAGCATGGGCTACAGAGGTCCAAATGGAATTCCTGAAGATGTTCCAAAAATATCGTAGAGTGTTCTTTCTCTGGGATGAATTTCTGAACCTGAAGATGAACCAATGACATGTGGCATGCCATACAACTTCACTATTTTGAACAGTCCTATAACAGGTCACCTTGGGAAAAAGATCATAAATCCAAATTGGTGAAACAAATTATGATTACACCTATGGTGTTGGATCGAGGACATGCGATATTACCTTAGTGAAAAATTTCAGACATAGAGGAGTATTAATTTTGGAGATATCACAGAAACAGCAACAGGAATTTCTGCAGAATAAATTGGAAAACTAGGGCTTTTTGTTCCCGGAGCTTCCCTCCACTATTTTCAGAAAATGAGTACATTGGACAGCTCCATTTGAAGAGATATATATTTCTATCCAATAAAATATGAAAGGTTCAAAGTTTTGAAAATTAGGGTTTCTTTGACAAACCCTAGATTAGGCAGCTCTGGAAGTAGGACGGACACCTCAAATGGGTAAGATATAATCTTCTGCTATTTGCATTTGAGGTTCTCATTTCAAAGTGATCTATCACATCATCTTGATAATAAGCTTGGTGAAGTTTAAAAATTCCAAGCATGGAAGTATTTGATCTCTCTGAAGAAAATGAATTGGACATCTACATGAGTAGAGAGGTTCCAATTCTAGAGGGAGATGAGCCTCAAAGCCTTACACAAGAAGAACTCGATCAAGGCCAAGAAGATCATTGTTGATTCAATCACGGATCAACTTGTACCACAAGTTTCTTCCCTAAAGACACCGAAGATGTTTGATTCCTTAATCAAGCTATTTGAAGATAAGAACATAATTCAGAAGATGGATTTGAGAAAACATTTGAAGAATGTGAAGATCCAGAATGCATAACATCTTGAAGCGGTAGAAGAAGAAGCAAAGAATGGCCTCACATGATCATGGGATTCATTCATGTGAGGAATGTGTGCCAAAAGAAAGTGATTACTTTCAGTTGAATTTGGGAAGAAGAAGAAGCTCGTCTCATAAGAAGAGAAGAAGAAAGATGGGAGCAAATTGAAGATCAAGCTCTCACCATTCAAAGAAGATCCCTCAAGCGATGAGGAATATGAAGAACTCAATTCTTGACAAACCTCTTATCCATCTTATCATTTGGATAATAAATGATGATTTCATGGATGAAAAAGATGATGAAGCAGAATGATCAAGAAGGAGTCTACCCACGAAACAAACAAAACATAAGTATTCAATTGTCATTTAATGATATTGTTTTGTTATGCATTTGATTATATTCATTTGATGTGTTGTTTGCATGCATGTGATGGGTAAGTAGCTCATGGTTCTATACAAATCTCCATTTTTACTTATCTAGAATGAAACCTATTTGCTGACATATTGCATTAGTGCACAATCTCAATTATGGCATGGTAGAGATGGAAGGCATATAGAAAGTTTCTGTGAGATATGGATGAATGTTGTATTGGATAAATAGTTGCATGATGCATAAGAATTTGTCGTTATGGATATGTAGTTATAACCATGCAACTGATGCATTTGAATTGTAGGAAAGGTCCTTTACAACCTCCTAAAAGAAAAGAAGGATGAGACTTGTTCCGAAGAACAAGTGATGACAATTCAATAAACATGAATCTGAAGCGCCCAGGGTTAGAGACACCATGATGAAAGAAAGAGCTTCAAAGAGCGGTAGATCCACCTCGAAGGATGAAGACCACCATGGGTATGAGAGATAAATCAAGATGAAGAAAAAAATGCTATGAAAGAAGCTATGATCAAAGAATAACAGTTGATTATGGGGAATGATGTATATGATATGATTTCGAGACATAAAGGGAATTACGTAGTATCTTCCATATGGATCTGCAAGAACAAGTGTACAAAGCAAGAATCGTGATTTGCCTCAGAAAGAATAGACTATGGCATGACATACTCTATTGACTAGTATATATCAAGCATAGAATCACCTATACAAAATGAAGAAGATAATACCCCACTTTAGGGGGGGTGAATATAGAAGATATCTGAGTTCGACACGGTACGACATGATGGACAGCTTCTTGATGGATCGAGACTTTAACAAGCGTAAAGTGGGTTCCAAACTTCAAAGTTGAATGCAGAAGAGTAGGATATGTTGATGACCTGACAAGAAGAACTCATGGAAGATGTTATGATGATGTTTGGGATATAGTACTCAAACCAGAAAGAAAGCATGTGGTATCTTACAAATGTATTTGCAAGATAAAATATGTCGCTGATAGAAGTAAGGAAAGACTTATGGCTAGAGGTTTCTATAAGAAAGAGGGAATTAATTTTGAAGAGACACTTACTCCAGGAAGCAAGGTACACTTCCTTCAAGACTATGATGGTAGTGGCTTCCATGATGAAGTAAATACAATCCTTCCTTAATGGTATGATTGGGGAAGAGTTTTACATCGAAAGTATTTTAATTTGAAGACAGATGGACTCATATATGTAAGTTGAAGAAGGGCCTCTATGGCATGAAGCAAGCTCCCAGAGCTTGGTATGGCAGTTTCCTATCAATTATGGGTTTTACCAAGAGTAAAGTTGATCCTAACCTTTATCTCAAGGTTGTAGAAGATGAACATGTCATCCTGTTATTATATGTGGATGAATTATTCTTGACAGGGAAGGAGAAACAAATCATGGAAAGCAAGAAGAAATTAGCAGAAGAATTTGAGATGAAATGCCTTGGGTTAATGCACTACTTCCTAGGTCTGGAAATATGACAAAGTTCAGAAGAAATATTTCTCAACCAAAGAAAGTATGCGGTAGAGATATTGAAGAGATTAAATATGTTGTAATGCAAAGCCATGGCCACACCCATGGACTCCAACCTGAAGCTGTTAGATGATGACTCATCAGAGTTAGTAGATGCAACTCATTACAGATAGATCATTGGGTCATTGATGTACTTAACATATACTAGACCAGACATTTGTTTTGCTGTGAAAACCTTAATTCAATGTCTTTTTCAACCAAGATGGGTTCACCTAGTAGCTGCAAAACATGTGATGAGATATCTAAAAGGGACTATAGACCTTGGTATATACTATGATGGTAGCCATGACTACAGATTGTATGGCTATATAGATGCATATCGGGTTGGTAGTATCTCAGACAGGAAAATCACATTAGGTAGATGCTTTTGTTTGGGGTCTGCTACGAGTTCATGGTTTAGCAGGAAACAATCTAGTGTTTCTCTTAGAACAACAAAAGCAGAATGCATTGCAGATTGCTCTACTAAGTTGTGAATCCATATGGCTTTGAAATATGATATCATGTATCCTTGACCTAAAGATGGATACTACATTGATTCTATGTGATAACGAGAGTTGTGATAACAGAGAACCCTGTGTTCTGTTGTAACACATAGAAATCAGATATTTCTACATACAAGATAAAGATGCAGATGATGATGTTTCAGTATTCCCATACTGAAGATATAGATGATGCTTTCAGTATTCACATACTAGAGATACAGATGGTGATAGTTCAGTATTCACATACTGAATATGTAGATGATGATGGTTTAGATGGTGATGTGTTGACGAAGCCTCTGTCTCGAGTAAAGTTAGAACACTTTCGAGACAAGCTTGGTGTGGTTTGGAAAGACTTCCTTGAAAGGGGGAGTAGTGATGTTGCAATGGGATTGTATCATCCTTGGACATATGTCCAGAAGTGATCCGAAGACCTTGGTCTTCGAGAATGAAAAGGGATTGTATCATCCTGGGACATATGTCCAGAAATGATCTCGTGACCTCGGTCATCGAGAATGTAGAAGGATTGTATCATCCTTGAACTTTGGTTCAGAACGGATCCAGTGAACTTTAGTCATCAAGAAGGTGGCAGGATTGTATCATCCTTGGACTTCGGCTCAGAACATATCTGGTGAACTTCGGTCATTGAGAAGGTGGCAGGATTGTATCATCCTTGCACTTCGGTTCAGAACGGATCCGGCGAACTTCGGTCGTCGAGAAGGTGGAAGGATTGTATCATCCTTGGACTTTGGTTCAGAATGGATCCAATGAACTTCAGTCATCGAGAAGGTGGGAGGATTGTATCATCCTTGAACTTTGGTTCCGAACGGATCTAGTGAACTTCGGTCATCGAGAAGGTAGTAGGATTGTATCATCCTTGAACCTCAGTTCAGAATAGATCCGGTGACTTCAGTACTCGAGAATGTGTGTTGATCCCGTAATTCCAATAGGAAAGATTGTCTGAGATCCACAACTGTGTTGATCCCGTAATTTCAAAAGGAAGGATCGTTAGTAACTCCGTAAAGACCTAAATTTCGTAATTCCAAAAGGAAGGATCATTGAATTGATCCTGTAATTCCAATAGGAAGGATTGTCTGAGTTCCACAAATGTGTTGATCCCGTAATTCTGAAAGGAAGGATCATTAGTAACTCCATAAAGACCTAAATCTCGTAATTCCGAAAGGAAGGATTGTTGGTATCTCCGTAAAGACTTGATCCCGTAATTCCAATAGGAAGGATTGTCTGATTTCCACAGATGTGTTGATCCCGTAATTCCAATAGGAAGGATTGTCTAAGTTCCACAAATGTGTTGATCCCATAATTCCGAAAGGAAGGATCGTTAGCAACTCTGTAAAGACCTAAATCCTGTAATTCTGAAAGGAAGGATTGTCTGAACCCCACAAATGTGTTGATCTCGTAATTCTGAAAGGAAGGATCCTTAGTAACTCTGTAAAGACCTAAATCCCATAATTCTAATAGGAAGGATCGTCTGAGTACCACATACATGTTGATCCCGTAATTCCAAAAGAAAAGATCATGTTGATGTTTTGATGATGATGAAGTTGATGTTTTGATGATGTTGATGTTTTGATGATAATGATTTTATGCTGATGATGATGTACTGATCGAAAGATCAGAGTGTGATGATGATGATATTTTGATGTTTTGATGATGTTGAATGTTTTGATCATAATGATGTTTTGATGATGTTGATGTTTTCATGATGATGATGTTTTTATGATGATGATGATGTACTGATCAAAATATCAGAGTATGATGATGATGTACTGATCGAACGATCAAGAGTATGATGATGATGATGTACTGATCGAAAGATCAGAGTGTGACGATGATGATGATCAGTATGTGATGATGACGACATACTGATCAAAAGATTAGAATATGATGATGATGATTCTGTTTGAGAGTTGAAGTATGATGATGGTGCTGATCACAATGTTACTAATCAGAATGTGATGATGTTGTTGATCAAAAGGTCAAAATGCTGAAGATGTCTTTGCTGATTGAAAGATCAAAGTACTGAAGATATTGCTGATCAAAATGTTGAAGATATTGGTGATGATTGAAAGGTCAAAGTGCTGAAGATGTTGCTGCTGATTGAAAGGTCAAAGTGTTGAAGATGTTGCTGAAAATGTTGCTGATTGAAAGGTCAAAGTGCCGAAGATGTTGCTGATTGAAAGGTAAAAGTGCTAAAGATGTTGCTACTGATCGAAAGGTCTAAGTGCTGAAGATGTTGCTGATCGAAAGATCAAAGTGTTGAAGATGTTGCTGATCAAAAGGTCAAAATATGTTGATGTTGATTAAAGAGTTTCTATCATCAAATATTGAATACGAAGAATATATGATGTTGAAAAGCTTCCAATGATTTAC
>LPNX010034405.1:1183488-1203766 GCA_001517045.1 Pseudotsuga menziesii | reverse complement strand
TTGTTGTTGTTGATGTTGTTGTAGAATACCCTTCTCGTTAAGGGGGAGTGTTGAAATATTGTAACTTCAAAGAATATTCTATATGTATCTTTTGTGGTCGTCGATGGTCCTACTGGGAGAACCACTTGTATTATATTGTACCCCGATGCTTCTAAGCGGAAGAACTAATAAAAGTCATGAGGTTGTCCCCTCTATTTGTAAAGGTGGGTCATTAGCACCCCACTGTGGTTACTTGAGCCTACATGTGTAACTCGAGCCTACATGATTAACTTGAGCCTACATGTCGGATGAGTTAATTCAAGTGAATGGATGAATAGAAATAGAGGTGTGGTGCTCCTCATTTGAGACACACACTCTAACTTGTGTAGCGCATTAGTGGAGAAGAGAAGTAGCTGGAGAAGGAGGAGGATCAGGATTTGATCTCCTTGTTGGTTTTATCTTTTATCTTTTGGGGCATCTATATTAAGGAAGCTTTTGCTAGGTTTTTCCCTTTAGGGTTTTCCCAAGATAAATATTTGTGTTCTCCTTTTGTATGGTTGTGCTTGTCTATCTTTCAGTGATCATGTTTATATGCTTTTGTTATGAAATTGAAATGAAATACTAATGATCTAGCTTAGCATATGAAAATTTAACACCTTGTTGCAGGAAAAATGCAGGTTTTGAATGACAGCGACTTGAGAAGATACAGAAATATCTCAGGGGATTAAAACGAAGAAGACGAAAACAAGAAAAATGATTGAATAGAAGAAGGAAAATTGTTGAAAAACAAGAACACTGAGGCCAGTGTTATTTTTAAGGGGGAAAGGATGTAATATCCCTCTTGTATGCTCTAAAATATCTTGTAATTATGAATGTTGTTGTACCATTTATATTGAGGAGCTCAAGGCCAAGGCCCCACTAGAAATACCTTGCAATTATATTCAGTAGTTTCTTAAGTGGTAGACTTAGGTGACTTAAAGACATTTCCACAACTAGAGATGGGAAACTAAATTCCACTATGAAAAAAAGTGAATGGTTAGGGATCCAAAATATTCCCCCCATAGTACACAACGGAAGGAGAAAGGCGTAAGTGTAAAACCCTAGTTTCCTACAAAAAGTCTTTTAGGTGAAAGTTAATAATGGAAAGGGGGTGGAAAACGTTTGTGCGACTAGAACGAGGATGATGGATGGATTCCACTAAGCAATTGGAAAAAGGTTAGTTGGGCCTCGAGAGCACTAAATAAAAAGAAAAGAGAATTATAAATATATATGCTTATATATATTTCTATTTATAATATTATACGATATAACTATCCTTTTATGAGTTATATCACGAGAAAAGAGAATTATATATATATATATATATATATATATATATATATATGGGATATAACTATATGTTTATGAGTTTTCTCATGAGAAAAGGGGAATTATAAATATGTATGCTCTTATACATATAGTGACAACAACATGAGAAGCATTGACGTGTAATTACACTTGGGGCAAAAGAATTACAATAAAATGATAATAAGTATAATAATAGGTTTTTGTAACATGTATAAAATCAAGTTGACTAAGGATTTCCTTGCATTAATGAGTAATTGAAGGCTGCAATGTCCCTGGAGAAAACTATGGGGATTATTCCCGTAACAAGATGATAATGCTAGAATGTCTTAAGAAAATTTATAGACCTAGGAAGGGCAGTGATGCAACTTGGATCTTGGATAGTGAAGAGGGATTAGGCATATTTATTATTCCCAATGGTTATAAAACCGTGGAGAAATCAATCTCTGACTTAAAAGAGGGTTCCGTGGGCCTTCTTGAGAGAGAAAAAAGGAAGAAAGACTCTAGGGGAGTAAGAAAGGGGGAAATGATTCTCGGATTTGTCGTGCCCGCTATATGCCAGTTAACTAAAACTTAACATACAGGGTGATAAACATAAATTATCAACCCGAGGAAGTATTTTATTTCAAAGTTATCATGCAAGATCTATGCAAGCACAATTTCTACCTGACACTGTTGATCTATTGGCATGCAATCGAAACTCTTTGTAAACTAGGTCACAACTTATTAAAAGTAAATCAATACTGAAACCTATTCGTAAATCAAGCTGTAAATCGAACACACTTTAAACAAGATCTATTCCTATGAAACAAGATCTGATTGCATAAATCTAAAATAAGTATTATGTTGGCCAACGATCTATCAAAATGAATTAACAGAAGAACACTATAATAAATCAAATGAATAAAAACATGAACTGAATAATAAAACAACTATGATAAATCTAATGCATGAAAGCATGAATTAACAAATAACATATCTACAAAATAAAACATTGCAATCAACACTACCAGCATCTGCTCAGGAAAGAGGGCCCTTCCTCCACTGAACAGAGCTGGATCTCCACAATAAACATCTACAACTCCAGAATTAAGAAATTGCCAGCATGCATTATCATAATGGAATGGTTACAATAGATCTGGATCAAATCCTACATCATAACATTGTGTTCTCTCCTATCCTGCCTAATCCCGTTCTCAATGAGATTGATTAAATATTTACACATAAAATTATCTCATGGAAATGAAGAACTGAACCCCCAACTTGTGATCTACAACAACTGAAACACAACCGTAACTGTTGGCAACTTTGGAACCCGCTGCAACACCAAATCTGGAAAATACCCTCTCGAAGAACCAACTGCATATCGCAACCAGTAGCTTTGTTTGGTGATTTCTTAGCGAGTCAGGTAAATGAGGATGCTACAGACAAAACCCATGTCTCATATTTTTGCGATTCATTTCCATCTTCCTGCAAATAAAGACGCGAATCAAGGTTTTCTTATGTGGCATGCATTTTCGGTTAAGGCTGTAATAGCTGGCTATGAGCGTCATATACGTGACAACGCACTCCACAAACCATCATTAGTAAAATTATGCATAATAGTCTTTAATTCATTAAAGATAAAAGAAAATAATCATTATTATCCACTTAAAACATCAATGGAAGTAGCATGTTGTTTTACGCATAGCTACAACAAATGGATGAAAAATGGAATGATAAATGGACAATAATGGTAAGAAAATGGATGGAAGGTATGTCGATAAGTGATGGAAAAATGGACAATTCCAGGTCCCAACATCTCCCCCAAACTGAACTTGTTGCATGTCCTCATGTAACCCAATACCTGTGTAGCATCCAACTAGAAAAACTCATTCACTCGTTCCTTCATTTTACCATTCGCACAGCTACAGCTAGAAGAAATGGAGAGTTTAACAGAAATTGGCAGAGTCACTTAGCAGAGGATTTAGCAGAAAATTTGGCGGATTCGCAACTCTTTAGTAGAAATTTGGCGGAATCACAGCTTATTTTACCAGAGAATTTGGCGAAATTTTTAGCGAAGATTTTGGCGAAATAGTGCTAAATTTAGCGGAGTCACAGCTTATTTTAGCAGAGAATTTGGCGAAGCTTTTAGCGATGATTTTGGCGAAGTCACAGCTTATTTTAGCAGAGAATTTGGTGAAGTTTTTAGCGACGATTTTGACAGAACAACGCTAAATTTAGCGGCAAATTTGGCGGAGTCGCAGCTGCCGGAAAATGGACTCGTAGCTCGCAGCTACCAGAAAATGGACTCACAACTGATGGAAAAAGGACTCGTAGCTCGCAGCTGATGAAAAACGGACTCGCAGCTGATGGAAAATGGACTCGCAGCTTGCAGCTGACGGAAGGGGAAACGGGAAATAGACTCGCAGCTAACAGAACAAGAAATGGACTCGCAGCTGACGGAAAACGGACTCGCAGCTCGCAGCTGATGGAATGGGAAATGAACTCGCAGCTAACAGAATGAGAAATGGGAAATGGAATCGCAGTTGACAGAACGATAAATGGACTCGTAGATGATGGAACGGGAAACGGACTCGCAGCTAACGGAACGGGAAACAAGAAATGCCAATATTTTACGGTGTTGCAGCCTTTTGAACGAGAAACTTCTGAAGCCATTTTATCCCAAACGACGAACTGGGTTGGGATGAAATTTTGCAATCAAGTAGCTACCACTCTAGTGCATCTCCATACCAAAATTAGACAAACGCACATCACAGATTTAGAGGAAAATGCAAATTGGATGTATATGATTATGGCCATTTTCGCGAAAACGGTGCACTGGATTCAGCTGAAACTTGCCACGTTTGTTCATCTTGGTATTATGCACTTCCTATCCAAAAATCATGATAATCTAATTTACCAATTGAAACATATTTCGATTTCAATGTCTGCACTTTTGAACATGAATAAAAATGTGTTATAGTTGAACTTCCTGAACCAATATTTCAACAAATCCAAATTGGGTTGGGCTGAAATTTTTCAAGAGAGTAAATACAATTACGTTGCATCTCCTCACCAAAAATTAGACAAACCCACATCACGTATTTCGAGAAAAATGCGAATGGGTTGTAGGTGATGATGGCCATTTTATCGAAAACTGTGCACTAGATTGAGCTGAAACTTGCCACGGTTGTTCATCATGATGTTATGCATTACCTGTCCAAATTTTAGGAAAAAAAAGCTCACGGTTTGCAATATATCCTTAAATCAATTTCTACATTTTTGCGAGCTGTGAATGAATAAAAATCAGTATGCACAAAAAATGTCAAAAACCACTCCCCCAAACGGAATATGTTGCATGTCCTCATGCAAAAGAAGAGTTGTCATCTTAGTTGTAAACAACCATCTCCCCCAAACTGAGGATACATGATGTACTCATGCTTATTAAAACTCTTCAAGGAAGAAAATAAGTTTTGATTTGCACATCAATCCTCCATACTGTTATAAAATTTATTACTGTTAAAAATGACCATTTTTCAATTGTTGTGTATGGTAGGACTGTTTCAAAGTAGTTCAAGAGATCCTCTCAATCGTTTCCATGGTCATAAAAATAGTAATGACAACATATAGCACCAAAAAACCAACTGCACCCTGCATAAAGCCCATATCCAACTAAGAATGAGAATCTCAAAGCACCAAGCCATTTCAAAATAGTTGGTAGCCACCATATTCAACAAATCTCTGTATCAATTAACAAAACCTATGAATGTATGTATCTCACTTCATACATTCATGTAGCTTCTAATAATCTAATTTTGAAAACATAGCATGGATCTGGAAATGACTATGTATTGTTGCTCCAAAAACTCAGATTACTGAAATATGTATTCTGCTATTACCTTCATTTTTGCCTTGGATATACCTTCACCTTCTGAGATGCAGCAATGAAATGAGCTAGAAATAGATGGATGGTCATGAAACCGTGGGATGAGCATGGCTTAACACTAACAATTGATGCTTTGTTTATGTGGATAGAAACCCTGTAATCATGAAATCTCATGTCCCAAAAAAACTTAGTTTGCTGCCATGTAAATATAAGCATGTTTTCCCAAAGGATAGTCTGTCTTTCATTATTCTGGGAATATTTTCATAGTGACAACATCATCTCTCTTCCATTATGAATCACAACATCAAATATGCAAGGACCATGATAACAATTGTAAGCCAATGTGGGCATTACTGAACAACGAAACTCATACCTCTGAATGTATTCTCTATTATATGGAAGCATAGAATCCTACCACTGTAAGTTCTCGAGAAGCAGCAACAATGCCTTGTGTTCCTACAGCTGGTTCTTGTGTGACAGCAGTAGATCATTTTTTCAATGGTTTTCTAAGCTTCTTGAGATAATTAAAGAATTCAGAAAACTCCCCAATCATTTTTGCTTGTACTTCAAGAGAACATTTTTAATGAGAAAGCAATCTGCAAACCTTGAATCTGGTCATAACTTGCTGCAAATTATTACAGGACTACCCTTTAAACTAAATGCAAAGCATGCCCTCATGCATCATTTCCTCAATTTGCAGCCATAGAGGATTTGTAGTTCCCACATGCATACAAAAAAAAATCCCAAAGCTGGAAAGAACAACCTTCAAGCAACTGATTTATTTCTTCTCATTGTTGGTTTTTATGTGGCAGTAGAGATGATTCTCTTCTTACTACTGGTTCTTGTGTGGTAGCAGGAAAAATTCTTTTCTTACTGCTGGTTCTTGTGTGGCAATAGCAAGACTTCCTATTGTTGGTTCTTGTGTGACAACAATAAGGTATCATTTTTTCATGCTTGGTCAGTTGGGTTGATGAGATGTTGGGTTGGAATTTGTAGGGGATGTGCATGAATGATGAAGTGTTAGAATTGAGTGGGAAATGATGGAAATAGATGGACATAAAATGCTATATAGACAATGGAAATGGCTAATGCTTAGTGGTTCCTCATGACATTTCCCTAAATCTTTAATAAATAAAAAACTCATGCTATTTTACCTCAAGTGTTACCTCCATGGAAGCCTTGGTTGACATGAATGGACTGGTGTATGATGGAGCTATGTAGGCTAATCTGATGCTGACACATATGTATATGAGAGATGAAATTGGATGAGACTGAATTTTATCCATGATGTTGTGCTGGTTGCATGTAAGACTAACTGCTGAGACAATTGATGAGGAGAATTTCTACCATAGAAGCATAAAGTCCTTTCTCTTATTATGAAAATCAACTGCTGAACTGAAAATGGAAAGGAATTGCAAAACTACTGAACAAATGATGCTGCAAATCATTGTTGAAACCATTAGATCACATAATCTTCAACTACTACAAACCGAGGTACAATTCTTACCATGCAAATGAATGTGCTGAATTCGAGCATGGAAAGAAATCATTGGATTACCAGCCATTAATGTATGCCGTTAACCAATGTGAAGAAACTCACCTTTGATGACAATGAGATCTAAAGTACCTTAGTGCATCTTGATAGGTACAAATGGATGTGCTGGAGTCGAGTCACCTGTAAGATTTGTCAATCAAGAGGCATTGATGAATCCCCATGATTAACAACAAGGAAATCTGCCATTGATTCATGCAGATACCAGGGCACTATAAAACTCTAATCTCGATCCTAGATGATGTGTCGGAGTCGATGGCATAAGACCATTGGAAGGTGGATCTTAATTAATTCCACATCATCCAATACGAGTACAAAATGAATGATTGTGAAGAATCATAGTGAAAAATAGAACTAACATGAAACTCATAAGTGGAAAGTATATGTGAAGTCATTGTGTAATAGTGATGAGAAATAAAACGGTTTTGGTGACTACATAAGTAGTGGAAAATGGGACTTTGACATGAATGGATTTTTGGGGTTTTGAAATGAAGAGGGTGAATGAATCTACCATAGGGAAATTGGCTTCTTGAGGGTTTTTTTTTCGGCAACAATTGATATGACGTGTGTCTAAAAATGATTCTTGGGATGTAGCAATGGGACTTGACTTATTGAACATTGGTACGATTTGCACATCAATCTATCCATTTTTTTTTATGTGCTCGATCCATTTGCAAATTGATAAAAAGTCTTCAAGAGTCACTAGTGCATGCATTGACCTTATTCTTCCAAGGACTTGCAAAAACATAGCATTTGCCTGCAATAAAACATGAGATGATGGAAGAAGAGAGATGATTGGTCTCTCTTCACCGAACAATTATGAAAAAAAACAACAAGAAATTACTCATAAAACAAATCCAAAGAAAAATGAACAAAGCAAAATCCATTTTATACCTGTGGGTGTCCATCTAGACTCACCAACGGTATTCTGATCACAACTTCTTCGTTTCTTGTCCAGTTTGAGTGATTCCAAAGAAAAATTAAAGTAAATTTATAGGTATATTTTCATTAGAAACAGGTTTTTAAAATTCTATGTAATGATTTTCCAAATCACTCAGTAACAGCCTGTATGACAAGGTGTTTTCTTGAATTCTGGACTAGACCAACAATCACGGTTTTAGGATTAACTTTTTCGTTTGATAACGGATTAATGTGATTCCAATTGGAGATGAAAGTAGATTCATGTAGGTATATCCATTAGAAACATGTTTTTGAATCCAAAAATAATTGATCGGTCAAATAATCCAATGAACAGTCTAGAAAATAGAGTTTTATGAATGCAGATTTGTGATAGGCAGTCGGTATTTTAGTCATAAAATTTGCATACGATATCGAAATGGAGTGATTAAAATTGTGTTGTAAACTAGATTAATAGGGAAACATACCAATGAAATATGTTTGCAATATATTTCCGATAAGGCATCCAAAAATTAACTGTCCCAGCTCTGTTCCTAAGCTGCCAACTCGACACCCTGTTAGTGTTTTGGCCATAAAAATTTTGTTTAACACCCAATCGTAAAAATTCAAATTGTTTTAGAAACTAGATTCAAGGGGATAATTTGGAAATAAACATATTTTAAAAATAATTCCATTTGGTCTCTCAAAAATGGACTATCTTGACTGTGTTTCAGTAAAATTTTCAAGCTAAAATGTCACGAAAAATCCAATAAATTAAATTTGACCCTCAAAAAGTGATCGAAATAGGTATGAATGTTTTTAATGATGTAATTTTAAATATAACACACATCCATACAAAAAATTTCAAGCATTGAACACCTAAATTGACTTACGGTCTGTTGCAGCCGCAGTTGCAACTCTTAAAAAAATGACATAATCACTACTACATTTCGATCCAAAATATGACGGAAAAATCCGACGGCGCGTGGATTTATTTTTTAAAACCTACCAAAAATCACAAAGATAATTTTTTTTTTTGAAAATGTGGCCATAAGCGTCGCTTAAGCGACGGCTATTCTCATAAGCGTCTCTTAAGCGACGGATAGCCTCATAAGCGTCGCTTAAGCGACGGCGCATCAAATTGGTCAATTATTTAAATAAATTCACTTAATTGGTCAATTATTTAACATGGTAAATTCAATTAATTGGTTCATCATATTCATGTCCATAATCATGTTTAATTATCATTTAATAAATCGTAATCTCTCTACAATTTCTACAAGTGTTAAATAAAGGGCAAAAACAGTGGAAGTCTCTTCACCTTTATTTTTTCCATCATCAAAGTGAAATATAGATAAGCAATCATATTAGAGAAAAAAGGAAAACAAGTTTAAAATCATCAAGAGATTCCAAAATCCTTTATATGATTTGTCTTTTCTCTCCTTCAAGGGGTTGTCAAGAAATATAAACATTTAATTTCAATTTTCATGGTCATCTTCATCTTCATGAAATAGGGTCATATCATGTTTGTTGGCAAGTATGGTTTTTCCCCTTCTCTTTTCCTTTGGACTAGGGGTCAATCATTTTAATTATATCTACAAAGAACCATCTGAATCCAACCTAGGGGAGATCCTAAAATTGGTGGTGTTCTTTCAAGGATGTTTGAGGAGGAAAAGAAGATGGATCTCTTTCAACTAGTGACAAAGGAATAATTGTTTTCCTTTAATATTTCCAAATGGATAAGATTCTAGGGTCATATGGGTGACCAACTAAGTTTTATGTGGATTCAAATTCTTAGAAATAATTGGTGATGATCTATTAAAGGCGGAGGAGGAAGTTTAGATGACTAGGATGATGCATACTAGTTTAAATTCAATATTCCTAGAATCCATCCCAAAGGTGGATTGGGGCCTATGAAATTCAAATATTTCATAACATTATCACTTTGCAATTGCATATATAAGATAATTTCAAAGGTGATAGTTGTTCACCTCAAGCCTCTTATTTCAATGGTGATATCTATGAAATAGTTTGTGTTCCCCAAGGTAAGATTGATTCGCAAGGCTATCAACTCATACTTGGAAGGTATGCACTTGATTAACACCTCTCATATTCTTGTGACTATCATTAAATTATTATTTCTAAATATTATGATTGAATATATTATTTCTAAGTATTAAATTATGAGTAATGAGTAATTGAGTCACTTGTCATTTGTGAATGATATTATTCTATTTTTTCTTAATTTGCTGGTTTTCCATTCTGCATCGCATCAATACCTTTTTTCCCTCAAGGGTTTAGCATTGCTGGAATTCAAGGTTATTGTTTTGATGAAAGGACCCATGGTGGTGGCACCATCCATGGAATGTTGGTTGTATTTGCAGGCCCTCTTCGGACCATAATCGACTTGGGTGATTGGGGTTTTCAGAATTAGCACACCTACTCATCGATCCAATGGACTGGGGTTTTCTCACCTACACTTTCCTACTCCTAGATTCGATGGCTTGGGGTTTGTTCACCTATGCCTACCTGCTGGCAGATTTTACAGGGTGGGGTTTCTCCAACGGCTGCACATTATCAATGCAGGGTCTACGATTTTGGTGAATGATGTTGGTGGGGCATTTAGCTAAGCCTGCTTGCAGATTTGACAGGGTGGGGTTTCTCCAACGGCTGCACATTATCAATACAGGGTCTACGATTCTGGTGAATGATGTTGGTGGGGCGTTTAGCTAAGCTTGTTACCAGGTCTTTTCTATTTCCTCTTTTAAATTTTTTTGCTATTTCTCATTAAGTTTTCAGGGTATATGGGCCATTTTCTTCCAAAACCAAGATTTTGGTTCACCTAGAAAGTTTTCAGAGTTTTTCAGGTTGCCTTCTAACAATATTTTCTAATATTCTCCGATATTCTGATAAGTTTCTTTCAATACCCATGGCAATATATTCTCCAAAACAGTATATGCTACATTGCTAGAGATTTTGAATCGATGTGTAAGTCAAATGCTTATTGGTGTAGAAGAGCAAAGGTTATTTGTGTAGCATTTTGTATTTTTCGTAAAATCAAAAAACTGAGATTGTTACTGCAGTTGTTCTCATACAACTTTGGGGCCTTTGGCAGTCTAGTTTGTGAATGTCTAATTGAAGACATATGCCCATAAAATTTAAATCGACCTATAGGAGCTCTTAAATTCTCCGTGAGAGGTTCCCAAGCCAGAGTTGTGATTCAGGCTTACATATATATTCAATGACTTTAGACCTTATTCTATGAGTAGTATCAGTACATCAAACCAAAGAACACATTCAATACTGTCTCCAGTTATTTTGTCTCCCCTCGTGAAAATGTATGGAATCTCCACTACAAACATTACTGATGTCTTATTCAAAAAACACGTCAATTTCAATTTCAAGTAAGAAAATGGTCAAAGAGTGGAATG
The DNA here is from genome assembly GCA_001517045.1 of Pseudotsuga menziesii. NCBI lineage: Eukaryota > Viridiplantae > Streptophyta > Pinopsida > Pinales > Pinaceae > Pseudotsuga > Pseudotsuga menziesii. The sequence continues at coordinate 1,192,695 of LPNX010034405.1, read as the reverse complement.
TACATTTATATTCCCCTCAAACGAAGATGTGTACATATTCTCTATGCTTTCAAAAACAAGCCTTCAAAAAACAGTAGATACAAAGGAATCCTCAAATGAAGATGCCAACCTCACATTTATTTGTTCACTTTAATTCTGACAATTAGAGTCTCCATACTCTGCACAATATTGAATTATTTGATATGCTATTTTTATCAAACTGACTTTCAATTTTATTTATAGCATATATTCGTCTTGGCTATCAAATTGTCAATTTACCATGATACAATGAAACGATAAAAGGAATGAGAAAAAATTATCTCCTGTAGGAACAAAAAGACAAATTTCTGACATGTTCAAACAGGTTGCAAATAAGAATAACTGTTAAATTAGATATGGTATAGTCATACATTTCTTGACTAGTGAAAAGCACACCTCATAATGGCTCACTTCACAGAAATAAATTCTGCAAATGGATTAGACGTGTTGAGGTTTTCTAAGATTCTGATTAAATAGCCCTCAACCCTCTTGAAAATTAGCAATAACGTATCAAATGATCTCATCTTTATCCTCCAGTATCTGGTAGCAGCATACAAGTTGTGCTCACAGTAGAAGTTTACAACAAACCTTTTCAATATGCAGGTTCCCAAATCCAAGAACTTCAGATGCAAACAACAACAAGAAGCCTTTGGAGAATAGTTGTAGATTTCTTGATCTAAACCTTTCATCCAAATAATAATACATGTAAGCTTTTGGATCATGGAAAAAGCACCGGACCCATAACAGAAGCAGTTTCCATTTGAGTGGTATGCAACTACTTCTTCCCTAAAACAAGTCATCAGAATTCTCAAGCCTTAAACACTCTCCCGAATTCCATCTCTGAAGGGGCTTGTTTTGCTTTCCATTTTCAGTTCATTAACATTGTAGTTCTGCAGTGATGGATTGTTTTTCTCTTCTACAGGCGAAGCATGCAAATCTTCAACTCTTTGAAGAGAAGATGATCTTGAGTGTGCCTTTTTTCTCTTGCATCTAGGAACATATATATCAAAAGGTAACTTAGGCATGCATTTCAGGTTTGAAATGCTTTCTCCTACAGCTGCTGGGCTAACATCCTTCTCTATTCCCCCTGTTGTCTAAGACTGAGATGCCCCTTTTCCAACTATGCTTTCACATTCAGTGAGTTTCTTAACTGGAGAAGGAAAATCCTGCTGCTTCTTTTCTTTCATCTCCATAACTGCATTATGTTCCTTGTAAACCTCTTCATGGGGCCTGAATTTTCCTCTATTTTCTTCACCCTTTGCGTGTCCTTATGTTGCTTCTTCTCCTTCTTCCACTTGTGCCTCTATCTCTACTTGACTATGACTGTGGAGCAGGCCACTCTACATTGTACTGATAGATATAGTCATATACTTTTGCCTTTTAATTTTATGTTAATATGTAGCTTCTTTCCTTACTCTTTTAGCTTTTAGTTGTTAGGAATTGAGTTGGCACTCTCATTATTTATCACTACTAATATACTTTTTAGTTGCATAGACCGAATTCTTTGGTCATTCATGGACATTAATAAAATTATGTTATCTTATTTGATCTAATAACACAAGTGACCTTGTACAATGAAACAATTAATATCCAAAGGGCCTAGCCTAGGATCATGACTTTGGCTATTACTCAACAAAATAATGAGTTCACATCCAAAATAGCTCATTTAGTTATGACAAAAAATGTCGACAGCCATGCACTATGCCTTAATAATAACCAACCCCTTTCCTCCACACTATGCTCTTTGTACAATGTTTGAAGCTGAGAGAGTATATCTAGAATGATATTTGCTAGCTATGATAGCTCCCCTGTATGGCCAAAATACACCCAGATTACTCATTCATTGCTATTTTACTGCTGCTCTAGCGCCCAGAATGCTTGTTTAGGACTATTAGCCGATTACTGCTGGTTAGGGCTAGAACAACTTCTAAATTGCGCCCAGAATTAAAGTTTAGGTTGATAGAAGGGCTTATACAACTGTCTTGCTGCCCAGAACAGCCCAAAAATGACACTGACATTGATGTAGACAACAATTATCACTTTGCAAAGCTTGGTAACACTCCAAATCAACTGCTTGTACTTTACGTTCAATATCTTCAGCTTTCACCAAAGGTGATGTAAAACTGAAAAAGCTTCCTTAAAACTGATTATAGGAATTTGTGTCTCACCACAAAAATGATTGCATGCATGTTCAATCTTGGTGTAATTATTTGAAAATCCCACATCACTTGACAAGAGACTATGGTGCTACACTGCTACAATAGAACCTTGTAAATTATAACATTACAGGAAATATATCATTATTATAATTTATTGCCCATCCCTGGCTTTGATGATAATATTCCCAGACTTCAACAGTTAAACATGGTAACCAATTTTGCCATAATTCCATACTGATTGAAGTGTTGTTACACCAGTTATTGGATAATCACTATGACCTGTCTCACCTGAATGCTTCTGATTTCTTTCTTGAGATCTGACATTTTTAATATGTGACTTAAAACAGTGACTTCCTGAAGCCTTCTTATTGTTGGTGCCAGTGGTGAGGCAAATTTGTTGCTGCTTCATGCTGCACCATCCCCTGAATTGTAATCCAGCAAAATCTCCCAGGATAAGTATAGTTCCTAATTGGTCTTCCATTTGAATTTTCATTTAACCATATCACCTACTGCTTCAAGTTGCTTCAGAGAGGAGTTTGAATTTTTTTATTTTATGTTTATTACGTGCTTTTCAATTGAGCACATCATATTTTTTAGCTAGTGCTTTATAGTACAGGAAATCATTAATATAGGAAGACATCATAACCTTGAGCAACTCTGAGCAACTATGAAGATTCCTGTAATTTCCAAAGATTGGCCTGCATTTGTTTCTCATGGTTGGCTGCATTTCCATGACTGAATTTTCCCTTGGGAACTTCTATCGCAGTTGCCCTTCTGGCTGTAATTATCAAGGATTGGATTATGGTTCTTCATTTAAGAAAAATAGTGTTTCTAAGAGATATTTTATAATATTGTTATCATTTTTCTTGTTGGTGGATTCATCAGGAAAGGAAAGATAGCAATTTCCAATATACAAATAATCTTTATCACTGTTGACTTTACCCCCATTCAGCATATACTGTTCTGAGCAGAATGAAAGACCCGCTTCCTTTAAAAAATTTCAAACTTGCATTTCTCTCTGCATATAACATGAAGGCTGGCAGTGGGAAATAGAGTTTCCATTCTACATGGTGCACAGTTTTTCTTTCTCCATTTCATAATCTTGGATCTTCTGTGAGGGAATTCTTGAATCTTATTATTCTGGTACATTACGTAAAATAGTTTTTTATAAGTAAACTCCCTGTAGTCTGTCAAAAGATGGCACTACTTGTTTTTGTTGTAGGTCTCATTGCTTAATGGGGGACCTTCATACAGTCTGTATTCATTTTCTCAATATTCCTAGATTACCATTGTAGGAATTGGAGTGTTAATCTTGCTAGAGAAGGGGGTCTGTAGTGTACACTCATTGACCTTTGAGACAATGATTATGAACTGTAGAGAGAGGAGGGTGAAGGAGATACTGTATATGATATCTGGGAAACATATACATATACATTCTGGGAATTATCAGTATTATGTGGAGTGACTGCTACAGCAAGAAATTAATTGGATGGGAAATTTTCGGGACTCAGAACATCCAATAATCTTTTCCAGGCATGTATTTGTGCTTCTCATTATAAATATCATCCGTCTATTATTTTGAAATAATTTTCTCACCATTTTTCTATGTTATGTTTGTTTAATACAATGATGTGAATGGAATGTGAGATAACTGATAAATGCTGTGATTAAATGAGCCCAAATAAATCATGAAAAAGAAAACCATACACACTTATTAGTGCACCGACAGTCAGGGATTCAGTTGAGTTTCAAACAGTGGGTATCTAATTAGCATCCAAAGTACTTGTAGAAAGTACTGAACCAAGTTAGTGAGCATAATATCAGAGAAAGGTTAGCTCATAGCCAAGTGGGACATTTCAAGGTCTTGGGGTTAGATGAAAATCATTGTTGTTGCAAAGACAGTGAAATGCAACTATGTCGTATTTTGATTATGCACAAAATTTAAAATATCTGATAGCCATGACAATGAAATGCAATCTCTTTTAAACTGTTCATTTGTGCCAACTGTAGATACAGGGATCCACAGAAAACCAATTAGTAGTGACTCCAATTATTTTCCAATAATGCAGTTTTTACAATGTCTAGATATGAAACTTTCCTTGGTCCTGGTAGCATTTTTGCGGAATGAATTAAGTTCTTTGCTGGCATTCTCTCAGGTATTGTTTTGATAGGAGAAATTGGAGGAACTGCAGAGGAGGATGCTGCTGCATTTATTAAGGTATATACATATATATCCTATAAGCTGCTTCAAATTGAACAAGATATTGTGAGTTATGAACACTAGGTCTAGGTTGTATGTTCTAAATTAATACCTTGCATTTTACCTTAACTTGGGCAATGACAATTAACAATATCTCTGGACAGTGCTTAATAGGAAACTCAAGCAATGCATGCATAACACTCCCATGCCCAATCTCTGCCATATGGCACAATCCCTCTACCAGATCAACAGACAGCCATGCCTGGTTAGCAGAATCACATGGAAGTAAACTCCCATGTGGACCTTCAAGGGGTGCCTGCAAAATGAGGAATCTTTTGGTTAGATAAAGAAATGCAGAGATATAATAATAATAAAGAGGGGAAAACTAATCGCTCAATGGTTAGCTCTATTGGTAGACGCTCTTGTGCAAAGTTCACAGAGGCCTCAGGATGAAACCCCATGAATCCCTTGGGTTACCATCTGGTATTTTGGCTGCTTGTTACTAGCATCCTCGATCCAAATCCCAGAGTTTCACATAAATATTATATTATATATCTCTCTAATAAAATAAATGCCAAACAAAAAAATATAATACTGCTGGCTTCTCAGAATACCCATGTCATGAAATAAACTGAAAACTACAAACAAATAAAGTGGTCTTGCTTGTTGCACTTAAAGCACTTGATATGGCTCAAGAGTCAAATCCTTCTTCTTCTGGTTAGAAGACCATGAGTCTTCTTTCTTCTTTTGACCCTTCTTGGATCTTCCTTTCTTTCCTACTTTCTTTACCTTCCCAATTAGAGCTAGTTCTGGTACATCCTCATAGCTGGTTTAAAAACTGTCTCTAAGGTCATCTCCTCCCCAAGAAAGACATCCAACAGAATTTTGAATGAAGGTAGATTCTAACAAGCACATAAACATTGTAAAAAATGATGCTAAGATGGACCAAAACCATTCAGATTGATCCAGACTAGCTCATTGTCTTCTACCATGTCACCAGCAGCAACTAGCTGATCTCCAAACTCTATGAGCTTCATTAGAGAGCTAGCTAATGTGTTAGTCATGCTCATGCGAGTACTGGTCAGTTTGTTCTTCAAGAGCATTCTCTTGGACATGTTCTCGCTTTGGTACAAGGTGACCAGAGCAGTATGCATTTCCCTGATCATCTTCTTATCTACGATGGGAGGGATTAGATGATCCTTCAAAAGATTCATTTCATTTTGACCAATTTCTATTGTGTTCAGCCAAATCCTTAGGATCTAAGGAAGGTATGACCTCCTTCTACACACATTTATAATAATAAAAGACATCAATAATTTAAACTCCATCTGTTTTTATGAGAAAATGAAGAGGTATAACCACTTATTAATAATTATATCTTTCTCACTATCATCTTTGAGGTTATTCCCAAGGTTAACCCACAACTAGAGTCCCATTCCCTATCCAATGGTAAATCACACAACACTCTACGTTAATTAAACATTAAAAGTCAAACAAATTATGTAATTAGAAGCTTAAAAACATTTTTCTAGTTTCCCTAATTGTTTTTCTGGTTAAGATTCTTAAAAACTAGCTCTTTTCTGGTATTATACTCAAAGAATAGATCAGTGCAGTGACCTGGTTGATACAAGGTTCACATGGTTGATGATGGTGGTGCTAGCTCCTCTTTTACTTCTAGTGCAAAGTACCCTGTGTCTTCTTCTGTCTTGGCCCAGTCCTCTACTAAACTTGGTTTCCAAACTTTGGAGCTGTGCAAAACTGTGGACTTGATAATGCTATCCAAGAGCTCTCGATAATGCTATACTTATTGGTTCTTAATGTTATTCCTTCTTTATAGCTAAAATAATAAAATCGATCACCAGAATCTGAATAGTGGCAATATTTTACAAGCAGAGTGTTCTGTATAAAGTAAGGAAAGGAAATATCAACCTAACAATGAAAAAATTTCATGTTAAAAAACAATAATCCTTTACCTCAGTGGAATTTAGACGGAGAGCAAGCATACGAGCTTCAACACAAATGGATTTTAACTATGCACCATTGAAATCGTCAGTAGAACGTGCAAGCTCTTCAAAGTTGAAATCTCGATTAACAGTCATTTTTCATGAATGAATCTGCGAAGGTGAAAGTAAGCCTGGGTATGAGAAATGGAAGAATAACATAGATGTTACCAACATTCATGTTTTTTATATTTTTTCTATCTACCTGTAAAATTCATGCACGTGCATCCTCTGTTGGGTGAGGAAATTCTATCTTCCGGTCTAGACGACCTGAACGCATTAGAGATGGATCTAAAATATCTGCACGATTTGTTGCTGCTATGACCTATACATGGCATTGAATTAAATCTCCGTAAGTTTTTCTAGATGATGTTATACATGATATAAACACTGTAGAATGAACATTAGAAGCAACTTGACGAAAATTTTAATTAAGTAATGGCAACATGGAAAGAGAAATAATTGTGCCAATAAGAAGACTCTTCAACCTAAAAATATAACTGCTCTGTTTTTTCTCAAAAATTCAACCTATTACCAACATTTCGACTTCATAAAAGAAAAAAGTGCTTCATATGGTAATTACGAATATTAATAATAGATGCTAAGATCACAATCACATTTATATATCACAACTGATAACATGCCAACAATTTTAGGAGTTTTATTTTTTAAAAGACGCAATGCATCTGTCTGGGCTGTGGTCTAGGGGCAACTTGGAGCAGTCATCATGGCAATGACCCAGGTTCTAGACCTTGCAAGCATGCCCCCTCCCTGCATAGTTTTTGTTAGATGTGACTATTGATATTGATGTAACCTTCAGGAAATTATTGAGATTACAAAATGTGTCGTTATGCGCACAAGTGCAAGAGGGTTCCCACTATAAAAAATAAACAATGCAATGTATCTAAACTTTGAATAAAAAAAAAAACTTCTTCTCTTGTAACATTAAGAATCCTTGAAGTCATGGAGATCAGTAAAGAAAATCTTAAGAAAAAAATTAGAAATGCAAAACTATCTTCCAAAGCGAGCAATTACTAAAAAATTGCTAGAAAGACTACCTACGAGTGTAACTACTATAATTGATGGGGCAGCAAGGGATGACCTGGTAAGATCCAGGGATAGGGTTTGCTATTAACCAGAGGGGTACTAACTATAAAGATTTGCAATTGAACTTAGAACAGTTTCAGAGATCCGGAGTCTCCAAGGGGAGAGCCCTTCTACACAAAACTAAAAGAAACAAGACAAAATCTCCTGTACTAATCATTAGTAGACCAGTGCCTTGTATCAACAAAATTGAAATTGCAAATAGATGTAGATGTAATAAGTGTGATTATGTGATGCCAAGGCTAAGATTATGCAAAAAGGCATCCAGTAGCAAGCCTATATAAGCACTTTAAACTTCAAACAAGTGTGACCATTAACTATCATTTACCATCATATTTCATAGGGATCATCTGATTAGCCAATCACAACAATATGTATGATAAATAAGATTGTAGGACAACCAATAAAAAATAAAAAATTGTATGTATTCAGCAGTATGTGTTATCCAAAACCATTCACAAGAGTATATCCGTCATATTCCAATTCCTTTAGCTATAAGGCAGTTCATGCACAGATATAACATGTGTTTGCAAAAACAAAGAGGTTCTAACAGTAGTACATGTATGATACAGGACTGATTTAACCACTAACTAATAATGCATTTGCTGTGTATGCAGGTGTAGACATAAAATAGAAAATACGGGACAGTCTGTAATAATGAATTCCAACCAAGTATATCAGCAGTAAATCATGTTACTTTCAGACCTTTGTTCATCAACCATTAACATGCTAACCACCACTAACCCTCTCTAACGCTTGTTCTCTGGTGTTTATATGCAGGGTCAGAGCACTGTTTGTAATGTGAAAGGAAGGGCTGCCACAAATTGCAGACCCTGTATAGGGTGGGAAGCCACTGAAAGGAATTCCCCCTTGGTTGGTAAGGCCTTGGACAGGCCCTAAAGGAGGATACCAAGGGCTGCTAAGGTGAGGCCGACCTGCTAAACAAGCAGCTTTCAATTTGCAAATATTTTTTTTACAAAAAAATTCACTACCGTCGGTTAAGCAACGGTTATCCATGTCGCTTAACCGACACTTAATCTTTATCCCTGTCGCTTACCTGACGGTTCTCCATGTCGCTTAACCGATGCTTCATATTTATCTCTATCACTTAACCGAACCTTCATCTTTATATTCGTCACTTAACCGACAGTTATTCATGTCTCTTAACCGATGCTTAATCTTCATATTCGTCGCTTAACCAACGGTTTCTCATGTCGCTTAACTGACGGATTAAATAGATGTCGGATAACCGACGACAAGCCACCAACGCGTAAAAAAAATCATAGTGTCGTACATGCGATAGGGAAGTGTCGAAAATACGACAATACGGCCATCGAATTTTTGGTCGAAATGTAGTTGTTAATGTTGAAATAAAGCATGTGCATTTTTATGGAAAATAAAAACTAAATACATATCATGATGTGCAACACACACATATCTCAAACTCATAAATTTTTACTTGTAGCACAGTCACAGCTGGGTGTTCAAAGAATTCATGAAAACATCTCATACCCATTCTTTATCTTTCTACTTTCTAATCTTCCAAATCGCAACAAGGTGCAAGAAGAGAGCATACTTATTCAAAAATAAAAAAAACTTAAACAAACAAAAGCATGGTTTTATTCTGATATTCTATCCTACCTTATTCTACTTGGAAATTTTTTTTTTTCAAGTGTATACATATTTCCAATGGAGCCACTTTCGAAGAGGTGACTCAAGTATGGTC
>LPNX010034405.1:1110976-1183446 GCA_001517045.1 Pseudotsuga menziesii | reverse complement strand
TTTATGAATGCTAGGATATGAGAGATCAACTTCCCTTGAAATGATGGTGCCAAGATTTGGTGAAGTATGAAATGATGCTGCAGACCGAAGACAGATTGAAACCAAGATTCAATATAGTCTTTGTTCCCTTGATTTCTCATGGATGTGACACCATGAAGCTCCTTAGTAAACTGATCTTCCTCAATGCATAAGAGTTTTGGATCTAATGATGTGAATGATGCTTTTGGTTCCAATGGATGTTCTCCATCAAATATTATGTGTGTATCATTGATCTTGTTTGCTTGCTTATGAGAACTAGAAGAAACTCCATCTGCAAAAATTGGATTTAAAACATGTTCAGGCCTCGTATGGATTTGCTGCAACAATGCACAGCCTTTTTGCAGCGGTGTAAGTGAGGTAGAACAAGAGGGAAATATAGGAACATTTTGTAGTTCAGCACTGTAAGCATACTGTACTGCTTTATTATGGTTAGGGTGGAGGGTGGATTGGACAGGAAATTCTGTTGGGTACCAAGGAGTTTGATGAGAATATAGATGTGGCTGATGTAGGTGATTGATTTGTGAGGTTCATATTGAAGGAACAACTTGTGTTGCAGCATGAGGGAGAGTGGCCATGTGATCATAAGATAGGCCATTCCAACCTTGTGGATAAAGTAGTTAAGATTTAAATTGAGGCTACAACAACTTCCATGGTGGAAGAGTATTCAATGATTGAGTATGAGAGTAAGGAAATGGAGGGATAGAATTTTGAACCATACATGTAGACCATGGTTGACATGACTGTTGTAATGAGTTGGCTGTAGCTCCCAGATCTTTTTGATATGTTTCTTTCATATTTAGTAAGGAGGGACAGTGATATGTGGAATGATTCAAGTCACATATACCACAACTTTCAAGACTATCCAAAGGGAAATCCCTTGCTTCTCTTATTTTCTCTTACTTTTCCTTATCCTACAAAACACCCGATTGTGAATCAGCTTTAGAAATTTCAATTAAATTGTTGATTTCAGCTCGTAAAACTCTTGGTTTTGCAGCAGATTTCAAAAATAAAGATAAAAGTTCCTTAATTCTTACCAGTCTTGAAGTTTCCTCTTGAATACCTCCTACATAACTCACAAATATCATCATATGCTAACTGAAATACATTACCTATTCCCATCAGATTTAATACTTCTAAATATTCAGCTTGGATTCCATTGAGTAGAAGTGTTTTTAAGATCTCCTTCCCCAGTTTCCTCTGTTTGGATATCTGGAGGTTATATTGAAAGCATTCTATGTATTCCTCCAGACTCTCTTCTTATCCTTGTGTCATTTTGAAAATGTCTTCATTGACCCTGCAATAATATTGGTACCTTTTCAAGAATACATGTTTCATGTCTTCCCAAGTTTGTATGAAATTCCCACCGAGGCTCATGAACCATTGGAGAGCTCTTCCTTTTAGAGTAAGGGGAAACAAATTCAACTTTTGATCATTAGCACAATAACCATATATTTTACAAAGTACTTCAATTTGAAATAAAAATACATCAGGGTCTTCATTTTCCAAACTGTGAAAATTTGGTAGAACATGTGGGGAAATTATTTTTGTTGGTGCCACTCCTCTTGAATCTCTGATGGGAAATTCGAAGGTAACAACTTCTGCATCTTTCTTACCTACCATCTCTTCATTAGATTCTTTATGTTCTATCTTGAGGCTCCTCCTTCGAATGTTCTTGTCAACTTGTTAGTAGAATGGGTGGTGCTTACAACACCACTAAGGGGAATGATAAGATTTATGCTGCAAAGATTGAAAATGAAATAAAACTGAATGTAAAAATAGAAAAATCCACACTCAAAATAAATTCAATAAACTGAAATGTAATAATGCAACCTACATGCCCTATTTTAACAATGCATCTACAAAACAATGTCAGATGTACTTTTGCACAATTAATAACTTCCCCGGCAACGGCACCAAAATGTCATACCCACTATATGCCAGTTAATTAAAACTTAACATACAAGGTGCTAAACATAAATTATCAACCCGAGGAAGTATTTTATTTCAAAGTTATCGTGCAAGATCTCAAGCACAATTTCTACCTGACACTGTTGATCTATTGGTATGCAATCGAAACTCTTTGTAAACTAGGTCACAACTTCTTAAAAGTAAATCAATACTCAAACCTATTCATAAATCAAGCTGTAAATCGAACACACTTTAAACAAGATCTATTCCTATGAAACAAAATCTGATTGCATAAATCTAAAATAAGTATTGTGTTGGCCAATAATCTATCAAAACGAATTAATAGAAGAACACTATGATAAATCAAATGAATAAAATCATGAACTGAATAATAAAACAACCATAATAAATCTAATGCATGAAAGCATGAATTAACAAATAACATATCTACAAAATAAAACACTTGCAATCAACACTACCAACATCTCCTCAGGGAAGAGGGCCCTTCCTCCACTTAGCAGAGCTGGATCTCCACAATAAATGTCTACAACTCCAGAATTAAGAAATTGCCAGCATGCATTATCATAATGGAAGGATTACAATAGATCTGGATCAAATCCTACATCATAACATTGTGTTCTCTCTTATCCTGCCTAATCCCCTTCTCAATGAGATTGATTACATATTTATAGATAAAATTATCTCATGGAAATGAAGAACTAAACCCCCAACTTGTGATCTGCAATAGCTGAAACATGGCCGTAACTGTTGGCAACTTTAGAACCAGCCGCAACACCAAATCTGGAAAATACACTCTAGAAGAACCACCTACATATCACAAATCGTAGCTTTGTTTGGATATTTTATCTTGAGTCAGGTAAATGAGGATGTTACGCACATAACCCATGTCTCGGAGTTTTGAGATTCATTTTCATTTGCCCACAAATTAAGATGCAAATCAAGGTGTTCTTATGTGGCATGCATTTTCGGTTAAGGCTGTAATAGCTAGCTATGAGTGTCCTATACATGAAAAATCACTCCACAAACCATCATTAGTAAAATTATGCATAATAGTCCTTAATTCATCAATGATAAAAGAAAATAATCATTATTAACCACTTAAAACATCAATGGAAGTAGCATGTTGTTTTACGCACAGCTACAACAAATGGATGGAGAATGGAATGATAAATGGGCAATAATGGTAAGAAAATGGATGAAAGGTATGCCAATAAGTGATGAAAAAATGGACAATTCCAGGTCCAAATAGGAGTTTCATGGAAAAGTACAAAGAATTCTAGTTTTGTTTTAGTTGGACACTTCCATCAAGAGGGGGAGATAGAAGGAATTGGCCCCTCGATTATTCGGATGGTCTTTCGATTTCCCTAATACAAAGGGATCTTTGCTTGTGATGCTTAAAATGAAAAGGATGCATTCTGATTCAACACTGTCAAGCTCTTGTAAAACATCGATTGGGATTTTTGGGAAAGAGTTCTAGGTTCTACCTAGAAGGATTTCTTCGTGTCGATTTGGCATTGTTAAAAGGTAGCAGCATTCAAAGGTATGGATACTCTGATACGAAGAGGAGGATATAGGTTATATCTACGCGTTTAAACTATGCATAGATATTTATATTGATGTGGTGTAAGTCTTGAGTATCAAATCTATCATGATCTGTGTTCGTATGAATATCCACGGTCATATATATATATTGTACATGTCTACGTTAGTGTGTAATCACCAAAAACCTCGAGATGAGAGTCGATTCTTTTTATAAGTCTGGTCCATCTTATGGAATCACTGTAAGAACCAGATCTATATGAACCGATGTCTTTTGTTGTCAGGTGATCCATTTTGTGAAATCGTTGTAAGTTGATAGAACCAGATCCATTTTGAACAATTGTTTTATTATGAGCTGATCCATTTTTGGTAACGCTGTATATTTATAGAACCCGATTAGTATGAGCTCTTTATTTTGTTGTGAGACGACCCATTTAGGGGAATGATGAAGATTGACAGAACCTAATCCATATGAGTTCCTTATCTTCTGCTGTGAGCCGATCCATCTTGTGGAAATTTTGTATATTAAGAAGAACAGATCTATTTTTCCCCTTTAGTTGAAATGTGTTGTATCAAACAAAAGAGGGGTAGGATCCATACTTTTGGATCCTCTCTGATTGTCGAAAACTTGCTACAATTTTTTTAGTTTGCTCTAAATTCTAAAATCACTTACAGATTTATGTGTTGGATATAAAATCCTTATATCTACCTTCCTTTAAATCTAAAATGTGAACTGTCCCTGCTACTTTGCTTCATACTTGGTAGTCTTCGAACATGAGGGGAGGTTATCCTTCATATATCGTTTGATGATTAAGCGATCTTGTTTCTTGGGTTCAGATATTTAGATCCCAATTCTTTTAGGATGTGTAAAAAGGGTGATTTTTACCACTGTTTTATCTGATTTTCCTTCACTAATTGAATGGGGATGAATATAGGAAATCTTCCCTTTGTTTTAATGATTTTCCTTTGTCAAATGACTGGTTCTGAACAGAAGCAATTTGCTGAGCTAAAACTGAAAACCAAAACCAATCCCATTTCAAAAATTGATGAGCACCAAACTATAGCACATTCAGCTTTATCATGAGTTACTTCCTTGGTGCACTAGGTCTTCTCTACATACATGACTCAATACATGCTTGAATTGAATGCATATGACTCGGGTTGTCTTAATGTAAGACCACGCATTATATAATTTAAGACCATGCTTTGAAAAAGATTGAAGTAGAGTTTTGGTGTGAAGCTCATTATATTTTTAAGAAGGGAAAAGTGTAATGGATGGTTTATGTTACATTATCCTTGATCTTTGTAGTTGAGGAAACCATTTAAGGAAGTCCGATTGTGGCTAAAAACTCAACAGATATTTGTCTTTGAAAAATGAATTCAGACATCCTTATATTACAAAGTTACACCATAGTATAACTATATATAGATATAGGTATGTATATCAATAATGATTTAAAGGGTGGGGCACACTTACTCACATCTTTCAAGAATTACTTTTAGGGTTGATGGGGTTGGGATTTGGGATGTAAAGGTTCTACTGATTACATGTATTTAGCCTTATGAAATTACCTTATGCTCAGGGGAAATTATATTACCTTCTCGTGTATCTTGTGGGATTTACTTTCTGGTTTCTATTTTGAGATAGTGAATAAGAGTAAATTGGTTCAGTAGAACCTTGGAAAATGATGAGGAGGGATTTTATACCTGGTATTTTAAATTTGCATAAGATTTCGGTCAGGGTTGCATAGCGGTAGGGAATGGCTTAGAGATACTCCCGAGAATGATCCCATTGGAATAATGTGTGGCAACAAGAATGTTGCAGAATGTATTTCTTATTTGAATAAATAATACACGATATGACGGTTTGGTGGACGTAACCCACGGATTGGGTGAACCACATACATTGGTCTTTCTCTTTGTGTTCTTGATGTATTTTATCTTATGAGTTCTTGATGTATTTCTCTTATGTGCTCTTGACGGATCTTTATGAACACTTGGTGTATTTAACTCATGTCCCGATGATAATGATGGAGAAAATTGTCGAATAGTGAGTCCAAAGAAAGATGGTTTATTTGATGTTTATAAAATGTGGGATAGCTGAAGGCAGATTAAAAGCTAGATTTATTGTTACAGGTCCTTGCATAATGTGTTATGTTTAAGAAATATCATCTTAGAGGAACACTTTGAAAATAGCAATAGTTTGCATGGCTGTATCGCAAGTTTACATTGTATTTTGATAGGAAAAACTCTTATCTAATGTAGGGATGTTACATAAACACTTCCAAGTTGTAGATCCTAAGAAGGATTTTGAATCTGTCAATGAAAGATTCAGAGACGGTAGAATCATTCTATACTAGAGTTGTTGGTTTGATAAATCAACTTAAATATCATGGAGAAACCATAACATACCAAAGGGTGGCTAAAAAAGTTTTGAAAGTCTTCCCCTAAGATTTGAATCCTTGGTTGTGACCTAGGAAGAACACATAGACATGTCGATGTTTACCATTGATGAGTTACAAGCTTCACTCATCAATCATGGACATGGAATCAGTAAAACAAATACATCATTAGAAGGTGCATTCACACCATAGTCATTCATAAGCCATGGTAGGGGCCAGAGGAGAAACAACTCTAGAGGCAGAGGAAGAATTTATTCTAGAGGAGGACATGACAAAAGTACTGCAAATATTGCCGGTAGATGAGAGAATTAGAATCCAAGTTAGCCAAGTGGTCATAGGTTTGACAAATAGTAATTTCAATGTCATTATTGTAGGAAATTTGGTCATTATGCATATGAATGGAAGAAGAAACAATATGATCGAGGAAGGAAAAGCCCAAATCAGTTGACCAACACCAACACTTCGACAAGTACAATGTTAATGGCATATGCATCACCAATTTAATACCATGTTGTCCAAGAAATTCCACATGACATATGGTACTTAGATCTAGGTTGCATCAATCATATGATTGGTAATTTAAATTTGTTTTTTACTCTAGATAATTCAATTCAAATTGATGTCACACTTGGAAATAATGTCCAAGTTACTATTTTGGGAAAAGGTACCATTGGTATTCTAACCAAATAGGGGGAGAGTAAGTTTATATGTGATGTCTATCATTTTGAAGGTATGAAACACAATTTGTTGAGCATTGGACTACTGATACAGAAAGGCTACAGAGTCTATATAAAAGATGATCAATGTGTGATTAAATAAATTCATCCAAGCAACCAACTAATAGCAAAAGTACTAATGACAAGAAATCACTTGTTTTCATTGAGGATAATTCCAGACATGAAAGGAAAGATACATACAAGGGATGCATTCAAGGTAGAAAGTAAAGAAGCAATTGAGCACTTGGACAACAAAGAAAATGACAGTGTTGCTTTTTGGGTTCCATTTCAAACAGAAGTTCAAGATGAATCCTGGTTGTGGCATTTCAGAATTGGACATATGAATTTTGGTGGATTGAAGCTACTGAACACAAAGAATATGGTGAAAGTATTTTCATTGATCGACAGACCAGAAATATTTTATGAAGGATGAATTTTTGGAAAGCAACATATAGAGACTTTTCCAATCAGAAATTCATATAGAGCATGCACACAACTTGAGATTTTTCACTATGATATTTGTGGTCCAATGCAGACATCATCCATTGGTGGGTGCAAGTATTTTTTGAATTTTATTGATGACTACTCAAGAAAAACATGGGTATATTTTATGAAACATAAATCTGATGCATTTAGTTATTTTCAGCAGTTCAAGGCACTCGTGGAGAAACTGAGTGGATTCCGCATCAAAATATTAAGGACCAACAAAGGCATTGAATTTGTTTACAATGAATTTCTAAATTTTTGCAAGACCCATGGCATAAAAAAGAAATCCACTGCATGGTAAACACCTTAGCGAAATGATGTTGATGAAAGAAATAACAGAATCATTATGGAGATGGCACATAGTATGTTGGAAACCAAGCATTTTCCAAATGAATATATGGGTGAAGTAGTCGCAACTGCTGTATACATTATGAACCAGTTTCTAACAAAGAGTGTGAAGAACAAAGTTCCTAAAAATGCATGGACACATATGAATCATAGTGTTTCTCATTTAAAAATTTTTGGTTGTGTTGCATATGCTCATGTTTGAGATGAGCTAAGAAAGAAATTAGACAAGAAGGGACATAAATGTATTTTTGTCAGCTGATCTAAAGACACAAAACATACAAGTTCTATTATACTTTCACAAGGAAAGTGATTATCAATTGAGAATGAATCATGGGATGGAAATGTCGACATAAATGTCAAGATTGTGTCAAATGTCGACCATGATGAAATAACATCATCAACTCCCATTACACAATAACATGGCTCAGCACAAGGACCATTGACAGAAGTTGCAGCTCAAGCTACGCCATCAAGCACACCAAGAGGATAACGGATGCCATCAAGCATTTCGTCAAGGTCGACATCGACATAATCGGTGAAGATAAGAAGTCTGCATGAAATATATGATGCTGGTACACCAAATTCATTCTCTCTCTTTACATTATTTTCTCCTAGATATGATCCACTAAGATTTGAATAAGTTGTTGAAGAATAAGTATGGGAACAAGCCATGGATGAAGAAATAGAATGCATTGAGAAGAATCAAACAGGGAGCCGATAGATGTACCAAAAGATAAGGATGTAATAAAAATCAAATGGATTTACAAGACAAAGCACGATGTTGATGGGAATGTGCAGAAGCATAAAGTAAGAATGGTAGCAAGAGGGTTCACACAAAAGGCTGGCAGATTTCAATGAAAATTTTTCACCTCTCGCACACATGGATATAGTCAGAACAATCTTGGTCATTACTGCACAAAAAAAATGGCCTGTTTATCTAATGGATGTTAAGTCAGAATTTTTGAATGGCTATATAAAAGAGGAAGTATATGTATAAAAACCACAAGGCTATGAAGTTCCAACTCAAGAGAATAAAGTGCACAGGATGAAAAAGGAACACTATGGTTCAAAGCAAGATACTAGAGCTTGGTACAGTCGGATTTATTCCTATCTCACTAAAAATAGATTTCACAGAAGTGAAAGTGAACTGAATTTGTACACCAAAGTTGATGAGAAAGATAAGATGTTAATTTTATTCCTATATGTTTATGATTTAATATTTCCTAGTTACTTTGGCATAGAAGATTTTAATGCATACATGGAAAGTGAATTTAAAATGACTGATTTGAAGCTTATGAATTTTTTCCTGCGCATTGAAGTCCAACAGTATGAATGTGGTATATTTATATCAAATTCTAAATATGCAAGTGAATTTTTAAAAATATTTAACATGTCTAATTGAATGACAACCCCAACACTAGTAATAACAGGTATAAAATTGAGCACGAATGATAAACGATCAACTGTACATCCTACATTGTTTAAAAGGCTTTTTGGAAGCCTTATGTATTTAACATCAACAACACCAAACATCATGTATGGAGTAAGTCTGATCTCAAGACTCATGGAGTCACCAAAAGACTCTCATTGGCAACCAGGTAAAAACATTCTGAGGTATGTAAGTGGCACAAAAGATCGTGGGATTCTGTATTCAACCTCAGAAAATTTTAAACTCATTCGATACACTAACAGTGACAATGGTGGAAACATAGATGATAGGAAGAGCACATATGGGTACACATTTCATTTTTGTATAGGTGTTGTTTCATGGGCTTCAAAGAAACAACCCATAGTAACGTTGTATCCTATCCAAAGGATACTGTTGAAAGAGAATTCACTAACCTAATAGGAAAAATTACCAGTGGAAGAAGGCTAATTGACAAGTGGTAGATGTCGTAGGAAGAAAAATACTTGAAAAAGTGGTCATGTTCCTAGAGAGGAGGAACTGAGCATGTGGCTCATTTAATTTCAAAATTGACCCAAAGACCTAGAAAATATTATAAATACCATTCAATTGAGTAGGAGGCTCACTACATTCTATTTCCAAGTGAAAGAACCTTGTGACTACTGCAAACTAAAAGGTCAGGCACATAATTAATTCGATAAGGGGATAACTAAAGTGAAATTGCTGAGTTAAGTATGCTATTGAGCGCTATTTCGTAGTGTTTTTCTGTGTGGTTTGCTACACAACATATTCATCCTATTCGTTCAGTGAATAGGATCCGGGGTCCTATGAAAGTAATCTTGGTTGCTTCAGGAGATGGTTGGGTGGAACGACCTCCTTTAGGTGTTTTTCACCCTTCTGCAAATTATCCAGGTTCTAAATTTTTTGTTATTTATCTATGATTTTATTGTATATCTATATTTTGTTATAAAGTATGGGTAGCATTTAGATATTTTTAGTGATAAATGTTCCCTATTGTACCTTCTCTAAAAAACAAAAGTTGTAGTTACTTTCATGTGATATCATAAACAGTCTTTTGATGTACATTACTCTAATGGTTTTAAAATCCATCATTATAGTCATAGTTAGGATAATCATTTATATATAGAAAATGCATTTCTCGTTTGATTTAGTGCTAATTACAATACATATAATATAATTAAATTTAGTAAGATTCCAACTAGAGTTCGAATCAACCTCTTATGAATTGGTATAATAGAGAGTCATATAGATAATATTATAGTAGCATATTTTTCTTTCTTATTGTTAGATAATAGTTAAAATAGGCCTTAAAGAATATAATAAAACTCTGCAAATATATTTATACATATATCATAGTAATTAAATACTTAGTACTAAAGTTACTTATTTTCCAAGTTTAGAATCATACGCTTAAATAATCAAAAACTATATTTGTTAAACTATTTACAGATTTGGAAAGAGACTTTTAAAAAACCTAGTATTTTGTGTTAAAGAACAATACACGACAAGTGTTCAAACCCAGAAAACCCTTTTTAGTACAATAAACAAGAATGTTAAACAAGAAACTAGAATGTACTACAACAAGAATGCTGAAAATATCAACACTGAACTATAACCAGACAAAGAATCTATTAACAACCTTACAGCCTCAAATTTTAGTAAACTATAACTACAATAAACTAGGTTTTGTTAACAAGTACAAACCATAGCTTTCTAGATCAAAGGATGCCGCAGTTATCCAACATAAATAAAAGTAAAAAGAAAACTACTTATCTCTAGATCCAAAACATAAATTTGGTAGATTAAGGGTTCAAAACTCTTAAAACGGGTCTGTATGCAAAAGGTTGAAATCGAAACAAACGATATCCCATCCACAGTCACCTTACAACACTGAATAAAATATGTAATGATAAATCACAACTATGCCTATGACGTCCTAGGTTTTTCTATCAATAGATCACAACTTTAAGCCCTTCAAAATCATAGTACATAAACATAGAAGTTATGTTTTTTCCTTTTTTATAAATATTTAAGTATTGCAATGGCCATACGACCTTAAGAATTATTTTAAAGCACACTTACAGTTTATACATTTCATAGTACAAGGCACATAAACAAATACTAAAATTCTAGAGACAAATCATAGGATTGGAACGCCTTTTAAAATGCTTTAACCCAACTATGTAGATACATCAACAAAAGCCCCCACAGATTTCTTCTTAGAAAAACAAGAACTATAGATTTATAACCAGGACAACATCCACACCACAGGTTTAGAAACAAATCGATTGTGTAATTACTATATAAATCCATTATGGGAGTTTTTCTTAAAAACCATAACATATATACAAGTTTCAGAGAGACAATCAAGACGACTATTCAAACACCCCTTAAGATTCAACAACTCTGTCATAACAGATCAAAGAAAATATACCGTAGTATTTTCACCCCACGAAATGCCTCAAGGGAAAGAGGGTTACCATTTTTTTCTTTAACAATAAGGAAAAGCAGAAATAAGTCCATGCCAAGAGAACGTCGGTCGAGCCACAAATCCATAAACCACACAGCTATGGGAAATAAGGTGACAGGTCTTAAAAGGACCGAGACACCATAACAACAAAAAACCTTTCTTAAATCCAAGTGTTACAGCCCTTTCATCTTAAAGACTCGTGGACATTTCTATATAGAGGTCAAGCATTTGAAATGTAAAACTATTTGACAGTTGAAAACAATAATTCAAGACCAGATAAATAACTTACCCTTTTAAAAGTTTAACAAGGTCAATTTTGGCAACAAGAACTTAGTCACCGACATTATCACTTCATATAACCATATCCATTCAAAGAAACACAATTTATGCAAACAAGGGTGAAGGGTGTCAAGGGTCGAGAACCTCGACTCCTCTACCAGTGATTACACCATGAAGTTACACAGCAGTGCAAGAAGAGACTAGGTGATACACACAGAGAATAATGGATTACATTGCAAAGACAAGGTTTCACCTCGACAAGGAGAATTAACAATTCTCGAGGAACATTAACACCCATAGGGTTTAGGATGTGACAAACAAGTGATCGCTAGCTAGAAACAATGAGCAGCCACGTGAACGTTTAATGCCACTTTGTGGTCGATTTTTACGAGCCAAGTCCTATAGTTTCCAAAGACTTAATTTATCATGTCGATGCCTTAATTTTTATCTTTTCCATGCTTTTTTTTATCTTAGGTTAACGAAAAACCTTGTTTCCTTTTCTTTTGCCCTTATTGAGTTTTTATTGAAAAACCCTTACCTTAGGACCTTGTTATATTTAGGAGCTAAGGATTGCATTAGCCATATGAGCTAAGTAATACCCGTAAATCATTCTTCCTAGCATATAAGTAGGGACAAATAACATTCAAAGGAACAAACAACCAACAATCACAACAACTTTAATGGACCAACAATAATTGTGACTTGACATTAAATAATGTTGTGTGTCGCATCATAAAATTGTCACAAAGAGTCATTATGT
Organism: Pseudotsuga menziesii; assembly: GCA_001517045.1. Lineage (NCBI taxonomy): Eukaryota > Viridiplantae > Streptophyta > Pinopsida > Pinales > Pinaceae > Pseudotsuga > Pseudotsuga menziesii. Next base: position 1,171,052 of record LPNX010034405.1, on the reverse strand, counting down.
TCATAAGTAATGTGATCAAAATATTTTGTTGCATTATAGTTTTGTGAAGATAAGTATGTGGTCATAATAAGTCATTTATGAGATAATGGATATAACAATTTAATGTTTGTATGAATTCACTTATCCTTCATCTATGCGGTTAAAACTATATTTTGAAGGCCTAATTGGCTCAATCGCATGCAAACAGGAAACAAAATATGTTGATAATGTTTTAAACTATTTCTGTACAGAAATATAAATTGTATTTTGCAGGAAATGGAAGGAGTTGAAGAATCTGCTAAAAATGGATGCCATCCCAATAATCCAGGTAACATTTATGTGGAATTAAATAATTAACCCTCGGATTTAATTCAAATAGTGAAAGAGTTAAAGGATCAACTACAAACTGTGAAAGTAAATAATGAAAGAATTTTAGAACTAAATCAGATTTTAGTAGATAAAAAACACAACAGAGCTAAAAATAAAAGAAAGCAGTATGGAACCACTAGTACAAAATGAGTAATTAGCTACTACGTGACTAAAAATTCTAGTCACCATAGTTTTTTCAAGTGATTTACTGCTAAATATGAGCAATTAGATTGACCCAACTATAAACGACTAAAATTAGCGACTAATTTAGTCACTAGTTAACAAATATGACTAGATAATAAGTGACTGAGTTAAAAATGACTAACATAAATGACTAATTTAGTCACGGCATGAAAAACAACTAGCTAGAAGAATATGAATTAGTCATTTATGTTAGTCATTTTTAATTGTGTCATGGAAAATTGTAATTTTGACAATAAAGTGTAAATTTTGTAAATTGTCTAACTTCTATTAGTAATATTGGTGCCATGCATCTCGATCTTCATAGATCCAACAAAGAAATTGCATGAATTTTCTCTTGACCATCTTTATCCTTGTTGCACCATTGAAGCAAACCTCGTTAAGCGTGTGTCAAAGGAAACTTATGCTCCTTATACATCAATTATGAAATAGGTACTAGAACCAATACGATATCGATACCTAGAAGAATCATAGCTAGTTGTTGATCCTTCAATGTAAGAGTCCCTACAAGTCCCCATGCCGAGGTGATTTTCTAACTTTAATATAACTATCATGATCTGTGACTGTCGAATTAGCTGCACTAGCCTACATAGATTCACCAGGCTCAGTTCCTTTAAACGTCATAGCAGTTGATCCAATAATAATTGAACCTATGGAAGCACCAAGACCAATATTTTAACCCATCAAAGAATCAATTATAATTAAATTGGGGTGCTAACCTAGAACCAGTCTCAGATCCATATGCAATATTGGAGTTTCACGTAAATATTTAGATTCCTCGACCTCTTACAAGCCTCATGACCTCGTAGAATATGATACATATGATGCAGTGATGACTTCTCCTTATTAATATCAAGTTAAACCTCCTTTATGCATTAGTGCAGGCCAGGTAAATTTTGCATCTAACGTCACCACCCACCTAATTCACGATGTGCACAACTCTTCTCAGCCAACGTCCTCGATCCAATTTTATTACATATACTTATACTATAAAAAAAAATACCATTAAAACAAATATTATATTTATAAACAACACAAATTAACTAAATTTTATATTAATCCAAATTTATAAAACTAAACAACTTATATAATAATTATTAAAAAAATATAATAAATAACCAATTAACATAATTTATATAATAAAATAATAAAACTATATATATATATATATATATATATATAACTAAAACGAAAATATATATAGGCAAAAAATCTATATGCAAATGCAGCTCTTGACCCACCTCTATTTGACAACAATCATGGTCGATGGCCGATTTTCCTGAACCCATGGAGACTGTCACCAAATAACCTGTTCAAATAGACCATTGGTGCCAAATAATTTTTTTCGGCTGGAGGCGAGGAGGGTTTGGTGGGTTATGAGGGGTTGTGTCCACCGAGAATGGAACCCTTGCCCCATTATACAATTCACAACCCTACCCTACGAAGTTGAAGACTTAAACTAAAAGGTCATGATTTAGAGGTAATCTGTCTTGGTCTAAGAAGATTCTTGAAGACACATCTAAGAAGAGTAAATGGAGTTGGAATTCAGGAAATTATAAACATGGTGATGATATTGGTGTCGATGGACAAAAAATGAAATTGTCTAATATTAGTATTGTGCTTCACGTTGACTCTCCATTGCCTCTAGAATGGCAACAATGTTTAGACGTTCAGGTTTGTTTCCTTTAATTTTTTTATTACCTATTGTGTTATGAAATGGATCAAATATCCTTGCAAGTATGAAGCATGAGATATCCAGGTGAAATTGGGAAATTCAATGTGAGAAATAAAAGCAACAGTTATTGAGGAAAAGGAAAAAGGCAATGAGAGATTTTAATGATGCCATGCCTCTGTTTGATCAGTAGCTTGTTCCTTTTCTATATGCCTCTTCTCCTATTTTTTTTTGCTGGTGCCGCTTACTCTCCCCCTCCTTATGGTAGTCTCACAATCCTTCCTGGTTGTTCTAAAAAAATATAATCAAATCAAATTTGTGGTTATTATTGGTAGGTGTTGGTTGGTTCTAACTTTGGCTTATTCTATGATATCCCACTTTCAATCAGCCATCATCAATTATAGAATAGGAAATGAAACATATGGCACATCATATTTTAAAGCATTGGCCCTTAATGAGATTTTGTTGATATATCCCTCATCTAAAAGTCTAGAGAATCCCAAGACTTTGTGTCCTTGGAAGATAAGTCGATAAAATCTCGGACAATCCATCATGATCAAATCATGGTTATCCACAATAGGGGTCATGGAATAGAAAAAAAATAATATCCTCTATACCCTATACACTATGCGGTATACCACTTCCAAAAAAAGGCCAAGTATCCAATAAACATATACTATGTGCTCCAAAAAAGAAAACAGAATTTTGAGACTACATGCATTTCACTGATCCTCTAGAGACATGCATAAACCCTAGCACCTTTTGTAGTATACTCTATCTCTGAATAACCATCTCCCACCACATTTCTTACTCTTAGAGAGAGGCCTAGTTCGAATCCTCCTCCAAGGAGATTCAAACCTCTTCAAGCTATCTTTATTCCTCCTTTAACTCTCGCCTCCAGTTACAATCAATCATCCCCAACCTAACATGAGCTAATCGTATGACAAAGAGCCACATCTCACCAAATAAACTATATTGTATAATTTTTTGTCCAAGGGGATATATTCCAAACCCTAAACACTAAAATTACAAAGTCAAAAGATTCTAGGTACGAAACATTAAACTTGAAAAGGAACAAAGGAGAACCATATTGCTACAAAGCAAGATGGTAGTCTGGATGGGCACATTGTCAAATATTGTGGTATTTCATCCACACGTCAATTGGTTGGATCTTTCCACATAATATACTCCCATCCTAAATCCCATACAAGTGATCCAATCGCCCCTAAATCTTTTATCCGACTTTATGGAAGTTGCACCATCTGAGCCAACCCCTTAATTGAAATCCCTCTTTCTATGAATAGGGTCAAACGTATGTCAATAAGATTTCCATCAAGACCATCCATGCTTCTCCAAACTTGAAATAATACTGCAAACACCACAATCTCTATCACTTTCCTGCTCCACCATTTACAAATGCCCACCAATGTTCCATTTCGTAGTTGGGAGTGAAGAAGCCATCCATTCCCAAACAATAAACCTATCAGCAGTAGGGTTGGTGGCATAAATAGAGAAAAACCCAAATATGTTTAGTATAGTTAGTATTATTCCATTAGATCCAATTATATATATACATTAGATTATTAATATAGTATATTATTTTTTTAGAATTATTTATTAAATATGTAATAAAGAGTTATAAGTGTTTCTTTTCTTTATAGTATGTATAATTAGTATTTTATTATAGTATATGTAGTATAGTATAGTCTTATATTAGTATAGATTGTTAAGTAATGCTTGGTGTTTTATGACTGAATATATATCCAAAAGTTGTTTGAATGACTAAATAATCATGGATTCTTATAGTGTTTTCATGTGCTACATTACATAGGGAATAGTCTCCATGTGTAATGAATCTCATCCATCGTGTAATCAATAACTAATCCACATTCTATCCACAACCCCAATAAATATTTCACACAACTAATCTTTGCATTTATGCAAATAATAAATACTGAGGCTATTGTGATGAACCTATCTTTGTGTTGTCTCCATCTGCCTTGTTTCCGAGTCAAAATCGTGACCAACATGCATCTATTGAAAGGAAATACAATGGTAAAATATATCGAAACATCCATGCAATAAGGGGAGGACTCCCTAATGATAGAAATCTCCCAGTATAAATTAGTTGTGAAACAGAGGACTATAAAACCCTGCAATCCTTATCCCCAATATGATAAACACGAAGCATATCGTTCTGAGCATCTATAGAAGGTTCCTCTAAATCCTCGAGTAGAACGCCTAGTTTCTGAATAACCAAACTCACTCAATAGTGTGTTTCAAAGCAGTTATTGAATTCGTTTGTGTGTGAGTGTTCATGCCTGTGTTTTCTTATTATCATTTCACCTTTGGGGATAATTGATCACTTCACGGTGTTATTGTTTCTCATTGCAGTCCTCAAAGGATGCGGGGATAACATGTTTGTTGTTCACGTTCCTCCTATTCTTGAGGATGTAAGGAAAATGTTTGACAATATTCCTGAATGGAATGTGGTTTTGCGGAGCAATATCAATGGAGGGTATGCTATGGACAATGGTATTTTGGAGCCCAGCAGCTCGGGATGCCGGTTAGATTAGGACTAACACCTCTTGTATATAGAAAAGGCTTGTGTTTGTCTAACATGTCTAGACATAAGCATATTGTTGGTGAAATTATAAATTATATGAGTGTAGATGTGGAATGCATTGGAAATTTCTCCTGGTACATGCATGATATCTGGCTTCTCCCTCTATAGGTACTTATGGATTTAGTAATTCTATACAGGAATATTGGCATGGAATCTATTGTAGGGCCGGTAGCCATAGTTGGAATCATGGTTCGCAACACCCCTTTCGCTAAACTACAAGAGAAATATCAAGGTAAGATAATGGAGGCAAAGGATAGACGTATGAAGGCTACTGTGGAGATTTTAAAGAGCATGAGTATATTGAAATTGCAAGCTTGGGAAACCTTATATCTACATAGGATCCAAAAGCTAAGAAGGGTTGAACAAGGATATCTACAAACATATCTGTATACCTCCTCTGCAATCACTTTTCTCTTCTGGGTGGCACCAACCTTCGTGTCTGCTATTACATTTGGTACCTACTTTATAATAGGGGTTCCATTGATAGCGGGTAAAGTGCTTTTTGCCTTGGCAACTTTACAAATCCTTCAGGTGCCTATATATAATCTTCCTGAATTGGTTTCTATGATTTCTCAATGCAATGTGTCGTTAAACCAAATAGCCACTTTTGTATAGCAGAGAATCTACCTAGGGATTCAACTGACCTAGTAGTTGACATCAAACATAGAAAATTTTCATGGGATCCAACCTCCAATGATCTGATGTTAAGGAGAATACATTTTCAGCTAAGAAAAGGCATGAATGTTGGAATCTCTGGATCAGTTGGTTCTGGAAAGTCAAGCTTGTTGTCCAATATTCTTGGAGAAATACCCAGGATATCTGGGATTGTGAAGGTCAGTGATACCATAGCTTATGTTCAACAGTCTCCAGGGATTCAAAGTGGGGAAATTGAAGATAAAATATTATTTGGGAACAAGATAAATAGAAACAAGTAGGAAAATGTAATTGAAGTGTGTGCTCTAAAGAAAGACCTAGAATTGTTTTCTTATGGGGATCAGAAAGAGATTGGAGAAAGAGGGATCAATTTGAGTAGTGGACAAAAGAAAAGAATACAAATTGCTTGTGAAATCTACCAGGATGTAGATTTCTATATTCTCGATGACCCTTTTAGTGTTGTTGCTTCTCATATAGAATCTCATCTCTTTAATGTACTGCTCTCCATCTCCAATTAGAAGGATTGAATGGATTTGTAGAGTAGATTGTCAAAGTACACTTTTATTTGAATGTATAGTCCAATGCATTGTTAGTTTACCAAATAATCTAACATGAGTTCCTTCTTGGAGTCCCAGGATCAAAGACAACAGTATATGTCACACATTAAGTAGAATTTTTATCTGCATCTGACCTTCTACTGGTGAGCCCACTTTCTACACTTGCAAATTTGTAACCTTTATGTACATAACAGTTTACTCTTTCAATATGAAATTGCTAGTGTCAAGTCATGAAAAAGTGTTAGGGATCTTTTGGGCAAATTTGCAGGTTATGCAAGATGGAGAAATAGTTCAAGTTGGGAGTGTTAGAATAATCAACCCATAGTTAGCTACCTTAGACATTAATTAATCCATTTTTGTCTTATTTGCCTAGTTTCCATATTCCACCTTATGCAAGTTGTCCTCCACATCTCCAAAGTGGTCAAACTTGCCAAATTTGAGTCATGAAGCACTTGGGAAACCACTTGGAATCAAATCTTCTTTATTCCTAGCCTTACTAGTGCATGTCTACCTTTTCTGCTTTATTGCCTGCTTTTGCTGAGTTTTAAGGCAATTGGGAAAGTTTGTCCATGTGAAGTTAACTTGTTTTTTGTCCTCATCATCCTTGTTGGGACGCGCACCCTAAGGATGATCAGTTTTGGTAACTCCGCGGTTGTTGAGGAAGTTTGTAAGCGGAGTTACGGGCCAAAATAGTCTTAGGGGTGTCGGGGTAAGTCAGAGCCCCTTTTTGTAATAAACCCATGGTTTAAATCCAGGGTTTAGGGTTTTGGGTGCCCATGGTTTGAAGCCATGGTTTCGTAATAGCATGATGTATAAATAGGAATTTTTGTAAATAAGAAAAGTTAGGCTTTTTGATGTAAAGAAAGAAAGGCGAAGCTAAGGCTGATTGTGTAAGGAAAGGTTAAGTCCCAGCTATGTGCGTGGATGACCTCTGCAGCTGTGTGCGCAGAGGGTTTTGTAAGAAGGATAAGGAAAGATCTGCAGCTGTGTGCATAGAGGCCTGCTGCTATGTGTGCGTCTTTTAAGGACTGAAGGGATCTGCATCTGAGTGCATAGATCAAACTGTGGTTTTGTAGCAAGTTGAATAAAACACAGTTTGTGGACGTAACCCCTACACTGGGGGTGAACCACGTTATATCCGGTGTTGTGGTTTCTTGTGTTGTTTCTCTTTCTGTTGTCTTTTATGCATTAATAACTGTATACATTTGATAACTTAGATCACTGCTAATAACAAGCTTCGCTGGGAATTCCCTGTAGTGGGTTAAGCAAGTCACGGTTGTTTATCTATTCGCGAAGTTGTATGTGAATGAATGGAAAAGATGTGTAATTGTTGGTTAATAACTTTGTTAAAGGCTAAGGTACAGTAATATCCCTCTCTGCTTGCAGAAACCTGATTCTGTGGCACCCCATAGCTGTTTCGGGTGAGATTGCAACCTGCGCGCAGGTTGTTGCCGAAAGGGCCAACACTGTGGGTCTTTTGTTGGTGCAACATAAAAGGATTAAACCCGGGTCTGCCCTATTGCCCAACAGATTGGTTCCGTTGCCGGTTGAGCTCAGTATCTGCTCAAGAGGGGTTTATGTTGTACCTTGAGGGCTATGTTCTGGAGGCCCTCTGTGAAGGATATCAGGGATTGGCTTGATGAGACTTATCTGAAATTTGCTGAGACAGAGAATACAAATCCGCGCCATAGCGCACGTGACTTTTTACAAAGGTATGTTTTTTGTGATGCTTATGAAATTTTCTTTGGTAGTATCCACATAGAGTTGCACCAGTGGTTGTCTAGGTTAACAGAGAAAAGGATGAACTTCCAAGCTCGTCGGGTTCCCACGTGGACCCCCACAAGGGTCCATCTTGTGCAACACGTGAACAACGCGGTATCCCGTGCTGTTGATTTCTGGACAACGCGAACATTGGAAGCCTTCGTGATAGAGTTTGACATTGCCTCAAGTACCTCCTTCAGCGAAGCTGAATGGCAGTTCTTCAAAGGGCCCCGTGGTATGTTTTTGAATTCATTAAGCTTGAGGATTAAAATACTATTGGCTGAAAAGGGTATATTGTTGTTTGAATTAGATTGCTAGCTTAGTAGTACTAACATATGTTTGCAAGTGATACTACCTTCGACGAGCAAAGTGGTTTCCTGCGAAGTGGAAAAATGTACAAAAGAGATTTTTACTCCTATTCCTTAGGACAGGGTACCGCGTCTTCCCCTGTAAATCCTGAAGAGTCTGACTCTGACGAAAACCCTTCGGTTGGCAACCCTCCGGTCACCCCGCAGTGAAGCTCTGTTACCCCTGAAATTCTATCACATTCTGACAGTCAACCAAGTCCGAGTATTCCGGCCACAGGTCAATATACCCCTGTAAACCCCCCCCCCCCCATCGACATCCTGTCCCCCTCCCAACCCTCCCAGAACCCCCATGGCTCACCTAGTTGATGACATTAAGCTCCCCATATTCAAGGGCACGGGATCAGAGGACCCAGAATAGTTCTGGTTTTTATGTGAAGCAGTATGGAATGCGAAGAAAATTATAGACCTAGATGTGAAAGCCCCGCAACTCATTACTTCTTTTCGGGACAGGGATTTGACCTGGTTCATGAAATTCTCCAATACTCAGAACCCTACTTTAGATGAGATTAAGGTAGCTATAACCAAAGATTTTAAGAAGCCTAAATCAGAATCGCAGAGCATCACTGAGCTAAAAGAGATTCAACAGCGGCGCGGCGAATCCGTGTGGGAATTTGACCAGAGATTTAAAGTTCTACTAGACCAATTCAGTTTTACCATTAGCCCTATGCAGCACAAGGAATGGTTTATCGCAGCATTATTACCACATATAATAACCCCGCTCAGGCAACAGAAGGTTGCTGACCAGCAAGAAGCTCTGGAAATTGCAATGAAGCTAGAAACTGCCCCCATCGGAGACGATTCCGGTATTGCTCAAATCCAAGCGCAGCTCGCAGCAATGGCCCTGGAGATTCACGATATGAAGAAGGATAAAACCAGTCGAGACAAGGTCTGGTGTATGCAATGTCAGACAGAAGGTCACGATAGGGACCAGTGCCCCGTGGTCAGAACTTACCTAAATATGGGTGCGCCAAACCAATTCAATCCCGGTGTTCTATATTGTGAGATTTGTCGAACCACTGGCCAACATCGCCCTGAAAACTTCCCTCTTATTCAGAGATATGTTCAAGTTCCCAAGAACCCCTACTGCAGGTTCTATAAGTCAGTAGGGCATAATGAAGAGGAGTGTCGTAGCTATGACCTCATGAGAGAGCGCATCTCTGATGCCTACCGAGTGCAAAATGAAGCCCCGAATAATGACGGCTATGGTTACCGCGGTGGTACCTCTGGAAGAGGTGCCTTTGGCGGTCACGGCTGTGGTGGTATGCCGGGGAGAGGTAGAGGCCAGGTTGTGTGTTACAATTGTAACCAAGCTGGCCATTTGGCTCGCGACTATCGGAACCCTACCACAACCTGTCGGTATTGCCACGCAGTGGACCATGTGATTGAACAGTGCCCCCAGCTCATCACAAAGATTCAGGAAAACAACAGTGGCCCTACCGAGAATATTTAGTTTATTTTCGTTGAGCAGAGACCTACATCAGCTCTCAATGTGGTCACCCGGAGTGGAGCCACGACGCACATTCATAATACGCAGAAACAATCTGTTCAGGTGTGTGTGCGTAAAGCCTCTAAGCACATCCCAGCCCTTAACACTGCGAAAGCCCAAGAACTAGTCAAGGAGGCCCAGTGCGATATTGTTGACCCTCGCACAGCAGAAGTACCTGCGCGGCACCCTCTGCAGACCTCGCAGCCACAAGATGCTTCACCGAATAAAGTAAGTACACTCTCCTCCTTTTTACAGAGTTGTATGAAACTCTTGAGAAATCAGAATGCTTTAAAAGAGCTGCAAAAAGTTCTTGCTGTCACAGACCCTCAGAGAGGAGTTGATCAGGAGAAAAATGTTAGTTGTGTCCAAAGAATGGGGCAGGAAATGAGATTGAATGTTCAGATAGGGGAATATGATATGACTGATGTCATTTTGGATCTTGGATCAGAAGTTAATGTCCTACCCAAGCAAACCTGGGGACAAATGGGGAAACCTTCCCTGGCTTGGTCACCTATACAACTGAGATTAGCTAACCAGCAAAGGATTGTGCCCCTAGGGAGACTTCTTAGTGTTCCCATAGATATTGATGGGGTAAGCACTCTAGTGGATTTTGAAGTTATTGAGATCATTGATGATAGCAATCCTTATCCCGCCCTGTTAGGAATCGAGTGGGCCATGGAAAATGATGCAATCATCAACCTTAAGAGGAGACAGATGACCTTCGAAGGAAATGGTCTGCGAGTTATCATACCCCTTGACCCATCCCAAGGAGAAAGATATACAGAACCGATCAGAGATGAAGGGGAGCAGGATACTATAGACCACATCTACAACATTACAGCTAAGGAAGCAGATTATGTCGAGCCTAGTGCTGATGGTGTACTCGATTGGCAATGTGATAGCTCCTGCATGTCTGACTCAGACGATGGTCTAGAGAATTGGCAGAATCGACTGTACGAGCTACATGGCCATAGGTGCATGGAAATCACTAAGTCTCTTAGATGCCTCAGTGCGCAGCCCAGAGAGTTACCTACATATGTCGGGTTGACAGACCCTAGAGGATTTATTGCACATTTCTCAAAACAATCACCTCAGTCACAAAGATTGCCGACTCTGGAGACAGCATTAGGAGCTACAGCAGTAGGGTGGACCGCTCACAAAAATTCTACTCCCCGTTGGGGAGCCTGCCAGAAATTTCTGCGCCTCGAATTCATAAACAAATTCCAAGAGGTGCGAAGTAAGTTCAATGGGCAGAATAGCCCTCAGGAACATTCGAAGCAAAGTTATGCAGCATGGGGCAACATACCTCGCGAGGAGTGGGTGCATAAGTTCGTGCACACCTTGGAACCTATAGCACAAAACTGGTATATGGAGGCCGAGCTCCGACAAGGAATTGAATATCAAACCAAGGAGCAGAACCAAAAATCCAGTCCATCAAACCTAACAGTATTGTCGCCGACATTCCCAGGATGGGTCAAAGGAAAATACTGTGCTGAGGGTGCTTGTTGTCACGAAGCTCAACCCATGATTCCGCCGAAGACCACAAACACAGCGAGGCTTAAAATCCGACCATTGGGAAGCAGCCAAATTGGTGGCGGTAGTGCTTTAATTTCCTTAAATGCCTGTACTAAGAGGATTATCGAAAATCGATCTCCACTTGGACAAGATTTTCATCAGATTTGGTGCCTTCAATGCACCGTCCTGCCCGATTTGATTGATGGAGTGTATAAGAAGATGCCTAAATTAGGGAAAATTGTATTTTGCCTTTCTCTAAAATTTACAAGTGAACCCATGACAACAGAATGAGAGCTTGACGATTTAGTAAGGGAATTCGAGCAAGAGGGTCTGATAAACTGCTCTAATCGGCCGTTTGCCTTTGCTCCCTATGAAGAAGCTCACCCCACCCCACCACGGCCGATGCAGACACAGTCTGCTAGGAAAAAGTCCAGAACTGAAGTTCACTCCAAGCGAAACCAAGACCGGCCAAGGAAAACAGGGAAAACGCCAGAAGATCATCCTATGGATCCCACCAGTTCAGCACAGATCCTAGCCGGGAGTAGGGAGAACATTGCACCACCACAACCACCGTATCTACAACCTGTTCAACCAGGTTCCAAGCTACCCCGTCGAACAAATCAATTCACATTAATCACACCCTCGCTGCCACAAGGAGTTCAGCTGATCGGAAGCATGACAGGGAAGATCGATCGGCTTAAGTACAGGGATCACGACACAAATGACCATGGCAAGTTTCCACAGTTTGCACCAAAAGAATACCTGCACTGCGTCAAATACCCAGATAATAATGTGACACTACTGGAAGTACAACCGTGGGCTGCGGGCCTGGACAAAGCTGACCTACTCAAGATGCTTGATATTCCACATTTCGGTCACGACATACATGTGACCGTAGTGGCTAAACAGTTGCTAGCGTTAGTGCATGATGGCTATTTATGGATAGGGGACCAGCAAATTCCTATTGATGCCCCACTCATCCATAAGATCACAGGTTTACCAATGGCAGGACCTGATCTGGGAACTGAATTTCCGTCAAAACATGAGGATACAAAGCTCGCGCAAACTATGAAAGAACGGTTTGGCCTAACAAAGGGGAAACGGGGGTATCACACTTCCGCGATTCAGGAACAGCCCATTCGCTTTGCAGCTGAACTTTTAGCCTGCAAACTCATACAGAAATGCAGGCCCACTGAAGTACCTGCTCCGGTTATCCGGATTGCTATGAATTGCGCTGAGGGGTATACTTACAATTGGGCCTCATATCTTGCGAAGGAATTTTTGGAGGATGCCCGCGACGCACAGAAAAAAGGTAGAACCTTTCATTATTCCTGGATATTAATACTTATTGCATTAGTTGGGTGGAAAGAACCCACTGAAGCTCAGTTTACAGAAGTAAACCCAGGTATGCCAGGGGCAGTGAGGTACGCCTCCCTATGGATATCCTCAGATAAGGTATCTCAGCAGATGACGAACACTGTGTTCATATTTTATGCCATGAGCATCCACTATGAGATTGTGCGGACACCACGGCTTACCAATGAGTTGTTCTCTAAATATGAGGGCGCCGCGAACTTCAGTACCGATATACATCATGTTTTCATTCAAGCCCGTGCCGATCCACGACATCAATGGTTTAAATTACCATATGTAGCCACCAAACCAGATATCAGGGGTATAGTTCAGCGATGGCTGGCTGACTGGTTGAAAGATATAGGAAAGAAACCTTCTATTCATGTTCCCCTAGCTACCAATCTTGGCGCAGGTACCAGTCAGGCGCAGCAGCAAAAACCCTTAGAAGATAGCGAAGACCTCAGTGATTTGCAGCTGGATGGTGACGGCTAGGGTGGAAATGGTAGATAGGACGAACAGGATGAGGAGTCGATCAATACCATATCAGATCCCAACCCATCAACAAAGCGCAAGTCACCAGAATTAGCAGAGGTAGACAAGCTGCAGTCCCGCAAAAAGTCAAAAGCGTCGAAGGACAAAAATATTGAAGAACAAGCCACTATAACGCTGGATGAGCTGGAGCAAGCTCTAGAAAAGTCGACGGGAACGCTTACCAAAAAATGGTCAGAATTTGCGGAACTGCATCTTGCTGGGCTCACAGGTGTAGCAAACAGGGTTTCGGAGCTAAAAGAGTTAGCAGCAAAGTCAGCGCTCAGTATTGCGACAAGTAGCACTACATCACCCACGCAGCAGGATATTAGGCAAGGGCCACCCAAAGATAACCAAGGCCAATTATCAAGCACAGCTCTGCTACCGACCGATGCAGATTCTCGGTCCCAGATGAGTATGACTATAGGGATCGATTATACAAAGATGTCCGTGTCAGAATTACACCTCTGTCATCTTGTTGTTACAAAGGAGATCCATGCATGAGACCAATTGTCTCAAATCCAATTGGAAGACACCCTCACACAAAACAAAATCTTCGCAGCACGACTCGAAGAAGTAGCACAACAGAAGAAAGATGCTGAAGATAAAAAAAACTACACTGATGCAAGCACTGGATGAGGCATGTCGGAGTCTTTCTGACTTCGACATACAAGGAGAAGAGGAACCAGAGCAGAGAATCGCTAAGATGAAAGACTATGCCCAGCAGTCTCGCAGCAAGATTGAAAGGTTGAAGATAGAACACTAGCACCAGATCGCAGAACTTCAACTGTGCATCCCTCCCGAGACTCCACCAGAGGTTCGAGAACAACGCCATAGGGACATCAAAGATTCAGCAGCAAAGATATCAGATAATGTGTCCAGTGTCGCAAAACTGATGGAAGACAGCATCGACGCATGGGAAAACCTACAGGACCATCCAGATGTAGGTAAGATCCAGGAAACCATCAAGTTGCGCCAAGACGAATTAGATGCAGTCAGAATCGAAATCAAGACACTGCCACCTATGCAGAAGATGGCTAAAGTAAAGCGTAGCAAGGAACTTCAGCAGGAAATTGAGTCCTGTAGGATGAAGGTAACGCTGATGGAGAATGCATTACAGCCACTGGTTGATGAAGCATTGGAATTGAGTAATACTGCAGAAAACCAGCTCAAACTTTTGAAGACCTACGACACTTTTGCACAGGAACGGGCTAACACAAAATCATCCTCAGTGTTACAAGAGTTGGTGGAAAAGGAGAAAGTAGCTGACGACATACTACACAACCTCACCCGACGCTTCTAGAACCTCGCACAGAAAATTCTCCCACCAGAGCCATCGCAGAGTGTCTCGGGACGGGCCACTAGTGAGTCTTAGGGGCCTGTTGGGATGCGCACCCTAAGGATTATCAATTTTGGTAACTCCACAGTTGTTGAGGAAGTTTGTAAGCGGATTTACGGGCCAAAATAGTCTTAGGGGTGTCGGGGTAAGTCAGAGCCCCTTTTTGTAATAAACCCATGGTTTAAATCCAGGGTTTAGGGTTTTGGGTGCCCATGGTTTGAAGCCATGGTTTTGTAATAGCGTGATGTATAAATAGGAATTTTTGTAAATAAGAAAAGTTATGCTTTTTGATGTAAAGAAATAAAGGCGAAGCTCAGGCTGATTGTGTAAGGAAAGGTTAAGTCCCAGCTGTGTGCGTGGACGACCTCTGCAGCTGTGTGCGCAGAGGGTTTTGTAAGAAGGATAAGGAAAGATCTGCAGCTGTGTGCGCAGAGGCCTGCTGCTGTGTGCGTGGATTTTAAGGACTAAAGGGATATGCAGCTGAGTGCGCAGATCAAACTGTGGTTTTGTAGCAAGTTGAATAAAACACAGCTTGTGGACGTAACCCCTACACTGGGGGTGAACCACGTTATATCTGGTGTTGTGGTTTCTTGTGTTGTTTCTCTTTCTGTTGTCTTTTATGCATTAATAACTGTATACATTTGATAACTTAGATCACTGCTAATAACAAGCTTCACTGTGAATTCCCTGTAGTGGGTTAAGCAAGTCACGGTTGTTTATCTATCCGCGAAGTTGTATGTGAATGAATTACAAAGCTGTGTAATTGTTGGTTAATAAGTTTGTTAAAAGCTAAGGTACAATAATATCCCTCTCTACTTGCAGAAACCTGATTTTGTGGCACCCCATAGATATTTCGGGTGAGACTGTAACCTGCGCGCAGGTTGTTGCCGAAAGGGCCAACACTGTGGGTCTTTTGTTGGTGCGACATAAAAGGATTAAACTCGGGTCTGCCCTATTGCCCAACAATCCTCCACTCTTTTATCCTAAGTAAAGCATGTATGATTTGTCCTTCCATCATCTATTAGCTTTCCTAATTGATTTTTCCAATTCGTGAGCTCCTAGACAGATTTGGAAACTGCTTTATGCACCTATGGGGGATTTGCTTAGATTTAGTAAGCCTGCTTTTTACCAAATTCAAATGGCATCCTTATGCATTCGAATATCTCATGTAATTATTTATTGTGGTAGCCTATGACTTCATAGGGTTGGCTATTGTACACTTATTCAACACAGATTAGTGTTCTACTCCATATTCAGTCTCTTTTGTGTGTAATTTACATGTGTAATTGGCAATTTTTGTGAGTGTAATTGTTCTAACACCTGGGTTCAATTTCCACATGGTATCAAGGCCTTTGTAGATCGATTTATCTCCTTCTAATTTTTTATTGTAGGTTTGACATCATTGACTGGGAGAATTCTACTGACTAAAGGGACAATTTCTGAGCTATGGATCAATTTTAGAAGATCATCTTGACTCCATTTAACTTATTTGAATGGAAAGTAGAGATCGAGATACTGTTGAGAGCAAAAGGCCTGTACAGAGTGACTATGGTAGTAGAAGTAGAGCCCAATGCAGCTGTAGAGAAAATTAAATGGCACAACAGGAGGGATGAGGCCTATGGTCTCTTGTGTCTGAGCATATCCAAAGACCTCCTTTTCCATCTTGATGGATTAACATCACCAAATGAAGTATGGGAGAAGATGTTTGATCTTTCTGGTAAGGAAGATGAGATGAGGGGACATCAAATTGAAAATGAATTGATCTCCTTGAGTCCCAACAGCTTCGAATCCCTGCAACTCTACTTTTCCAAGTTCAAAGCCCTTGTTTTGCAACTAAAATAGTGTGGAATCAAAAAGAAGGATGAGAAAATATTTTGGCCATACTCTCAAATCTTGGATCTAACTATTCAGTGTTTGTCTCAACCTTCCATGCCACAAAGTTGACAGCTAGAGCCTGGAAAATGCCTAGCCTTGCAGATTTCATGGAATCTCTCACACAAGAACAAGATAAATTGGTGATGATGGGCACCATCAAACCTTCCAAAGACCAAGCTCTGGTTGCTGGATATTCGAGGGTGGATTAAAAAGGAAAGAATAAATTTAAGAAGCCACCTGAGCAAAAGAGAGACAAGAACAAGTCTCCATAGGAGCCCCAAGGTTCCAAGAAGAACCCCCAGAAGAAGAAGAACAAAGGAGAAATGAGCAAGTGCGAATACTGCAGTAAGAGCAATCATCCTGAAAGCTCCTACATGAAGAAGCAAATTGACATGGTGATCCAACACCTGGAGAAGAATGGCATCTCCCTTCCTGATATCTCAAAGAAGAGGGAAGGAGGATCAAATTCAGAAGACAGAGAGATAGTTCATGCATTGGTTGCTGGCACAACAATCTCACCTAGTTTCATTATTGATTCTAGAGCTTCAAGACATATGGTTTTGACCAAGGAGGCATTCACCTCACTTGACATGTCGAAAGGTCCACCAATAGTACTGAGAGATGACTCTCTCACTGAAAGTTTGGGAAAAGGGAGGATTGATCTTGACGATGGTAAGTTCAACAATGTATTGTATGTTCTAGGTCTTGACTCTAACCTCTTATCAGTGTATCAGATGGCCCACACAGGGTCTCCAAAGAAGGTCATATTCTCCCCTGATGAAGTTGAGATCACAGAGATCTCAAGTGGTAAAGTCATTGCAAAAGGAGTTGCAAATCACACTTCGAAGGTATACATGTTCTCACACTTTATACCCTACTCAAACACCTCTGCTCTTCTGATTCATGCTAATGAGGCAAGCAAGCTTTGGCATGAAATATTTGGCCACATTAACTATAAGTATCTTTCTAATCTTAGTGAAAAATAAAGGGTCATAGGGTTACCAAATATTATGTTTTCCAAAGGAGTCTGTCAAGGTTGCATCTTAGGAAAACACCCAAAGCATAAATTTGAGAAAGCTAGTCATCAGAGAATCTCTGCACCTTTTGAGTTGATACACAGTGATGTTTCTAGCCCATTTCCTCATATGTCAATGAGTCAGGCCAAATATGCATTGACATTCATAGATGAATTTTCCAGGTACTGCTGGGTTTACTTCCTGAAACACAAGTCTAAAGTTTTTGGCCTCTTTGAAGTCTTTAGGGCTTTGGTTGAAAACCAGTCCGGGAGGAAACTCAAGGTCCTCAGATCTTACAATGGTGATTAGTATGTCAAGTCTAAGTTCATTAAATATTGTGTAGATGCAGGTATTTAGATTCATCATTCTATCCCTTACACACCACAGCAAAATAGTGTTGCTGAGAGGAAGAACATATCACTGAAAAAGATGGCAACCTGCATGATGGAGGCTAAGACTTTGCCACCAAAGTTTTGGGCCAAAGCTATAAACTGTGTAGCCTATATCCAAAATAGTTTTCCTCATAAACAGCTTGATGGTATGACTCCTTTTGAAGCACGGAGTCGGCACAAGCCAGATGTGACCCATTTTAGGATTTTTGGCTCAAGGGCTTGGGCTATAATTCCAACAGAAAAGAGGAAGGATTTGCATCCCCAAAGGAAAGAGTGTCTATTTGTTGGGTAATCTGAAGATTCAAAAGGGTACAATATTATCAATTTGAGAACAAAAAAATCCTTCATTGAAAGGAGTGTTCATTTCCAAGAAGAGCCGTTAGCAACAGTGGAAGTTGGAGAATCCTCTTCACCACCAAAACCATTGAATGTAAGTGAAGAGATAGTCGAGGTTGTTGATTCTGATATGTATGACAATTATGATTTAATTTCATATCCTAACAGTCCTACTAGACCAAAATGGGAATCAAATACCATTCATGCAGTTGGAGAACTAGCTAGAAATCCTAATGATCCTAGGAGGACTAGAACTCAGTTTGAGAGTGCTCTGTGTATGAAAGATCCCTTGTTTGCAGAGAAATGCTATCTGATGGTTGAATCAGACCAAAAAACATATGAATATGCATCACATGATCCAAGATGGAAAAAATCCATGAAAGAAGAGTTCAGCTCACTCCAGAAGAACAACACTTGGGAGTTGGTTGATCTTTCGCCAGGGAGGAAGCTAGTTCAGTGCAAGTGGGTTTACAAAACCAATTTTGCTGCTGATGGTTCACCTTTGAAATATAAGGCAATATTAATAGCTAAGGGGTACTCACAGGTACATGGCATATACTACAATGAGACCTTTTCACCAGTGGCAAAGATGGACTCCATCAGGCTAGCCTTAGCCATTGCAGCTTCGAAGCAGTGGGAGGTACATCACATGGATGTGAAGTGTGCTTTCATGAATGGATATATTACTGAATATATTTACATGAAACAGCCTCAATGATTTTCTACTAATCCATATCTTGTGTGCAGGCTAAAGAAATCATTGTATGGGCTTAAGCAAGCCCCCAGGGCTTGGTATGCGAAGATTAATAATAGCTTTTTGCTATCATTGAATTTTGTTCGATGCAAGCCAGATCCTAATGTATATTTGAAGCTGATTCATGGTTCTTTAATGATTATTGTCTTGTATTTTGATGACCTTCCCATTACAGGAAGCTCAAAGGATGAAATTGCCTCCTTGAAGGATGCAATGAACCATGCATTTTCAATGACAGACTTGGGGTTATTGAGCCAGTTCACGGGTCTTGAGATTGCTCAAACAAAAAATGGAATAAAAGTACATTAGTCCAAGTATGCCTTATATTTGATGAACAAATTCAACATGAATTATTGCAAGCCAAGAAAGACTCCCTTCCTTTCAGGAGTTAAGCTTGAAGAAGCAGATTCTTCACCTATGGTAAACAATACACTGTATAGGCAACTGAGTGGGTGTTTGCTGTACCTTACACATATTCAACCTGATATTTATTATGCGGTAAGTGTGGCTTCAAGATACATGGATCAGCCTTATGAGATCCATTGGAGAGCATCGAAAAGGATCCTTAACTTTGTTCAGGGAACAAGGACTCATGGGATCTTCTACAAAACTAAATTTGATCTTGATTTGATTGGGTTTACTGATAGTGATTAGGCAGGTGACAACACAGATCAAAAGTCAACATCAGGATATGTGTTCATGATTGCTGAAGGACCAATCAGCTGGTCAAGCAAGAAACAGAGTGCCATTGCACTCTCATCTACAGAAACAGAGTACAGAGGAGTTGTAAATGCAACAACTTAATGTTTATGGTTGTAGGGGTTACTTGGTGAGTGTGGATTCGAATCAGAATACTCAAATACTATATATTGTGATAATCAAAGTACCATTTGAATCTAAAATGATCCAGTTCAGAGACAGAGAACCAAACACATTGAGATCCATATGCACTACATCAGACAGCTTGTGCATGATCGCACCATTCAACTACTCTTCTGTTCATCTTCCGAACAAGTAGCAAATATATTCGCCAAAGTTTTTTGTGAGAAGACATTCAGCAATATCAAATCACTACTAGGGATTTTTGATCATGCTTAGAAGCATGAGTGATGACAAGATTTTCAAATTTTGTTTTACTGTCCATGTTTAAGGGAGGATTTTTCCCACTGGGTTTTTGCCTCTTTCCTTAATTAAATGGCCATGCAGTATGTAAAGGTTGACTAAGCCTTGTTTCTAGGCCCTATAATTTACTGATATTTTACTCATAAGTCAGGCTTAAGGGGGGGTGTTAGAATAATCAACCCATAGTTAGCTACCTTAGACATTAATTAATCCATTTTTGTCTTATTTCCCTAGTTTCCATATTCCACCTTATGCAAGTTGTCCTCCACATCTCCAAAGTGGTCAAACTTGCTAAATTTGAGTCATGGAGTGCTTGGGAAACCACTTGGAATCAAATTTTCTTTATTCCTGGCCTTCCTAGCGCATGTCTTCTTTTTCTGCTTTATTGCCTACTTTTGCTGAGTTTTAAGGCAATTGGGAAAGTTTGACTAGGTGAAGTTAACTTGTTTTTTGTTCTCATCATCCTCCACTCTTTTCTCCTAAGAAAAGAATGTATGAGTTGTCCTTCCATCATATATTATCTTTCCTAATTGATTTTTCCAATTTGTGAGCTCCTAGATAGATTTGGAAACTGCTTTATGCACCTATGGGGGATTTGCTTAGATTTAGTAAGCATGCTTTTGACCAAATTTGAATGGCATCCTTATGAATTCAAATATCTCATGTAATTATTTATTGTGGGATCCTATGAATTCACAGCGTTGGCTATTGTAAACTTATTCAATACAGATTAGTCTTATGCTCCATATTCAGTCTCCTTTGTCTGTAATTTGCATTTGTAATTGGCAATTTTTGTGATTGTAATTGTTCTAACACCTGGGTTCAATTTACATAGGGAGAAATGAAGATATACTACGTAGTGTGGATTTACTAGATCTAGTTGGTGCACACTAGTATACTTTGAATGCAATTGATGCCACACAAATTTAAGCTAGGGGGATAGTGCCACAAACAGGCAATAGCAGAAGTAGATTCTACAATACCAAGTAGATTTGGTTCCTATCATATTTCCAGAACACATACTATTCCTCATGCTGAAAATCAGTAGCAATTATTGGATGGCTTGGGATTCCCCTCCAACCCAATACCAGAAGTCCACAGTCAGTAGTGGAGTTCTCATTCTTGTGTACATATTACTTGCAATAGAGAATTCCATATGTGTATTGATAAGAGGTCTTTTCTTCTAGCAACTGCAACAATTGACACTGCACAGAGACTTTTCACAACCATGCTTAGATGCATCTTCCATGCACCAATGTCCTTATTTGATTCAACCCCAACTGGATGCATCTCGAATCGGGTTAGTACATGTTTGTATTGAACAAGATTGAAATTGTTTGATAAGAAAAATATAACATAGGAAAAAATAGTTTTTTTGTGATGCTTTTGTATTTCGCATCTAAACAACAATTGTGAATGTAAACTATAAACATCGGCATCTATATAGAATTGCTATAGATTAGAGGTTTTTATATTTTTAGATTGATTCCACTTCAAGTCAATAATGGAGACTGGTAGTATAATTGATTTGAAGAAATAGCATGTAAAACTGATATTTCCTACTGAGTGAAATCGCCCTTCCCTATCCATATGCATTGACATATCAGAGTAGTGTAGACACAGACATTCCTTACAAATTTGGAGGGTTATCATTTGCAGTAATTAAATTATTAGGAATTGTAACAATCATGTCTCATATTTCTTGGCAGGTCTTCGTTCTTTTTATACTCGTAACTGCAATTTACCTCTGGTATCAAGTAAGTAACTTTGCTCCATGAAGTGAGTTTCTTGATTGGAACTTCTTATTATGGATGCTCATGTGAGAGACTGAGAAAAATGGTCTATGATGGGATCCTTTCTAATTCCCACCAATCTAGCTATCTCCCTAGCAGATGAAATGTAGTAACGCTGCCAAGCAGTACCTCATTAAAAATACCATGTAGTCATATGGAGTGGCTCTGTCTTCACCTGAATTTTCTATCCAATCTTGTATTTCATGCTTCTTTAACATTCCTAGTGAGCTTTCCAAATGGCACAATTTATCCAAGTAAGGACTATTCCTAGAAAGCTTAATCTGCACCTAGTTGTTGCATATGCTAACGAGGGTATGCTGGAGTTCTCAGAAAGTTTCTCATCCTTCATTATGAGCAGGTCTTGCTAGCTTGGCAGTAACATATGGATTGAATTTGAATATAGTACAGGCTTGGGTCATATGAAACCTATGAAACGAGGAAAACAAAATTATTTCTATGGAGAGGATAATGCAATATTCTAATATACCAAGTGAAGCACCATTGCTGATTGATTCTTCAAGGCTAAGTCACAATTGGCCATCAATAGGCACAATAGTGCTTAAGAACCTTGAGGTGGGTGCAACAAAACCAAACTTGATGATTTATTTGAAACCTTATGCTATCAAGAATTTAACTTTATCATGGGAATGTAAGAGGAAAAGAAAGAAAGAATGATGGGAAAGAAAGAAATAATTAAGAGATCCATTGTTTTTTCCGTGGTTGGCCCATGAAGGAAGTTATTTTGGATCATTTTTTGATCCTTGGTTCGGTATCAAGGCCTTTAAATCAAAGTGTAAACAACATTCTCTTCTATCAGGTGGTCCATCTTGTAAGTTTTTTGTCAATATGTACTTCACATCAAAATAATTAATGTTGTATAGGCTGGAACCTAAATCATTAGATTTAAGATCCAACAGATGTATATCTCTTCCTATATAACATTTATTACACTAATGAGGAGTGCATTTTTTTTGTTAAAGGGTATGTAGGGTTGACAAACCCTGTAAGGGGCATTCTACGTTCTGCGGCTGGCCCATTATGGACAATAAATTGGGTCACTGTTTGCTTCATAGTTGAGCCATTAAAGTCATTAAGTTGGGTTAGTTGATATATCCACAAAAAGTAAACAATATCCTATCACATCATATGATTCATTTCCTAAAGAGGGAATCATTGTTTGTTCCAAGGTTGGCCTATCTAGGTAGATTCTACAAAGGTATTTCCTTAATGACTTCCTAACCAAGGATGGCCCGTATAATTGCACAAACTATAGGAAGTTCTCTTTTCTTGGCATCAAGAACGCTTTCCAAGAGAATATCTTGTATTCAAGATTCAAATAACCTTTGATATTACATAATTTATTTTATAGAAATGCAAATATTCGTCTTGAATCCCAATATCTACACCTTCACAATCTACATAAAATTTCTTGGGATAGCTGGGAAAGTGGATGAATCATGAATAAAGGCAGGCAGCACTGTGAGTGTGAGAGGTGGGAAAGAGATGTGAGTGTAGATTTAGTTGAGTGTGAGAGGTTCCCTAAGCATTGAGCAACTGCTAATAACCATAGTTTTGACTTGTATGCAGCAACAACTATTGTGAGAAGCAGCCAACGTCATGACCAAAAACCTATGAGGGGAGTTATCTTGTAGTGGAGGAGGCATCTTGCAGTGTGAGAAACAACCTGTGAGTTTCTTGATAATACTATTCATATATGCATATTCATGTTGATTTAAATTTGGAGAATAACATGAATTTAACCATTTTAATATTCTGAACTTGAATTGAAGCATAATTCAGAGGATTTTCCAAAATCCACATTCTCATGGATGCATGGTTTAACTTGTAACTAGGTGAAAGTGAAACACATTATAGTTCACATGTTTCCTCAGCATGAATTATATTAGGGTTGGCAATAAATACAACTGCAAGTATATTGTCAGAAAATATGGCATGGTGTTAAAGTCATGGATAGTCCAACTTCCCTTTGTTTATAAATTTTGTTTGTTTGGAGTCAACACATAATACACAACAATCAAGTGAATTGGTAGACCAAGAATTATTTTAGGATATGTTCTAGCAACCAGCTAAATCAAAACTATATTGTACTTCTTGTGTCTAATTCAGCTAGATCAAGACACCATTTTGCTCCCTATTTCTCATCATTTTCCTCACACAATCCATGGAGAAATGTAAAAATGGTATTTAAAATTGTTACCTTATTGTGACCAATCCCAAATGATTATGATCACTCTAGATTCTACAAAGGTATTTCCTTAATGATTTCCTAACCAAGGATGGCCCCTATAATTGCACAAACTGTAGGATGTTCTCTTGTCTTGGCATGAAGAACTCTTTCCAAGAGAATATCTTGTATTCAAGATTCAAATAACCTTTGATATTACATAATTTATTTTATAGAAATGAAAATATTGTTCTTGAAGTCCAATGTTTACACCTTCACAATCTGCATAAAAGTTCTTGGGACAGCTGGAAAAGTGGATGAATCATGAATAAAGGCAGGCATCACTATGAGTGTGAGAGGTGGGAAAGATATGTGAGTGTATCTTGAGATGAGTGTGAGAGTTTCCCTAATCATTGAACAACTGCTAACAACCATAGTTTTGACTTGTATGTAGCAACAAATATTGTGACAAGTAGCCAACATCGTGAGAAACAACCTATGAGAGGGTTTATCTTGCAGTGGAGGAGGCATCTTGCAGTGTGAGAAACAACCTATGAGTTATTTCATAATACTATTCATATATGCATATTCAAGTTGATTTAAAATCGGAGAATAACAAGAATTTAACCATTTCAATATTCTGAACTTGAATTGAAACATAGTTGGGAGGATTTTCCAAAAGCCACATTCTCATGGGTGCATGGTTTAACTTGTAACTAGGTGAAAGTGAAACACATTAGAGTTCACATGTTTCCTTAGCATGAAATATATTAGAGTTCACAACAAATAGAACTGCAAGTATATTTTTAGAAAATATGGCATGGTGTTAAATACTTGGATAGTCCAACTTCCATTTCTTTAGAATTTTTTGTTTGTTTGGAGTCAACGCATAATACTCAACAATCAAGTGTATTGGTAGACCAACAAGGGTTTTAGGATATCTTCTAGCTTCCAGCTGAGTCAAAACTATACTGTACTTATTTTTTCTAATTTAGATATATCAAGACACCATTTCACTCCCTGTTTCTCATCAGTTTCCTCACACAATCCATGGAGAAATGTAAAAACGATATCTAAACTTGTTGGCTTATTGTGACCAATCCCAATGATTATCACTCTAGATTCTACAAAGGTATTCCCTTAATGACTTCCTAACCAAGGATGGCCCCTATAATTGCACAAACTATAGGAAGTTCTCTTGTCTTGGCATCAAGAACTCTTTCCAAGAGAATATCTTGTATTCAAGATTCAAATAACCTTTGCTATTACATAATTTATTTTATAGAAATGCATATGTTGGTCTTGAAGCCCAATTTTTACACCTTCGCAATATACATAAAAGTTCTTGGGACACCTGGGAAAGTGGATGAATCATTAATAAAGGCAAGAAGCTCTATGAGTGTGAGAGGTGGGAAAGATATGTGAGTTTAGATTGAATTGAGTGTGAGAGGTGCCCTAAGCATTGAGAAGCTGCCAACAACCATAGTTTTGACTTGTATGGAGAAACAAGTATCGTGAGAAGTAGCCAACGTCTTAAGCAAAAAAACTATGAGGGGAGTTATCTTGCAATGGAGGAGGTATCTTGCAGTGTGAGCAATGACCTATGAGTTATTTGATTATACGATTGATATATGCATATTCAAGTTGAATTAAAATTGGATAATAACGTAAACTTAAGCATATCAATATTCTGAACTTGAATTGAAGCATAATTGGGAGGATTTTCCAAAAGCCACATTCTCATGGATGCATGGTTTAACTTGTAAGTAGGTGAAAGTGAAACACATTACAGTTCACATGTTCCCTTAGCATGAAATATATTAGAGTTCACAACAAATACAGCTGCAAGTATATTGTCAGAAAATATGGAATGGCGGTAAAAACTTGGATAGTCCAACTTCCCTTTTTTTAGAAATTTTTGTTTGTTTGGAGCGCATAGTAGTCAACAATCAAGTGTATTGGTAGACCAAGAAGGATTTTAGGATATCTTATAGCTTCCACCTGAGTCAAAACTATACTGTACTTCTTGTGTCTAATTTAGATATATCAAGACACCATTTCGCGCCTCATTTCTCATCATTTTCCTCACGCGATCCATGAAGAAATGTAAGAATGATATTTAAACTTGTTGGATTATTGCGACCAATCCCAAATGATTATCACTCTAGAGTCTACAAAGGCATTGCCTTGATTACTTCCTAACCAAGGATGGCCCCTATAATTGGACAAAATGTAGGAATTTCTCCTGTCTTGGCATCACGAACTCTTTCCAAGAGAATATATTGTATTCAAGATTAAAATAACCTTTGATCTTAAATAATTTATTTTATAGAAATGAAAATATTGGTCCTGAAGCCCAATGTTTACACCTTCAGAATCTACCTAAAGGTTCCTGGGAAATATGGGAAAGTAAAATAATCATAAATAAAGGCACGCAACACTGTGAGTGTGAGAGGTGGGAAAGAGATGTGAGTGTGCCTTGAGTTGAGTGTAAGAGGTGTCCTAAGCTTTGAGCAGGTTCCAACAACCATAGTTTTGAAATGTATGCAGTAGTAAGTATTGTGAGAAGCAACCAACATCGTGAGAAACAACCTATGATGGGAGTTATCTTGCAGTGGAGGAGGCATCTTGCATTGTGAGCAACGACCTGTGAGTTATTTGATAATACTACTCGTATATCCATATTCAAGTTGATTTAAAATTGGAGAATAACAAGAATTCAACCATATCAATATTTTGAACCTGAATTGAAGCATAATTGGGAGGATTTTCCAAAAGCCACATTCTCATGGATGCATGGTTTTACTTGGAACTAGGTGAAAGTGAAACACATTAGAGTTCACATGTTTCCTTACAATGAAATATATTAGAGTTCACAAAAAATACAGCTGCAAGTATATTGTCAGAAAATATCGCATCTCGTTAAAGACTTGAATGGTCAAACTTCCCTTTGTTTAGAAATTTTTGTTTGTTTGGAGTCAACACATAGTACTCAACAATCAAGTGTATTGGTAGACAAACAAATATTTTAGGATATCTTCTAGCTGCTAGCTGAGTCAAAACTATACTGTAATTCTTCTGTCTAATTTAGATATATTGAGACACCATTTTGCTCCATGTTTCTCATCATTTTTCACACAATCCATGGAGAAATGTAAAAATGATATTTAAACTTGTTGGCTTATTGTGACCAATCCCAAATAATTATCACTCTAGAGTCTACAAAGGTATTTCCTTAATGACTTCCTAACCAAGGATGGTCCCTATAATTGCACAAAATGTAGGAAGTTCTCTTGTCTTGGCATCAAGAACTATTTCCAAGAGCATAACTTATATTCAAGATTCAAATAACCTTTGATGTTACATAATTTATTTTATGGAAATGAAACTATTGGTCTTGACTCTGAATGTTTACACCTTCACAATATACATAAACATTCCTGGGCCAGCTGGGAAAGTGGATGAATCATGAATAAAGGAAAGCAACACTGTGAGTGTGAAACGTGGGCAAGAGATCTGAGTGTGTCTTCAGTTGAGTGTGAGAGGTGCCCTAAGCATTGATCATTACCAACAACCATAGTTTTGATTTGTATGCAACAACTACTATTGTGAGAAGCAGCCAATGTTGTGAGCAACAACCTATGAGTGGAGTTATCTTGAAGTGGAGAAGGCATCTTATAGTGTGAACAACAACCTGTGAGTTATTTGATAATACTATTCATGTATGCATATACAAGTTGATTTAAAATTGGATAATAACATGAATTTAACCATAGATCAATATTATGAACTTGAATTGAAGCATGACTGGGAGGATTTTCCAACAGCCACATTCTCATGGATGCATGGTTTAACTTGTAACTAGGTGAAAGTGAAACACATTATATTTCACATGTTTCTTTAGCATGAAATATATTAGAGTTCACAACAAATACAACTGCAAGTATATTGTCAGAAAATCTGGCATGGTGTTAAAGACATGGATAGTCCAACTTCCCTTTGTTTATAATTTTTTGTTTGTTGGGAGTCAACGCATAGTACTCGACAATCAAGTGTATTCATATACCCAGAAGGCTTTTAGGATATCTTCTAGCTTCTAGCTGAGTCAAAACTATACTATACTTCTTGTGTCTAATTGAGATATATCGAGACACCATTTTTCTCCTTGTTTTTCATCATTTTCCTCACACAATCCATGGAGAAATGTAAAAATGACATTTGACTATCACTCTAGAGTCTACAAAGGTATTTCCTTAATGACTTCCTAACTAAGGATGGCCCCTATAATTGCACAAACTGTAGGAAGTTCTCTTTTCTTGGCAGTAGGAACTCTTTCTAAGAGAATATCTTGTATTCAAGATTCAAATAACCTTTGATCTTACATAATTTATTTTATAGAAATGGAAATATTGGTATTGAATCCCAATGTTTACACCTTCACAATCTACATAAAATTTCTCGGGACAACTCGGAAAGTGGATGAATCATGAATAAAGGAAGGAAGCACTGTGAGTGTGAGAGGTGGAAAATATATTTGAGTGTGGATTGAGTTGAGTGTGAGGGGTTCCCTAAGCATTGAGCAGCTGCCAACAACCATAGTTTTGACTTGTATGTAGCAGCAAGTATTGTGAGAAGAAGCCAACATCATGAGCAACAACCTATGAGGGTAATTATCTTGCAGTGGAGGAGGCATCTTTCAGTGTAATAAAAAACATATGAGTTATTTGATAATACTATTCATATATGCATATTCAAGTTGATTTAGAATTGGAGAATAACAGAAATTTAACCATATCAATATTATGAACTTGAACTAAAGCATAATTGGGAGGATTTTCCAAAAGCCACATTCTCATGGATGGATGGTTTAACTTGTAAGTAGGTGAAAGTGAAACACATTAGAGTTCACATGTTTCCTTAGCATGAAATATATTAAATTTCACAACAAATACAGCTGCAAGTATATTGTCAGAAAATATGGCATGGTGTTAAAGACTTGGATAGTCCAACTTCCCTCTTTTTTTTAAATTTTGTTTGTTTGGATCCAATGCATAGTACTGAAAAATAAAGTGTATTGGTAGACCAAGAAGGCTTTTAGGATATCTTCTAGCTTCCAGCTCAGTCAAAACTATACTATACTTCTTGTGTCTAATTCAGATATATCAAGACACCATTTCACTCCATGTTTCTCATCATTTTCCTCACACAATCCATGGAAAAATGTAAAAGTGATATGTAAACTTGTTGGCTTATTGTGACCAATCCAAAATGATTATCACTCTAGACTCTACAAAGGTATTGCCTTAATGACTTCCCATCCAAGGATGGCTCCTATAATTGCACAAACTGTAGGAAGTTCTCTTGTCTTGGCATTAAGAACTCTTTCCAAGAGAATATCTTGTATTCAAGATTCAAATAACCTTTGATCTTACATAATTTATTTTATATAAATGCAAATATTGGACTTGAAGCCCAATGTTTACATCTTCAAAATCTACATAAAATTTCTTGAAATAGCTGGGAAAGTGGACGAATCATGAATAAAGGAAGAAGACTGCATAGTGCAAGGAAGATACTATGGCCTTTACTACATTGCTAGATACTTTTTACATTAATGTTGGTAGATCACATGAGGCAAGGGAATTGTTAAATGAGATGAGAAGAAGGAAATGTAGGCCTGATTTGGTTATATACAATACTCTAATCCCTGAGCATGGTGAATCTTCAAGGTTACTAAAGATGGTATGTGACTTGTAGTTTTATTCAATTGTGAATGATATGTTTATATTTTGTCAATTTCAACCTTGATGCTTTCTATGCTTAAAATTTATGTTACGCAGCATAATAATATACTTAGTAATAGTATTATAATTTAAATTTATCAATGACAAATCAATATTTTTTTTAATTATTATTTTTTTATATTTTTTAATATATATTATTACCATTTCCAACCTACCGTTTCCTGCAAATTTGGGGAAATCTCTAGATGCATATGATACTTGTACCCATATCCCCAACATTCTCACATTCTAGAAACTATTCCAACATAGTAAAATATTCATAAAACAACATAAGTCCCATGAGTCATAGCAAATACCCTAGGCCCAAGCATAAACAATAAAACATCAAACAACAATAGGTAGTTTCCTTGCATAAGGCAGTAGACCATTGAGATATTTGGGAATTGAACCCTATCTAGTACCAAAAATCTCTGATTTTGTAGTGATCGGCTCCTAACCATCATTGTTGAGTTCAAGGGTTTTGCAGCATTTGAAAAACATGATATCACAGTTCAGAGTTTGTCATTCAACTTGACTAATGGATAATGTTTGAATTTACATTTAAAGAACAAACCCTCTTGAAATATTTTGTGGCTTGAGGTCACCACAAATTATTATTAGGGCTTGGGTAAAATATATCTAGGTACCCAATGGCTGGCGTTGAAATCATACCAGAAGCACAACTACAAAAATCTTACTATTTTTATTTACCAAGAAATCCCATGTTTATGAGGTTATTACTTGTGGACGTTGGGAGTGGAAGGATACATTAGTTTCCTTTTCTTATTGAGATGAGGGTTTTTCAACAGACCAAAATGCATAGATTACTTATTGTGTGTGGATAAAGTGGCCCAACTTTCCCATGAAATTTTGGAGTCTTCTACACTCTATTTCTACACCGAATGTATCCTTCATTTGTCATAAAGCCACACTTTTTTTTAACCCTACAACATAGAAGAGGGATTTACTTTGTGTTACTCTATCCAAATATTTGAAAGAGTTTGTCCTTATTCAGGTGAGTGACAAGATAATTAAACAACTGGTCAGGTATATCGGAATGCCAAACCCTTGCTACCAATTCTAGAGTCCAAACCACAAATTCCATGGTTGTCATCTAATGTCTCAGATCAACTGCCTGCTGACCCCCATCCTAGTGTCCGAATGTGGACACATTTTGTTTTTAGTCATCCAATTTAATCATTGAGACCCTCTTGTAGTGATCTTAAGCAAACAAACTTCTCAAACCTTTCTAATGACTATGATTTTAGGACCATAATATTATTTTCGAGCTCTTAAGAATATTATGAAAGGATGCATGAATTTTATGATTTTGTTATGGTCTATGTCCAAGAAGGATCTTTATTATGTTTTTTCTATAGCCTCCTTTATTTTAAAGGAAAATTCTTTCAAAATATTCTAAATGGCCAGCAATCACCTTTTTATTTCCTTCTTCTGTAAATGATTTTCAATTTTCTCTATTTTACATTAATTTTTGAAAGCATGGATAGTATGAGCAATTCAATTTATGAATTTTAGTAATCTTTCTATGCTATGCATTTGGTCACTCCCTAGTCCACTTCACATGGAGCTTGTTGTAATTGATATATCTAGATTCTATATTTCATTCATTGCTACAAAGTCCCTAAGGCCATTCCCTAGAATTCTTCCTTGTGTGAAGTGGAATATAGAATCTAGATATACCATTGGATTACTGAATAATTCCTTGTGTGAAGTGGAATACAAAATCTAGATATACTAGTGTTTTTGAACAAAATCCATTATAATAACTATGGATGGCATTGGAATTTTAGAGAAGATAATGTTTCCATGTTTTCATGGTTTATATTAACTGATACCTCTCAAAGTCTGTGTGGAATAATTCAAAACTTAAAAATGCACAATTATCTTAGTGGTATGAAACATGTCTCCTTTTTTGCATCATTAGTATGCCTATGTCATGCCCATAAGTATCCACCTTGATCTCAAACACTTCAGTGATTGGAAAGAAAGGAAAGAATTGGTTTTTCCACAAGTTACAACTCTTTAGTTGACCTCTTCAAATACCTGTTGTTGCACTACACCCTAGCATAATTTGACTTGGTCTTTGTTCATCAAATCAATGCTAAAGTATTCACTAGATCAATGTTGAGTTCATCTTGGTTCTGATAAGAATTAAGATATACAAGTTTTTGATATCCAAAGGTGATCTTCTTCAAGTTCACAAGTAACTTATCTTTATGCAATGCTAAAAGTAGTTGGTTTAAACTCTGAAGAAAAAAATCTGGCATCATGTTTCTACTATTCATCAAGTTTACTAGGTAGAAAATATCTTACTCTAGCATTGTGTTTGATAGTTTTGAATTTTGGAATATCACAGCTGAATGTTTTCTTCCTTTAAATTGTATACAGGGATCCAATCCAATGCAAGTCAAATATGCATATGGTGAATTGGAAAGAATAGGTAAGCAATGTATGTGATATCTTATTTAGAATTGCATTTCTTTTCTATAGAGCTAACTTTTTGAGAAGAATTGAGTTTATTTACAAATTTCCTATGGATACAATAGAGGTGGGTTATATCCTTCCCCTTGATTTTTTTGTTTGAATTCCTTAGAGAAACATGCCCTCAGGAGCTGCACTGCAAGTGTGGAATTCCTGTGGATTTACATGCTCGGTCTAAGGGATAATATTCTTCCAAAATTGCTTGGCCCTGTTCTTTTGACCTCATCTATTTGAGATATATGCTATATAGGTAGGAAGAGAGAAAAATGAGTGGAACCAACCTCACAACACTTTTAAACTATTATCTACAATGGGGACTGCATACCTCTGGCTTCTTCTTCTCCTTACAGATTGCTAGAAGTTTACATACCTTGCATTATAATTATGATTACACATGAAAAAATGAACAATATTTATTGAACATAAATATTGGAGAACCATTTCTCCAAGCTTTCTTCTGAGGCAGATGGTTCCAGTTTAGTCTTCTTATCTAAGAGACACGTCAATTCAAGCCACATGGCCTTTTTGTTGCTCTTAAGTCCCTTTTAAGCAAAGATAGTTTCATTCAATTTATCATTAATATCCTCTTGCATTGCAACAATCTTGGACAGGCACTTATTTTTTATCAATATTAGTTTCCATCTTGTCCAAACGGGAGCAAACATTCTATTGACTATTTCGTTTGGATGTCAAAGAGATCTGATAGACTTCATTGTGTTGCAAAGAAAGGAAATGATACCAAAATATATATGCATATATATGCATTGTGCAAACACTTCCTAGGCTATACTATGGAAGCATTTACCTTATCTTGCTATTCTTTTGAGTTCTAGAGTGCTCCAGATCTTCTTGTGTTTCCTTGAGTTTGTTACTGGAGAATCTAATGGACATTTTGAGGAGTTCCTATCAATACTAGTTTCTACTAAAGAAAACCCCCTTTTCTCATTTGATATTATTTTTTTGTGCAGACTTCATGTGTTTTGGATTTTAGCTTTTAGCCTCATATGCAACTTTGTCTATGCTTGTGTTGAATTGAGTATTGGAGAGGTGTGGGGTGTCTTGGTAAAATAGTGAAGATAATCACTTATTGGTAATAAAATCAAAGGTCACTTATTTCAGGTCATTGAAGGCATATGATATAAAGGTTGACAGTCTAAAGTAATCTCTCATTTTTCTCCCATATGTGATTGCGAATTCGCAACTTTGAAGCAAATATGTTGTAGGAAAATGCAAGGATTGTCCTATGTGAGGTCATGTAAAGGCATGCCACAGATATTTTAGTGGTGGACAACAATGGCTACAATGCAATCAAGTCATATAGCGTTCTTGATTGTATTCATTAAAGACAAAATATGTGTATATACTGCACAATGATTGTTATAATATTATTTTTCTATTGTTGTGACAATGCATAAAAGTTCTTTTCTATCAACAATGATTCTCTCTAATCCCAAGCTTCACAACCCAAAATTTAAATCATTTGGTGAATCAATTGAAAATTGATTTTTGCATTAAGAATTTTTGTTTCCATAAGGATTTATTATGTAACATTTGTAATAGTGCATTGTTTTAGGGTTTTCTATTTTCCATGACAATTTCTTTTAAAATTGAGGTTGTTGAAACTCTCACATATTTCCCAATGGTTTTCACTATATTGGGTGGTTGTAAAATGTGTCCTAATATTGTAATCCAAAGGAATTTGGTGAGCATAGGAATTGCATTGCCCCTTCAAGAGAGGATGCTTGATTGGTGTGTTATTTGAGTACTAAAAGGTTATTTTGGATTGGTTATCATTGAAAATATTTGTTTGTGTAGAATGTGATGAATTAACATACAAAAATAATGATTGTCATGTTACTATAGATACATAATGGCTTACCCTGTAATAGTCTTACAAGTATTTAAAATGCATTTATTTAGTGCAAAAATGACTTGAAGGACTAGTACATGGCAAGCCATTATGGATCTATTGTAACTTGATAATCATTACATTGTATGCTTGAATAATGCAAAATTTCTTTGAATATAATCATTATCAAGC
The DNA here is from genome assembly GCA_001517045.1 of Pseudotsuga menziesii. Classification (NCBI taxonomy): domain Eukaryota; kingdom Viridiplantae; phylum Streptophyta; class Pinopsida; order Pinales; family Pinaceae; genus Pseudotsuga; species Pseudotsuga menziesii. The sequence continues at coordinate 1,136,845 of LPNX010034405.1, read as the reverse complement.
AATAACAACTTTTTAAAGGGTGCTAGCTCAATGGTAGAGCACTTGCCTAATTATAGGCAGGAGGTTGCTGGTTCGATTCCTCCGTACCCTATCATAAATTTGTGACTACAAAAATGACTAAATTCACATATATACGAATATTAGCAGCTAATTTCTTGTATTTAGTCGTATTTAGCTTAGTCATTAATATGTTATCATCTAGTAGTTTATTTAGTCGTATATTTGGTCATTAATTGCTGCAATTAGTGAATAAATCCATGACTAAATCAATGATTGTTAATGACTAAATCATTGACTATCAATGACTAAATCAATGACTAATAAGTCAATCCATTAATGACTGAGTGAAATACGACTAGCTATAAGATAGTGGAAATTAGCTACTATTAGTTGCCGACTCAAAAATAGTCATTTATAGCTTGATTTTAGTCATTTTTTTAGCCATTAATTTCTCATTTTGTACTAGTGAAATGATTCTAGAACACTATCATACAAACACAAGGGTAAGAAATTAATTTTTTTCTGATAGTGAAAGTAAATCTTCTTCAAAAGTTAAAGTAAGGTCGCATAGAGGAAGGTATAACTACAAAAGTTAAAGTAGTGAAAGCGACCATAGTCCTAGAAAGAGGAAGTATAAACCTTATGAAGAGATCTCCATTAGAGGAAATTTCACCTCAAAATGGGGCTCCTAAAAAAATTAATAAAATAATAGTTAAAATAATAAAATAATTTTTATTAAATTTGGAGGAAGAAAAGAAAAAAACTATTTTTTGTTTGTATTTTTGACATATCTCCCCATGTTTTTACTCAAATTTCGATCGGAAGAGTGCGTTGGATGTGGAATTAGCTTTCGCATCCAACGAGTACCCACTCGTCATACTTTTGACGGATCCCGCTACCCCAAAAACAATAAATACCTGAAAAAAATGTGATGATGATGTCATCATCATGTTTTTTCAAGTATTTCTTGTTTTTCGGGTAGAGGGGTCCATCAAAAGTATTCCAAGTGGGTACTCATTGGATGCAGAATTAAATTATGCATCCAATGAGCTCTCTCAATCGAAATTTGAGTAAAAACACAAGGAGATATGTCGAAAATACAAACAAAAAAGTAGTTTTTTTATGATACCTATTCCGAAATTTATATTAAAAAAGTGTTTAAGACCTATACGGTATTTTAAATTTAAAGCAATTTCATTCGCTAACACATGATGACATGGAATTTGAGTAAAAGTTAAAAGGCCAATTTTGAGTTGAAATTTCCTCTAATGAAGAGAATTTAAAAAGATAAAACCTTCCATGTTTAATGGGGAAGTGGAAAAGGGTGAAAAATTCGAGGCTTGGTTATCGAGGATGAAAAAGTACTTTCATATTTATAACTACTTGGATAGACTTAAATCTTGGATTTCTATCTACAACCTAACCGCAAAAGCTGACATCTAGTGGCAAGAGATAAAAATAGTAAAAAAACTTAAATAAAGGTATTTAACCTGGAGAGTCTTTAAAAATTACTTTAAAAGAAAATTCTTGTCTGAACAGTATTATGAAGAAATATCTAAATCATTTTAGGGACTAAAACTAGGTTCAATGTCAATGAAAGAGTTAAATAGTAGATTTCTAAGTTTACTAAGATCTGTACCATACATAATTGACGAAAAGCCTAAAATATAGAGGTTTATGAGTTGTTTTTCTACTAGCTTCAATGATAGAGTTGAATTTTATAATCCAAAGACCCTTGAAGCGGAAATGAGAAAAGATAAATTGTGTTATGTACAAACTAAAAATAGAGAAAGCATACCTAACTAGAAGAATAAGAGAGCAAGTAAATCTGACCAGAAAAGAAAAGGTCTTAATCCTAATAAAGGTTTTGGAAATAACTCTTGGAATTTATCTAAGAATAATTATCAAGGGACATATTTTAAGGGTAAAACACAACAAAACAATACGGAACCAAAAGGAAGAGACATGCCTAATAATTAGGTTAAAAGTAATGAACGTAAGGAACCTGTAAAGTGATGGGAATGTCAAGGACCTCACTATGTAAGGGACTGTCCGAACAGAAGGAGGAACTACAACAATGTACATACCATTCAGGAAAATGAAACAATTGGTGACGCAGAAAATGAGATTCCTAGAATAGATCCAGCCTTAGAAAATTGATAGCTTGATCATCAAACCTCCATGGTGGAAGTACAAGTTATGATACAAAAAAAACTTGTTTGTTTTATGATTGACCCAGGTGAGAGTTTAAGCTATGTATCACCGAGCATCGTAGAAAAATTTAAATTATCTTTGAAAAAGTTTGAAAAGTATCGGTTAGTGTAGTTATCCACGGGAACCAAAAGAAAAGTAGATAATTATGTTGAAAGTTGTGAAATGGTTATGAGTCAGTTTAGAACTCAAGTAAAGTTAAGTGTATTTCCCCTAGGATATTATGATGTTTAAATAGGTATGGATTTTTTGGAAATACATCAAGTAGTTTTAAATTGTTTTTAGAAAAAAATTACTTATTTAGATGATAAAGAAGAAGAACTACAGTCAAAGGGATACCTAGGAAAGTTTCTGTTAGACAAATCTCATCCTTACAAATGAAAAAGGTTGTACGGAAAGGTTATAAAGTCTTTTCTGTACATATAATAAATAAAAAACACATGGATAAAGAAGATAAGATGAAATTCAATGATATTCCAATCCTACAAGATTACTCAAATGTTTTCTTGGAAGAAATTCTAGGATTACCTCCAAGGAGAGATTTGGAGTTTACAACTGAATTAGTACCAGGAGATGTACCTAATTCAAAATATCCTTATTGAATGAACATTTTAGAACTTAACAAATTAAAATTACAACTACAAGAACCAAGAGACAAAAATTATGACATAGTGTATCGTTTTGGGGAGCACCTGTCTTATTCATTAAAAAGAAAGACGGTGCATTATTTCTATATATAGACTAACGTCAACTGAACAAAATGACAATAAAAAACCTATATCCTCTTCCTCGCATTGATGATCTGTTTGATTAGATACACGAAGCGAAAATATTTTCAAAAATAAACTTCATATCTGGATATCATCAAGTCAAAATTAAAGATGAAGATATTTTAAAAACTGCTTTCAGAACCCAATACAGGCACTATGAGTTTGTGGTTATGGCCTTTGTTCTAACAAATGCTTCAATAAATTTTATGTGTTTAATGAATTGTGTTTTAATTAAATACTTAGATAAATTTGTATTCATCGTTATAGATGACATATTAATTTATTCGAAAACGAAAGAAGAACATGATGAACACTTGCAAATAATACTACAGGTTCTGAGAGAACATAAACTGTATGTTAAATTTAGTAAATGTGAAGTCTAAAAAGATAAAATAAATTATCTAGATCACTTGATATCCAAGGAAGGAATGTCAATAGACCTGGATAAGATAATTTAAGAAATAATTGATTGGCTTCTTCCCAAAGATGTAATGGATGTATGATCATTCATGGGAACTACAGGTTGTTATCGGAAATTTATAAAAGGATTTTCGAAGATCACGAATACCATAACATCATTAGAGAAAAAGGGAAAAATATTTGTCTCAGATCAAAAGTATGAAGGAAGTTTGAATAAATTAAAAGAATTATTAGGTATTGTGCCTATACTAAAAATAGCAGATCCGAATATTTTGTTGTATGTACGGATGCACATAATGAAGGTTTGGGTGGAGTATTAATACAAGAATGTCATGTAATCACTTATGAATTAAGGAAGATAAAAACACATGAAAAGAGTTATGAAATTTATGATTTAGAGCTGGCTTCCATAATTAATGCTTTGAAAATGTGGCGCCATCATCTAATTGGTAAAATATTTCTACTAATGTCTAATAACACAAGCTTAAAATATTTGTTTGATCAACAAAATATGAATGCAAGACAAGCTAGATGGTTATCCTTCCTTAGCAAATATGATTTTGAGATCAAACACATCAAAGAAAACAAAGTGGTTGATTACTTAAGAAAAAATGCAATAATAAATTTTATAACTATTATCAGTAGTTACAAAACATAATTGGATGATAATTTGGAGGAAGAAATAAAAATGGACAAGGAATGCCATAATCTATGAGAAAAAGTAGCCAATAATGAATCCTAGAAAGTATAAATAGATTATAGTTTAATTGAAAAGGCTTAATGTCGTATAAAAACAGACTTTATGTATCTAACATACCAGAAACTAAATTTTTGATTTTAAATGAAGTACATAAAAGTCCTTATTCCGTACATCTAGGGTATCAAAAGATTATAACAATGTTAAGAACATAGTATTTTGGCCTAATATGAATAATGAAGTTACTGAATATATAGCTAGGTGTATAGAACATTAGAAAGTTAAATATGAACATCAACACCCAACAGGTATTTTACAACCACTACCAATTCCAAATTTGAAATGGGAAGTTATCGGTATTGATTATAACTGGACTACCTAAAAAATAGAAACAAAATGATTCTATAATTGCAGTAGTAGACACATGAAGTAAGGGAGCACACTTTATACATGTTAAAACAACTCATAAGGATGCTGACATTGTTGACATATTTATGAAGGAAAATTTTCGGTTGCACAGAATTCTGAAGGTAATAATTTATGACAGAGATCCTAAGTTTCCTCGTAATTTTTGGAATTCATTATTTAAAGGAATAGACACTAGATTGAATTTCAGTACTATTATCATCCACAAACAAATAAAGAAATAGAAAGAGTTAATCAAATACTAGAGTACATGTTACGAATGTATGTTAGAGACTATCCCTAGAAATGGGAAGATTATTTGCACTTAGTTGAATTTGCGTAGAATAATCATTATCAAGCTTCACCTAAACTTAGTCCTTTTGAAATATTGTATGGTAGGAAATGTAATACTCCCATTACACAGAGTAATCCATTTAATTGATTAATATTAGGACTTGACTTATTAAAAGAACTGGAACTAACATTGAAACATGTACAAAGCAATTTAAAAACTGCTCAGGACAGAGGAAAGAGTCATGCAGAACTTAAAAGAACTCAAAAAGAATTCCAAGTAGGTGCACATGTATTTGTTAAGGTAAAACCAAAAAATATATCCATTAAGCTGGGGAGATGTGCTAAATTAGCACCCAGGTATTGTGCACCACACAAAATATTCGAAAGAGTTGGGCTAGTGGCATATCAATTAGATTTTCCACCTAATCTTAGAATACATAATTTATTTCATATTTCCATATTGAAAAAGTATGTGCATCATACTACACATTTGATTGACTGGAATTCTATTCAGGTAGAACCTGAAGGAGATATTCAAGTGGAACCGGACTGTATTCTCTAGAAAAGTGATTTTTTTCTCCGGGATTGCACCATTGGACAAGTAAAGGTGTAATGGAAACACCACAGTCTAGATGAAGCATCCTGGGAATTGGAGAGTCATATGTGGGAGGCATATCCAACTCTTTTCCACGAAGACTTGGAATAAACTTAAGAAACATCGAGGATGAAGTTGAACTTAATGGGGGGTGTTCGTAATCTACCTAAAAAAAAAAATATTTATTTGAGAAAACATTATATTAAAATTTTTGTAAAGTTTTTATGACCAAGTTGGTCAAGGATGACTGTAACTGAATATTTATTTATTTAAATAATAAATATAAGAGACACCTATAAAAAGAGGACTGTTGAAAGAGTGTTCACTAACCCACTAGGAGGAATGAGCAGTTGTAGAATGCTAATTGACAAGTGGCATCACTAGCATTTCACTTTCTAGCTCTTGCGGGAAGCAAAATCCCTAAAAAGGTGGTCATGTTCCCTTAGACAAGGAAATAAGTAGGTGGATCATTTAATTTCAAGAATAACCCAAATACCTAACCAATCTTATAAATACCATCAATTTGAGCAGGAGGCTCACTACATTGTATATCCAAGTGAATGAACCTTGTGACTGCTACAAACTGAATTGTCAAGCACACAAGGAATTCAATGAGGGGATAGATAAAGTGAAATTGTTGAGTTAAGTCTTCTACTGAGTGCTAAGTTGCATATTTTTTCTGTGTAGGATGCTATATAGCATATTTGTTCTATTGGTTCCGTGAACATGATCAGGGGTCATAAGTAAGTAATATTGGTTGATTCAGGACACGATTGGGTGGAATATTATCCTTTGGGAGTTTGTCTGCCTTCTGCAAATTATCCAAGTTCTAAACTATTTGTTATTTCATTCTATATATGTATTTTGTTATAAAGTATGGGTAGAATTTACAGAGTTTTAGTGATAAATGTTCCCTATTGTACCTGCTTTGAAAAAGAAAAGTTGTAGTTACTTTTTTGTGATATTATAAATAGTCTTTTGATGTCCATTACTCTAATGGTTTTAAGAGCCATCATTATAATCATAGTTAGGATAATAATTGATATATAGACAATTCATTTCTCTTTTCATTTAGTGCTAATTACAATACATATAATCTAATTAAATTTAGTAAGATTCCAACTAAAGTTTGAATCAACCTCTTATCACGTGGCATAACCGAGACTCATTTAGATAATATTATAGTAGCATATTTTCCTTGTTAGTGTTAGATAATAGTTAAAATATGGATTAGAGAATCCAATAAAACTCTACATAATATATTTATACATATATCATAATAATTAAATACCCAGTACTAAAGTTACTTATTTTCCATGTTTAGAATCATAAGCTTAAATAATTAAAAACTATATTTGTTAAAACTATTTAGAAATTAGGAAAAATACTCACAAAACACCTAGTTTTTAGTTTTAATGAACAATACAGAACAAGGGTTCAAACCCAAAAAAGCCTTATTAGTCGAAGGGCAGTCATACTACAACAAGAATGTTAAAAATTTCAATGTTGAACTATAACCAGACAAATAATCTACTAACAGCCTTACTGTCTCAAAATTTAAGTAAACTATAAGTATAGTAAACTAGGCCCTCCTTAACAAGTAGAAATCATAGTTTTCTAGAATCGAAACATACCCAAGTTATCTTGCTTAAATAAAAGGAAAAAGAAAAGTACTTATCTCTAATTCCAAAACATAAATTTAGTAGATAAAGGGTTTGAAACTCTTAAAGTAGGTCTGTATGCAAAATGTTAAAAACCAAGCAAACGATAGTCCATCCACAGTCACGTTACGACACTAAATAAAATATGTAATGAAGAATCGCATCTACGCCTATGGCATCATAGTTTTTCCTATCAATACATCACGGATTTAAGCCCTTTAAAATCATAGTACATAAACATAGAAGCTATACATTTTTTCCTTTTTATAAGCAATTTATGTACTGCAATGGCCATACATCCTTCAAATTTTTTTTAAAGCACACTTATAGTTTATACATTTCATAGCACAAGTCACATAAATGAATACTAAAATTCCATAGATAAATCATAGGATTCGAACGAATTTTTGAAAATTCTTTAATCCAACTGTGTACATACATTGACAAAATACCTTACGGGTTTCTTTTTAGGAAAACAAAAATTACAAAGTTATAACCAGGACAACATCCACACCATAGGTTTAGAAACAAATCGACTGTGCAATTACAACATAAAATCCCTTACAAGAGTTTTGCTGAAAAACCATTATATATATACAAGTTTCGGAGTGACAGTTAAGATGACTGTTCAAATACACTTTAACGTTCAACAACTCTATCACAACATAATAAATAAAACATACTGCAATATTTTGACACCACAAAATTCCTCAAGGGAAAGAAGGTTACCATTGTTTTCTTTAACAATAAGGAAACACTAAAATAAGCCCATGCCAAGAGAATGCCGATCAAGCCACAGATCTATAAGCGATAGAGCTATGGGAAACGAGGTGATAGGTCTTATCAAGACTGAGACAGCATCACAATGAAAAAACTTTCTTAAATCTGAGTGCTGCAACCATTTCCTCTCAAAGACTCTTGCACGTGAACATACAGGGGTCAAACATTTGAAATGTACAAATTTTTTATAGTAGAAAACGATAATTCAAGACCAGAGAAAGAACTTACCCTTTTAAAAGTTTAACAAGACCAATTTTTGCAACAAGAACTCATTCAGCTATTTTATCACTTCATATAACTAGAGACACACAAACAACCATGAGTTATGCAGACAAGGGTGAAGGGTGTCGAGGGCTGAGAACCTCAGCTCCTCCACTAGCGATTACACGATGAGGTTACACAGCAGTGTAAGCAGAGACTAAGTGAGCTGTGTCGAGAATAATGGATTACATTACAAAGTCAATTTTTCACCTCAACAAAGAGCATTAACAATTTTTGAGGAACACTAAAACCCCTAACGTTTAGGATGTGACAAACAAGTGATCGCCAGCTAGAAACCATGAGGAATCATGTGAAATTTTAATGTCACTTGGTTGTCAATTTTTACCACCCAATAACTATAGTTTCGCAAGCCTTATTCTATCATGTGATGCTTGTTTTATCTTAGGTTAAGGACAAACCTTGTTTCCTTGCTTTTTCCCTTGTTGACTTTTTAATGAATAACCCTTAGCATAGGACCTTGTTATAGCTAGGAGGATGTAAGCCCTTCATCATCACTACCTACAAGAAGTTCCATAATAGTTTCATTATCCATATGAATTGAGTAATACATGTAACTCGCTTTTCCCAGCATCTAAGTAGGGACAAATAGCATTCGAAGGAAAACACAACCAATAATCACAACAACTTTAACGGACGGAAAATAATTTTGTGACTTGACATTAAATAAAGTAGTCCGTTGCATCATAATATTGTCACAAACAGTCATTATATTCATTTAAGTAATGTCATCAAAAGAATTTGTCGCATTGTAGTTTTGTGAAGATAAGTGTAATGTCCCCAAAAATTGAAAATATAAACAAAAAACTTATTAGGCTAGTAAAAACTACCTATACAGAACATTATTTGACTTGCAGAAATACATTTTACACTACATGTACCACTACTACTCGTAAGTTGTTCTTACATTTTGTCATTTTACTTTTAGTCATTATTATTAATGTGTTTTACTTATGATGTCATACTATTGTTTACTGCTTAATTCTTATGATTATACATTTGTTGCGTATGTGTCGTTACTTGATTATATGCATCCTCTTTTCTACATAGTCGTACTCATTATTTAAAAAGTCCTAACTTAACTTTGTTTGTGGAAACAAAGTGGATGGAGTGGTGGGACTTGTTCTCCCATGACGGTTTGAGAGGTAAAAGCGTTTACTTGTTTGCAGGCTTACTTAGTTCTTCGAACTAAGGAAGCTCTTTTATTTCATATGCAGATCATAATTAGTGACAAAGTCTTAATTAAAGAGAATTGAATATCTTGATCCTAAAGGACCTACTACTTGTTTCTACAGTTCCTTACCCACTCAGATTTATAACAAGGTAAATACTATTTTCATCAATTTAGCTATCACAGCTAAATTTCCTATGTACTACTTATACTTTAGTAGGGTTTACGTTTCATCTTTTATATCTTAGTATATTTATGTTCTATGTTTATTTTATTCAAAAATATTAACATAAGCTATGTTTTCTACTTGCAAGTTATAAACTTGGCTTAAAAACTAGACCTTTGATTTTTGTAAAGGTTAATTACTAACATGGCATATTTCATATGCCATGTTTACTAAGCATTAAGCTTAGGAAAAATGCATTGTATTAAGGCTTCAATCCTATGGTTTACATGTTACCTATATTATTCATGCCTTTTGTATTTGACTTTATACCATGTAGGGACTATGCATTAAACAAGACCTTGTAATGTTTTAAGACCTATGTTTAAATGATGGGGTGGCGAATATACCATATGGTTGAACCATATACGTTGGGGGTTTAATATTTGCATGGGGAAGGAGACTAATGTCATGGAAATGATACCAAACTATAGCAAAGTAGGTTTTGGCCTTAATAGTTTATACCAGTTGTTGCCATTAATGCACCTTGGTTTTCATGGCAGCCCAAGCTTAGGGCTTGGCTCATGTCGGGCTTTTCATTTCTCTTGGTTGTTTGGGGTATATTCTTAGCTTTGTACAGGGGAAATGGAAGTGACCTCCAAGTATTTTAAGGTAAGCTTCATTTGGATTTCATGTCTGCTATTTTTTTTTGTTTTGTGTCTCTATTCGATACCATCCTTCTCATCCTCGTTTCGCTTGGGTGTTTGCAGGTGCCAAGGGATGGTGAATAACAACATGGCTCAATCTCTGTCATTTGGTTTTTAAGGTGGTGCCAAGGTTTAAGGTAATCCTTGCCAAAACATCCTACGCTTGTTGTCTCTCGATCTATTTGCGTTTTGTTTTTGTCATTAGGTTTGAGGCTTTTCTGTAGGGTTTTGATTCTCCTTCAGGCCTGCATTACCAAACTTGGTTTTTAAAATGTTAGTATGGTGTTATTGGCCGTGGAGCAAACTTCGGCTCTCACAGGCTCTGTGTATTTAATTTTGTGTATGTAAATCATATTATAAATTTGTGGATTTGATGCCTAAGCACCGCCATTTCTTGCAATGGTTCCAAAGCTCATCACACGACTGTGTAAACATTGAAATGGCATTAATGTGTAAATAAATACTGTGTTTATGAAATGGAAATTCTTAATACACTTACTGAGCATGTGTTGATTTATGTCGTGCTATTTGTTTTCTCTTTGGGTTAAATATGGAATTTTGCCTTCATTAACGGACTATGTATAAATAGTTTATTTAGACCTCGACTGTAACAGATGTCAGCACATGGATTGAGGCCATGCCATGTATGGAATGAGCCCTCTTATGATTGGTGCGATAACTTTATTTGTTCAGTCATTTACTGTGTCGATTTAATTGATGGATTATGGAATGTGGAGACACCATGAGTGTTAAGCCATGACAACTCTCGTTAATGTAGGTGAAATCGTTGGAAGTGTTTCGTTTGTTGTTTATATACATACTGTGTATTTTATTTTAAACCGTGGCTTGGGTGAATGTTCCGCATAGATTAAGGGGTTGTTTAATTTACTCTTATCGTTTTCTTAAGGTGTAATGTTGACAATGAAAGAACCTAGGTATAACCTAGAATAGCTTTGACATTGTATGTTGGATTTAAAAAGGGACTATGTAATATTTATTTTGGCCGAGGTCGTGCTTACAGCATGGGGATAGAAGCGTAAGCCTCATGACTTAGTTGTATCATATTTGTTTGTTTATTAATAGTTTTTTGGTTATTATAATGAACCCCACATATGTTAGTATAGCATGGCCTTAGTAAACAAATACGTGCATGGTTTAATCCTGTTCATGGTTGATGTAACGAGATTTCAATATGGTTTAATAAATGATAATGATTCCTATGTATGGATCTATCTGGTGTTTAATTCATTATATGGGATGAGCATTGAGTTATGAAATTTGCTTACTATTTATGTATATATGTTATGGTTGTTTTATTGAGGCTTGCAACTTGGGTTTGTGAACCCACATGGGTCGATATATTGACCTCTATTTAAAATTATAGAGTTCTTTAATTTGTTTTAAATGTTTACTTGCTTAATTTATAAATAATAGTTATAAGTGATATTAGATGGGACCTTTGAATGACTTGTGCATGTAATTATGATGTTATTTATTTTAAATACTAGAACTGTCGATTTAGTGTAGGAACAAAGATGTGAATATTAGACCAAAATAATGGTCACGATACTTCTTGTTCATTTATTTATGATGATGTTATTTAATGGAATCATTTACTAGATTGTAAACTTATACTTATAGGTCTATATATATAACTTACCTATGAACTAGTTTATGTAAATTTAACATGCCTATGGTGACAAAATGGAATATGTCAGTAGAGTATAGATACCAACGAAGTGAATAAGTAATAAATATGGATTAAAACCTAGTTTGTACTTAACCCAGTTTCATCAATAAAACTAATACAAGAATTAAAATAGGCTGTAGAACCCTTGATGAACATTGGTACATAAATTGAAATTGTAGAAATAAACCAATAATTAAACATTGGATAAACCTGGTATAGGAAATCACTTATAGGCTAGCGTTAATATTTTAAGATGCAACCCTAGCATTTTTAAAAATAGAAACATATACCTAACATAGTTATCATTTATTCTAGGAAAGTAGAATAGACAGTCTAGGGATTCATACTTGTAACTTGAAGCTCTGTTAATGGCATAACCCCCACACTCAAATAATGAACATTAACAATTCAATACATATCAAACCTCTGCTTTCAATGACCAAATCACTTAGGAACTACCACGTTCCACCCAACAATTACCTGAAATTGTTCTTGGTTTAAATTCGGATCCCCCCAAGCTGGAATCCAACATGCAAGTAGCTTAGAGCTCCTAGGGTATGGTTTCTTATCGGGTATATCATATTTGAATCAGTTCTCATTTTTACTTCTAGCAAAATTTTCCCCAATTATTACTTGAGAGAGGAATAAAATGACTCCTCTAATGATATATCAGAACCCCAAGCCTTTCCTTGGCTTGTGTCTTTATAGATAGACTTTTCACTCAAAGGGACAATTAAATCAAGAAACCTTGGTTTCATAACTTAACCCTTTTCAATTACTTTGGGTAATTATTAATATTTTAACTTAAGAACTTTCTACTAGTTCCTAATTAGAATTTTTAGGTTTTCGACTATTTAGTACCTTTAAATAATAAATAATAATTGGATGGAGCTTTAATTTATGTTTCATCATTAATATTATAATTATATTCAACTCTTTATACATACCATGTATAAAGTACATAATAATATAACACTTGTTAACATTTGTCTTTGGGGATCATATACCATGATCCCTACACTTAATAACACTTTTTCATTAAGGTCAAGTAGGTAGATGGTTTAGGTCTACTAGGCTAGGCAACTCTAAACATCCTTGCATGTTGGATTTCCCTTGTATAACATGGTAGTTCTTCAGTACTTGATGAGAATATAGAAATTCAAAATTTCATTTAATCACTTATAAATAAGTATGATGAGATCAATATTTTCCTCGAGACGTTTTCACTCACAGGTTATTAAATTCTTTTCATTAACCACTAGTGCTTACCAGAGCCGATACTCAATGCTTTAACATGGAGTTACAACTTAGTGCAATTCTGTATCTCTTCTCTCAACACTAGTGCTAGGATGTACTTGTAAGATACACCTAGGGATACAATGGCCAAGGATCTGATACTCCAAATATTATGCTCAACATCAACATGGAAGGCTCCAGGGCTTATGACCAATTTAATATCCCTCTCATACCCTAGATATTTTGTAGTTACAAATGTTGATTGTACTTGTTTTTGGTGAGGAGCTCAAGGCTAAGGCCCCACCAGAAATAGAACTGTCCAGCTTGTATAAATTACGTAAGTGGAAACTTAGGAGACATAAGACAGTGACACCATTTAACAGCAGGCTAACCAAAACCTTCAAGTGATAAAAACGAATGGTTAAAGAGCCACATTGATACCATAACCTACGTATCGCTTTGATTATGGAAGTATTTAGGGAAGGGATTCCTAATTCACAAAGAAAAAAGACTTAACCTAACTAAGACACCCTAGCTTAGTACTTAACCCTAATATGTTTAAGCGTGATAGAAGGAGTTGTAACCCTCTAAAACATCGACATTAACGATTCGAGGAAATTTATGAAATGAATACATATATATGTATCAACTGGTGATGGAGAAATTCCTATGTTAATGGCATGATGCATAAATTGTATTTATACCATTATAGCACACCCCATTAGTGGCGCTCTTAGATATATGTATCTATATATATGTAAAAGATAAAAGGTGATAGTAGTTAACCCAACTAAGAAGATGGGGTTAAGATAAGTGACAGGTTGTTCCATCGGAAGGAGCATCAATCAGTTGGGGGAATCAAACAAAATATAACGATTTCCTTTGACAATCTAAGCCTTAGATGTGAACCTAAGTAGAAATAAGTCGAGAACAATATGATCCCACAAGATGATCGCTTTGGTTAGCGGGTAGCAAGCCCATATGACCCTCCTTCCGGTGACTTCGATTTATCCTTACAAATGGGCGAAGCAGGTGTTTCTTTCTTTAAAAGAAATAATGAATTATGGATGAACTTTTAAGGTTATTTCTATATTAATTATAAGGAACCCTTATACTAAATTACATAGGAATAATCCCTTATAAATGAACTTATAATTACCATGATGAGGATATTTGTACTTTTGAAAATTGTGGTTTTATTTACTCTTTTGGAAAAGTATTTTCATGAGTACAAAACACACTTAATTTCCTTTAATACCAGTATATTTATTAAAAGAATTATTTTATTTGGATGTCAATAAAGGAAAATACTGGCTGGGTTGGACGCATGCCTCCAGAAAATTTGCTTGATAGCAAGATTTGGGGAGACTAGCCTCGGCAATATTAGTGGCCAAATCATTCCCTGAATTTATGGAAACTTGGCGCGCAGCAAGAGGAAGCTGTTATCCTTTGGATTTTTATAGGTTATGAAATTCCTTTATGGATAAAGAAGTTCAAGAGGAAGGCTAGGAATTGAGAAAGAATCTCTGCACCTCTACATTATTAAAAAGAATAGGGATGCGCCTCTACATGAAGGGCGGAAGATGGATGCACCTCTATGATTATTATTGAGAAGATGGATGCACCTCAAAAAGTTTAAGAGGAGGATCCTCTGAATCTTCTGGAGGAGGAGAAGGCTTTGTGTTTTTGAGAGGAGATGCACCTCATCGTTTTTAAGAGGAGGAGCCTCCACATCTTCGGGAATAGGAGAAGCCTCTACATTTTTTAGAGGAGATGCACCTTGACGTTTTTAGGAGGTCACCGCCACATGCCTGAATCCTTGTGCGCGTTGTGGAGGATCTAGGTGAGACATGATTTATTCATACCAGAACTGATTTGTTGGGTATGTGAATTCTCTCGTCCTACAATTTTGCCTAAATTCATTTTCTAATATGTGTGGGGACATAAGAGATGGATTTTGTCATAAGTTCCCATGGCTGCGTTCTGTTAGATCTGAAATACCTTTCATTTGCTAATGCTTGCATTTATATTATGCATTTTGGGTAATATCTCAAATACATTTCATAAAATCCTTTGTGTGTTTTTATAGATCATAGATGTATATATATGCATCTGCATGTTACCATAGATCCATGCCTAAAATGCCACCAATGTTGACTGCATTTGGGGAATAGATCCAAACATGGAGACATTATCCACATTCATATGTTTTTCTTATATAGATTAGCATAATAAAAGAGGTACCAGGGTTGTCCTCATCTTACCGTAGATCCATGCCCAAAATTCCACTAGTGTTGACTTGTGCTTGGGGAATAGATCCAATAATTGACATGCCATCTACATTTGCATGTTTTTTTTAATAGATCGACATATTAAAAGAGTACCAGGGTTTGTCTGCATCTTACTGTAGATCTATGCAGTGAAAGGTTAGCAGCGTTAACTACATATGGTGTAGATCCACACCTTCAAAGGGTATCATCATTTGTATGCATTTTTAATAAGATCTGCATATTATAAGTGTACCATGGTTTTCCTGCATGTAAATAGATCCACATAATGAAATGATACCAAACCCTTAGGAGGAAATCACTGCGGAATCTAAGGATTTCCTGCGATTTAAAAATACTAATTCCATGAAATGAAATCGCTAATGATTTGAGTTTGAATTCTAAGAGATCTAGATATGTGGGTCTCTTGGGTATTAATCTCTTCGTGAGTTATTTTTGTGATTTCATCAGTTCAACTTCTACCATCTTCAATCATATGATGTCTAAATTGTATGATTCCTTCGTAACCGTGCGTGAATCAAGTATGTAATAGATAGTTTTCATGAGTTTGTTTTGATATTTGAGTCCTTGTATAGTTCGGGTGCTTCATAAACAATATGCATGTGATGTCTTTCTAGCATTTATATCCATAGTCATTGGATGATCTCGACTATTTTTAGATACATAGATGATACCCTTTTGGTTTATTTTGACTGCATGATGTCATAATCATGTAGTCAGTGTGATCATTTATATTAGAACTCTTATGCCCCTCATATGGAATATGGATCATTGATCTCTCAAGTCCAAAAGACAAAAAAAATAATATGCATAAGGACGTATATTTTCCTTGAATTATGCTTTGTAAGAGACTGGAAGGGAATGCAAAATAACTTGCAGCAAAGTGCCACAAAATGTACTCTTTCCTTCGTTGGTTATATAATAAAGAGAATAATGAATTTGGTGGATGTAACCCTCAGATGGGGTGAACCACATATATGGCTATCTTTCTTGTGTGTTATGTGTTTTCTGTATTTTGATTCTATTATATGTTACTGGTTATAAAGATTTTTTATTTTTGTGCAATCTTACCAAAAGTTCGTTACTTAATATATGGGTTTATTTCAAAATAGTAATGAGAAATTTCAAGTGTATTATTTTATGCGTATGTTAGATTGATTCTTGTTAAATGGTGGCTTTACTAAACATGAATTATTGGCATATGGTTAGGATTTTGTTTATGTTTGAAGGATGTAAGAGCTGTATGATAAGTGGTTAAATTATGGTGTTGTGTTGAATGAGGATCACCTATGCATTATATACGAAGGTTGGATGTTGTTGAATTATATCCACAAAGGTTTTATGTTGATTGGAAACTCCTCCCATTTAATTTCAGGTATCCAGGTTTATTACAGTTTCTAACCAAATATTTTATTAATGTTTATAACATGTGAAATAGTCTAATGTGGGACAAAAATTGAAGTCGTGGGTTAATGTCTCTTCCTGTGTGTTAATGATTATAAAACATAGATATTACGAGGAATGAAAAGGAAGACCTTTTTACATTTGACCTAGTTATTTCAGCATAGCAAGTTTCCTCTTATGTCTAACACCTATCCGGTGATTGTTTTTCTTTGAGATCAAGTTCCTAAACCTCATAAGCCTTAAGGGTAAATGGTACAAAAGGTACAAGTTGCATTTTGAAAGGAAAAAAAATGTGTGGCTCTTTAGGAACTGTTACAAATGGTATCAAAGCGAGGTTGACAACACTCGGACCTAATGGACTCGCTTGCAGACAGGAATGGTGCACACTTTTTATATATTCAATGTTGGAGGAAATAATTACTACAACAAGAATTTCTTAAGCGAATTGAAAAGCATGAAGAAAAGATAATGGAAATACTTGGTTGCATTAAAATTACGCAAAGGAGGAAGTAGGTGTAGTAATATGATTGATGCTAACCTAGATTGCTATAGTACATAAATATGCTTATGGTATTTTTACATGTGTACTATTTCCTATCATGCAAAGTTGAGTTATTGAAAGTGTATTAGAAAGGAAAATTTTATTGATGTAAATCTAAGTTTATAGAAAGTTTTTATTAAGATGCATACGAGTAAGGGCTTAGGAAATTATAATAGGATAAAGTTGTTGTGAAAGTAATATATTCACAAGGAATATTTGGATGTATCATTGTCTAAGGAATTCAGATAGTAGCTTGCTATTACAGTTTAGAGTTGTCTTTATGAGTTTATGAAACAAATAATATTTGACAAGGAAGTGGGAGTACAAAGTGTAGGTGTTCATGGGTGCCAAACGAAGGAGCATATAGACATTGAAGGATAGCAGGAGGATAAATCCCGCAAAGGAAAAAGGTAACAAAGAAGACAAATGAAATAAAGTGTCATTGCAAAGGTATGTTGTTACATTATCAACAAAAGTGAATGAGTAATTTTTATCTTGTTGTAAGAGTTATGTTCATGTTTAAACCCTCAAATAAAAGATTGGACTATGAATTATACTCCTGGGACATTAAGGAAGAAGTGTAGTCAAATTATTAAGTATTGCTTGTAAAAATATTTTGAAGGTATAAATAATCCAAATGGAAGACCTTGCGTCTACTATGGTTTCTGAAGAATATTGATACTATGGATAAAGTAGAAATCAACACTATTTGAAGAAGATTTTCAAAACACATGTCACATGTAAAGAAGGATTAAATGCATGAGAATGTTAGGCTTATCATAAAAGTTGTTTGTTCAATGTATGGAAAACTCTCAACCACTAACAATGATTTGGAAGGATGTCTAAATTAAAAGGCTCACTATAGGCCATACCTAAATTACTACAAGAAGAAGTAGACAAAATAAAAACCCATAGAGTATTTGAGTATTTCAGGAAATGTGCGATATCACAAGTATAGTATCTAATACTAGAGTTACGTGATTGAGCAAAGAATGCAAGGTATAAGGATGTATTATTTATGATTTTTTCCTTATGTAAGGGGGAGTGACTACCACCTTAGGAATTATTCGTGTACAAGTGACAAAATCTAATATAATGAATCATACTACATATCACCATATTAAACCACTTTAGCGATGGTGTGTTACACCAACGCTGAAATTCTTGTGAAACAAGTGGGTTGATTTGGAGAAATAGTACTTAAAACCTATAGCCACCTATGATAAACAATATCAATTATGGTTTTATAAAAAATTTAACATGTGTGTATTCATGGCTTGTGGGGGGCTACTCAAAGTACAACCGAGTCCCAACAAAGAGTATAATGTTTCCCCAAAGGGTACTAATGGCTAGATAGAACTAGATATCACTTGAGATTCCTACGTCTCGAGCTTAACACTCAATATTTTTGTGTAGAAATGGAATGTCCCGATCCAAAGAAATATGGGTAAGGATGTTTAAACTGCTACTGGTATTTGGAAAATGATAAATGAATGAATGTTGTATAAATTTATGTGCTAACATTGTAGGATTACTCCAGGAACACTATCAGTTGAAATTGAATGATAGTAAAAATATTCGGTGGCTTAAATAATGAAGTTTAAGAATGAGGGATGATTTACTTTTTAACCTATTAGCTATTGTCGTATTTCAAGGTTTTATGAACAAAGGATTTCCTATGGATTATGTTGTTTATGTACTGACATTCCAGATTTTTACAAAGAGTATGATCGTTGTCACGATCAACATGCATCATGGTATATAAATTCACTTGCGTAAAACTGCACTCAATTTCTCAAAAGTGAGTAAGGAGTTATGTCTTGAATATATATAGGGTTAGATAAATCATGGAGTTACAAATTGCTGCAACTTATGAAATGTTGAATTTATATTTATTAATATATTGTTAATTATATTTTCAACTAACCATGAAGCCAATTCACGAATCGAGACAAGGACAGTGAAGTCACATTAAGCACCAAAACTATGTGTAACAAAAATTCAAAGGTTGAAATTAACATTAAACACAAACAAGGAAAACATATGCTGCAGGAGCACAATGGTGTTAGAAAAATGATTGCCGCATGAGCAAATTTGTGTTAGGCATATATGTTGCGGGAGAAAAACAGTGTTAGGAAAATGATTGTCATGTGAGCATATTGGTGTTAGGAATAGGTTGTGGCAAGAAAAATTGACGATCTAACTCTGCCTTACTATTTGGGTGGAAAGGGATTCTTGGAATCAAGCGAGGAGGCTTGAGGGGAACCATGAAAGAGTTATGATATCAATATCAAGACCTAGGCAAACCTCGACATCTGGAAGACAGGACGATGTTTGATGTCATTGAGGAGAACAATTTTGACCCAGGGAAAAGGGGAGAGTAACCTCAGAAATAATCATAAGTCCACACAAAAATTTGGGAAAAGAACTGAAGGGAGAGTTTGGTAAAAATTTAACAAACGTCTTAGGAAAATTTCCAAGTAATTAACCATTACATGTCTTAATGTGTAAAGAAAGGATTACCTTAGGATGAGGACTATATAACTATCCAAAAGTTAGGGAAAAAAATAGCAACACAAGAGATAAGTAATTATGTTTTACTGATGAATCAATCACACTATGAAAAATAATAAATTGGGTATTATGATGAAGACTAGAAGATGTTCTATAAATTGCAAATTGTTATAATGCAAAAAAGATCCATGGCTAATATTGTTGTAAAGGAAAGTTTCCTATGGCTAGGGTTTAATAGGACAACAACATACTGGGGTTGAAAGGTGGATGCAAATGGTTATGCAACTAAATACAAGCAAGTTCAGAGATTTTAATGGTTCATACCTTATCCAAACGAAGGTTGATCAAAGCAGCCTTCCATACTCTTATTGCTCCTCTTGCTCCTCTTGCTCCAAGAGACCTGCAAACCAAATTATACCTTCCTCAAACCAATATGACCACATATAAAGAAATGATAATTAAATAAACCTGAAATAATAATCTGATTAACATAAAAATCCAATCATAAACAAAGATTCAATCACATATTGAACAATGATTTGGGAAGAATAAGGACATCACATCTTTAATAATCTTGAAAAAATTACAAGTATACCTTATTTTCAAGTTTGGCACCTCACGAAACTTTGATTTGGTTTTTCTACTTCTCTTCTCCAAGGAGCTCAGCCTCCAAGCTCTGCAACATAAGGAGAGTGCTTCTAGGGAAAAGGTGTGGCAAAAGAGAGCTCCAAATCCTCCAGCATAAAAATGCAAAGATTCCAGTCTTCTCTCATGGACCTACCTACCTCTACCTCTATTTATATGCTTAATGAAGAGTTAGGGTCGAAGACAAAGTAGTTACAACTGAAGGAGTCAGTTGCATAACTACCCAAACTACCCAAATTTCAAAATATGTATTTTTTTGGCATTTTCATGAAGCATACGCGAGTTCCAGAGACAACAGTCGCATACACAAGGAGCTATACGTGGGTTGCAATGCATAAATTCACATATTTAAGGCGTACGCAACAATGATATATAGCAACTCATGTATGTACGCGAGTTTCCTTAAGGAAAGTCGCATACACATCAAAAACTCATTTTTGGGATATTTCTGGACATTTTCAAACTTTGTTGTCTTCTGGAAAGTTTTAGCTAAATGAAATACCTTCCCAACAGTGCAGAGATAAGGTCAAACAAAGTTACGAAACTCAATATATGGGTCCTCCAAGTTAGGTATTTTTTTCAGTGATTTGCAATGACTTTCATTAAGTGTCATCATGAAAATGTCGACATGTGACAAAATCATGGGAAAGTGGTCATATGAAGAGATGTGTCATTTTGAGCTATAATAGATGCCCCATAATGTATGAGGTCAGAGGGGAAGATGATAGCTGAAATACGTTATAAAGGAAACATCTGAGTATGCAGAGAGCAGAGAATCCAAGATCAAAAGGCTCGAACAAAGGTACCTGAAAGAGAGATAAAGGTCAGAAAAAACTAATATTTGGGACATACAAGTCCATATACAAAACATCGCTATAAAGATACACACGGATCCAACATATGTATAACTGATGAAACTATCATGGTTGCTCAATATGCAAAAAGCCACCATATCAAATCTAAAGGAGTCATGGCCACAAATCAACAAGGTGGATCCATACTCAAAAATCAATAATAGCCACAAAAATACAAGGTGGATCTACGTCTTAGTAAAATGTCATATAAAGTGTGACAAGGTCTTGCGCAACTTGGGAAATAGAAAAATATGATAATGCTACTGTCATCCCAAGGTCTTCAATCCAAACCACCCAGAAAGGTACGAATCCTAACCATGCAAATAAAGGAGTTGAAGTCAAACATGGAGGAAACCGTTTGATTACCAGTCAATAATGAGAATCGTTAAAAAACATGAGGGAAACCACCATTAATGAAAATGTTCCCCAAGGCACCTAGTACATTCTAACAAGTGTGAATACAAGGACTTGAAGTCGAACACTTAAAGAATCCATCGAGTAGGAGACATTAAGGTATTCCCACTACCCAATAGTGAGGGAAATTGCCACTGATGACAACAATCCCCAAGGTACTATAATAAAACTCTAAATCTCATCCCCAGAGTAAGATGTGTTGCAGTCAATAGGAAGAGATCCGTAGGAAGGAAGGCATTAAGGCATCCTTCATCGTCCAACATGAGGTAAGTCAAAGACTAATTGGATTTGGAATTGGTACTAAATTTCACGACAAGAAACGACGAAGACATGATGTAATGAAATGATACCAGGGAATGGCCGACACAAAAGGTCAAGGTAACTGTAGAACGAACAACAAAGGTTTAATCCTTAAACAGTGAGCACGACACAAAAGGTGACTTAGGCAGCTTTTGACACAAAAAAAAACAACAACCAAAATCTGCAATGTAGGAGACATTGACAGATTCCCCATATAATTGGAAAATAAACCAACCAGAGGAGTAAGAAACTTTGAATTGGGATAAGGCCAAAATACTAATACCCAACTATTGATAGACTCAAAACTGGTGCTTTGTTCCAGGAAACAAGAATTGCTGCCATGATGTAAAATACATTTGAATGAACTTCCCTTCCCCTCTTTCTTTTAAAGGTTTAATGAGTCCAAGAAAGCAAACTCGGGACCATCTTCGTTTTTGGCAAGCTCGAAGAAGAGAAAGAAAAATGCTTGATAACGCACTTATTCGTGGATTTTAAGAGCCTAAACTAGTACATGCTCGACGGTGTTTTCATAGTTTAGAGAGTCTGAAAACTCCAAATAAGACTCCAAGGGGGTTCCTTTTCTTAGAATTTAGTATCGTGAGGCTGAAAAAGTATAAAACATACCAAAGAAGAACTCTCTTAACTTCCGAAGAAGAAAAGGTGCACCTTTTTCATACTTAGTAAGGAAGGTCCGAAAAAGCTTAAATTACCACCTTCCCAACGCTCCTTCAAAAGCACCATATAGCCTAAGTTTTACGAGTGTGAAGGAAGGAAAGATCACTCAGAAATATCTATTTGGTTACAATAAATGGGGCTTACAACAGTAAAATCGATGCTTTGTTCTTTAGGGCTAACGAGCATGACAAAGACATAAAGTGCAGTCATAAACTTTTTCATGTTTTGGTCTAGATCATGAAAAGGAGAAGACTAAGCTCATACTGGAGGTTCCTTTTCCATAAGTTTAGTCCCTCAGGTCCAGAAAAGTGATAAACCTATGCCTGTGAATACTCTTCTCAATTTCAAACGAAAGAGAGTGTTCCTTTCTTGTATTATTCCACATGGTCTCAGAAAGTGATAACCTACCACCAATGTGGATGCCCATTCACATAATCTTAATGAGCCTGAATGGACAAGTTTACTCGGCAGTCAAGTCTATTTTGAGGAGTCATACCTAGGGCTAAAGAAGCTCAATATCTTTTCCGTGAAGTTTTAATGAGTCCAGAAAAGTCAACTCACAGCCTCCTTACTGTTTTTAACGAGCTCTAAGGAGAGCAGAAAGAATTCTCTAAATGCGAGGAGACGAGTGTCAAAGGCAAGCGAAACTAGTTCCAAGTGCGATGAAAAAACCTATGCATAATGCAAGGAACATGAGCAAGGTAAAGACACTAGGGGAACGTCTCCTCAAGGTAAAAGGTGTCAAGTTGCAAAGGCAAAATGATACAAGGCTGAGCGATGATGAGAACAAAGATGAGGGCTTATACAATGAGCTAAAAGCATGGAAGCCAGCATGAGGCTCATAAGCACGAGAAAGATACATGCAAACACAATTACAACTTTAACAACAAGGTGAGGCCAGTAAACAGTTGTGACTCCAACTAAAAATCCTGTCTCCAAAAAACAACAACATCAGAATCACATTTAGAAGAAACGTTCTGATGCAGGTCACTTTGGCAAAAGCACATGCGACTTTGTTATCTTCTACAAAAGGAAAATTCAAGGAAGAATCAATCGAAGGATATTCTATAGCACCAAGGCTCGATGGTTTATAATCAATAAGATCAACCTCAGAAGGAGAGCGAAAATAAACAAGGTATATAGAGTCTGTAGGAACAAACTCAGTATCACAGGAGTTGAAAAATTCATAAGAAAAATTAGACTCATCAGGATCACTAACTTGTTGTTCAAAGGAAGAGTCGAGAGACTCAACAAGACCAACATAAGAAGAAAGGTCAGGCTTACTAGGAAAATTAGGGTTAGACTTAGTCACAACTGACCAACATCCAAAATAAGATCATACTGTATCAAAGACTCTAAGAAGACTTCATCCAAAGGAAGGAGATCATCCGAGATAGGACACATGTCTAAACTTTCAAATAGATTGACAGAGTGGAGAGAAGGCTCAACAAATTATATAGGATGACTCACCTGGTCAACTGCTAGGACCAATTCCCAAGAAGGTAATCTTGAAAATAGAGGCTACTTCTTAGTAGCAATTTAATGCAAAGGACATGAGGCCAGATAGTTCATCTGTGGCGGGGTAGTGTCTACAGAAACACTGGGAATCAATAAAGGAAAGACTTGGTCTCTAGTTGGGCCAGGAGATGGATCAAGAAAATCCAACTAATTGATAGTGACATTTTCTTCACCATGATTAAAGTACATCACACGGAAGAATGTTGACACCATAGCTTGCATGGCATAGACATAATCACATCCAAGGAGCATATTGAAGTCCAAGGGGTCTTCTATCACCATGAAGTCAACCAAGACGGTCTTCCCACCCAAATTAACAGGTGTTTCAACAAGAATTCCCAAGGCTATACAAGTTCTTCTATCAAACACCAGTAAATGATTAGCAGTCGACACAAGGCTGGGAGATCCCATGCCTTTCCTAGAACAAGCAGACAAAATACTAATCGATGCTGCTTCATCAACAATACAATGAGAAATCATGTATGATTCAACTTTTACCTCTATTTGGAAAGGCATATCAGAAGGAAGATGTGGCTCAACTAGGCTATCCCAATCAAAGGAAGCAATCTGAAAGCTTGGTGGGGGTTGATCCAAAGTGAGTTCAGTGCCCCCTTGTTCAGTAAGCTCTAAACTAGCAGTGAAGAAAATATGACTAGCAGAGACCTCACTCTCCAAAGGAATAGTGGGATTGATCGACAATGGAACCAATTCAACCGTTTCATGAAAGTCACTCTCCGAAGGGAGAATGGGATTGACCAAAGATGACACTGTTTAATCACATCAGGATCACTCTTTGAAAGAAGAGTGGGATCGAACAAAGATGATATTGATTCAACCACTTGATCAACCAAAGGTTGAGTAGTTTGATGAGAAACTATAGGTTGTTCAAGAGAAAGAAATTATTGAGTCTCGGACCACACTCTTTGCACCTCTCCGATAGCAGGGCACTGGTGAGTAAGATGATCTCCCTTGAATAGCTTACAAGAGAACTTAATTTTGCACTTCGAATGACCATTTTTATCAACAGTGTCAACATGACTAGTAGTGGATGACTATTTTCTCTCAGCATGACCTACAGAGGCTGAGATTTTTCCCCCAACATGAACTACAGAGGCTGGGTGACTGGGTTCAACCTGACTAAGAGAGGCCAGTTGTTGAGAGACTTCAAGATGTTCAAAAATGATATGACCATGAAACCAAACTCTTCGGACCTCCACGATAGAAGGGCATTTATAAGTATGGTGGTCTCCCTCACCAAGCTTACATTGAAACTTGGTCTTGTGTTTTAAATGGTAGTCTTTTCAATAGTGTCAACATGACTTGCAGTGACTGATAGATTGTCTTTGGCATGAACTACAGAGGCTGAGAGACTTCCCATAGCATAACTCATAGAGGCTAAGTGACTGGGTCCAATATGACTTGCATAATTTGGATGGGAACCACCAACGTGAACAACATAGGCTGAATGGTTAAGATCAACATGCTTTGTAGCAATTGAGTGTGTGCCCCCAGCATGAACTACAAAGGCTAGGTGAATAGATCCAACATGACTTGCAAAGGTTGGATTGGGAGGTTCAACTTGAACATCGTAGGTTGAACGGGTGCCCTCAGCATGAACTACAGAGGCTGAGTGAATG
>LPNX010034405.1:1094095-1108098 GCA_001517045.1 Pseudotsuga menziesii | reverse complement strand
GGTTGTTTTTAGTCAGAGGGTAAATGGCGTGAAACTTATGTGGTGTTTTGACTCAAAGTTGAAACAAAATGACCAAGCAAAGAGAAATGAAATGCAAAAAGAAAAAACTATGCTCTTTCTTTTTTCAAATAGAAACTTGAAAGCCACAAAAGATCAAATTCTTTTTATTTATATTTTTCAAAAACAATGATATGCCATGCAATCTAGACTAAAAACTAATCTACATGCATATAAAGCAAACATGTGTTTTTTTCTTTTTATTTTATAAATGCAAAAGAAAAGGTACCTACAAACTAAATGTATGCAGATAACAAGAGAAAAGCAATAGGAACTTTGCTATACAACCACCAAACAGACTCCAGAATGCCCTAAAGTTAGTATAAAACCTACTTGGAAGGAAAGCTTGCATAAGATACAAGTCAACTATTTTGGCATGGTCAACTTAACCACTAAAAGAAGAAGGAAACCAATGCCAACAAGCTTCTGAGCTCAGACAAAGATCACTAATAGAGGCTGACCAGAAACATAACCCAAAAATCAAGCCAAGCAAAGGGGGTGGGGGGAAAGAGCAAAGAGAAACCCTAATGCTATAAAAAGGCTTACCACATAGATAAAGAAAAACCAAAAGGGATGAAACTAAATCCTTGGATTTATGCACCTACAGAGGACACCAAAAGACCTACCAAACAGCCCACAAAAACAAAACAAAAACACAAAAATGAGGAAAAAACACTGTTTAAAGAGTCATATGCGAGTTTCACTAGTCACAGGTCGCATGTCATATGCGGGTTGACAATACAGCAAGTTGCGTGTACAAGCACACGCGGGTTGTACCACTGACAAGTCACGTATAATATGTGGGTTGATAGTATGAAAATTCACGTGTACCAAACCAGACACACGACTGTTCAGTCTGCAACTTGTGTATGGGTGGGAAAAATCCCAAAAAAGGTCAAAAAATACCTTACGAAGGTAGGGGTAGTATGCTATAAGACTTATAAAGTGTTCCTCAGTGGCAAGAAGGACCTGAAACCAATGAAAAATACTAAAACAAATACAGAGAAACCCCAAACAGATAAGGCTATTCCCCAGTGGAGTCACGAGTTCTGTTGTAAAGGAAAGTTTCCTATGGCTAGGGTTTAAGAGGCCGTCAACGTACTGGGGTTGAAAGGTGGATGCAAATGGTTATTCAAGTAAATACATGCAAGTTCATATATTATAATGGTTCATACCTTAGCCAAACGAAGGTTGATCCAAGCACCCTTCAATCCTCTTATTGCTCCTCTTGCTTGAAGAGACCTGCAAAAAGAATTATACCTTCCTCAAACCAATATGACCACATATAAAGAAATGATAATCAAATAAACCTAAAATAATAATATGATTAACATCAAAATCCGATCATAAACAAAGATTCAATCACGCATTGAACAATGATTTGGGAAGAAGAAGGACATCACATTTTTATTAATCTTGAAAACAAGTACAAGTATACCTTCTCTTCAAGTTCAGCACCTCACGAAACCTTGATCTGGTTCTACTGCTTCTCTTCTCCAACGAACTCAAACTCCAAGGTATGCAACACAAGGAGAATGTTTCTAGGGAAAAGGTGTGGGAAAAGAGAGCTCCAAATCCTCCTTCATAACAATGCAAAGATTCCAGTATTCTATCNTGCTTAATGAAGAGTTAGGGTCGAAGACAAAGTAGTTACAACTGAAGGAGTCAGTTGCATAACTACCCAAACTACCCAAATTTCAAAATACGTATTTTTTGACATTTTTAGGAGGCATACGCGGGTCGCAGAGACAACAATGGCGTACACAAGGAGGTATACATGTGTTTCAATCCAGAAAGTCACATACTTAAGGTGTACGCTACTATTATATATAGCAACTCGCATACGTACATGGGTTTCCTTAAGGAAAGTCGCATACACATCAAAAAATCATTTTTAGGCTATTTCTTTGAATTCTCGGACTTTGCTGTCTTCTGGGAAATTTTAGCTAACTGAAATACCTTTCCAACAGGGTAGAGATGAGGTCAAACAAAGTTACAAAACTGAAGATATGGGTCCTCCAAGTTAGGTTTTTTTTCAGTGATTTGCAATGACTTTCATTAAGTGTCGTCATGGAAATGTCAACATGTGATGAAATCATGGGAAAGTGGTCATAGGAAGAGATGTGTCATTTTGAGCTATAATAGATGCCCCATAATGCATGAGGTTAGAGGGGAAGACGATAGCTGAAATACAATATAAATGAAACAACTGAGTATGGAGAGAGCAGAGAATCCAAGATCAAAAGGCTCAAACAAAGGTACCTGAAAGAAAGATAAATGTTAGAAAAAACTGATCTCTGGGACATTCAAGTCCATATACAAAACATCACCATATAGATACATCCATATCCAACATATGTATAACTGATGAAACTATCATGGTTTCTCAATATGAAAAAATGTGCCATATCAAATCTAAAGGAGTCATGGCCAGAAATGAACAAGGTAGATCCATGCTCAACAATCGATCATAGCCACAAAAATACAAGGTGGATCTATGTCTCAATAAAATGTCATATAAAGTGTGATAAGGTCTTACATAGCTTGGGAAATAGCAAAAGATGATAATGCTACTGTCGGCTCAAGGTCTTCAATCCAAACCGCCCAAAAAGGTATGAATCCTAAGCATTCGAATAAAGGAGTTGAAGTCGAACATGGAGGAAACTGTTTTATTACAGGTCAATAATGAGAACCGTTAACAAACATGAGGGAAACCACCATTAATGAAAATGGTCCCCAAGGAACCTAGTACATTCTAACAAGTGTGAATACAAGCACTTGAAGTCGAACACTTAAAGAATCCATCGAGTAGGAGACATTAAGGTATTCCCACTACCCAATAGCGAGGGAAATTGCCACTGGTGACTACAATCCCCAAGGTACTGTCATAAAACTCTAAATATCATACCAGGGAAAGATGTCTTGCAGTTGATAGGAAGAGATCCATTGGAAGGAAGGAATTAACGCATCCTTCATCATCCAACATGAGTTAAGTCAAAGACTAATTGGATCTAGAATTGGTACTAAATTTCACAACAAGAAACGAGGAAGACATGATGTAATGAAATCATACCAAGAGATGGCCAACACAAAAGGTCAAGGAAACTGTAGAATGGCCGATAAAGGTTTAATCCTTCAACAGTGAGCACAACACAAAAAGTGGCTTAGGTAGATTTTGACACAAAAAGAACCAACAACTGAAATCTGCAATGTAGGAGACATTGACAGATTCCCCATATAATTGGAAAATAAACCAAGCAAAGGAGTAAGAAAATTTGAATCAGGATAAGGCCAAAATACTAGTACCCAATTGTTGATAGACTCAAAACTAGTGCTTTGTTCAAGGAAACAAGACTTTCTACCATGATGTAAAATACATGTGAATGAACTTCCCTTCCCCTCTTTCTTGTAAAGGTTAAACGAGTCCAAAAAAGAAAACTTGGGACCATCTTCATTTCTGGAAACCTTGAAGAAAAGAAAGAAGAATGCTTGATAAAGCACTTATTCATGGATTTTACCAGCCCAAACTAGTACATGCTTGATGGCGTTTTCATAGTTTACAGAGTCCAAAAACTCCAAAGAAGACTCCAAGGGGGTAATTTTTCATACAATTTAGTATCTTGAGGCCAAAAAAGTATAAAACAGACCAAAGAAGAACTCTCTTAACTTCTGAAGAAGAAAAGGAGCACCTTTTTCATACTTAGTCAGGAAGGTCCGAAAAAGGTTAAATTACCACCTACCCAACACTCCTTCGAAAGACGCATATAGCCTGAGTTTTACGAGTGTGAAGGAAGGAAAGATCACTCGTAAAGATCCATTTGGTTACGAGAAATGGGGCTTACAACAATAAACTCGATGCTTTGTTCTTTAGGGTTAATGAGCATGACAAAGACATAAAGTACACTCAGAATGTTTTTCATGTTTTGGTCCAGAGCATGAAAAAGAGAAAACTAAGCTCATACTGGGGGTTCCTTTTCCATAAGTTTATCCCCTCAGGTCCAGAAAAGTGATAAACCTATGCCTGAGAATACTCTTCTCAATTCTTAACAAAAGAGAGTGTTCCTTTCTCGTATTATTCCACATGGTCTAAGAAAGTGATAACCTACCACCAATGTGGATGCCCATTCACATATTCTTAATGAGCCTGACTGGAGAAGTTTACTCTGTAGTCAACTCTATTTTGAGGAGTCAGACCTAGGCCTAAAGAAACACAATATCTTTCCCGTGAAGTTTTAACGAGTCTGAAAAAGTCAACTTGCGGCCTCCTTACTATTTTTAATGAGCTCAAAGGAGAGTAAAAAGAATTCTCTAAATGCGAGGAGATGAGTGTCAGAGGCAAGCGAAACTAGTTCCAAGCATGAGGAACAAAGCTATGCATAATGCAAGGAACATGAGCAAGGTAAAGACACTCGAGGAAGGTCACCTCAAGGTAAAAGGTGTCAAGTTGTAAAGGAAAAATCATACAAGGCTGAGCGATTATGAGAACAAAGATGAGGGCTTATACAACGAGCTAAAAGTGTGGAAACCAGCATCAGGCTCATAAGAATGAGAAAGATACATGCAAATGCAGTTACAAATTGAAAGACAAGGCAAGGCTAGTAAACAGTTGTGACTCCAACTAAAAATCCTGTCTCCAAAAAACAACAACATCAGAATCACATTCAAAAGAAAAGTTCTGATGCAGGTCACTTTGGCAGAAGCACATGCGACTTTGCTATCTTCTACAAAAGGAAAAGTCAAGGAAGAATCAACCGAAGGAGATTCTATAGAACCAAGGCTTAAGGGTTTATAATCAGTAAGATCAACCTTAGAAGGAGAGCAAAAATCAACAAGGTAGATAGAGTCTGTAGGAACAAACTTAGTATCACAGGAGTTGAAAAATTCATAAGAAAAATTAGACTCATCAGGATCACTAACTTGTTGTTCAAACGAAGTGTTAAGAGACTCAATAAGACCAACATAAGAAGAAAGGTTAAGCTTACTAGGAAAATCAGGGTTAGACTTAGTCATAACTGAAATGACATCCAAAATAAGATTAGACTGTATCAAATACTCTACTAATACCTTATCTGAAGGAAGGAGATCATCTGAGATAGGAAACATGTCTAAACTTTCAAATAGATTGACAGTGTGGAGAGAAGGCTCTAAAATCTGTATAGGATGACTCACCTGGCCATCTGTTGGGACCAAGTCCTAAGAAGGTAACATGAGAATAGAGTTTGCTTCTCAATAGCAATTGAACACAAAGGACATGAGGCCACATAGCTCACCTGTGGCAGGGTAGTGTCTATAGAAACACTAGGAATTAATAAAGGAAAGACATGGTCTCTAGTTGGGACATGAGATGGATCAATAAAATCCAACTTATTGATAGTAACAATTTCTTCACCATGATTAATGTACATCACAAGAAAGAATGTTGACACCACAGCTTGCATGGCATAGACATAATCACATCCAAGGGGTCTTATATCACCATGAAGTCAACTAAGACGGTCTTCCCATCCAAAGTGACAGGTTTTTGAGCAATAATTCCCAAATCTATACAAGTGCTTCTATCAAATGCTAGTAATCGAGTAGCAGTCAACATAAGGATGGGAGATCCCATGCTTCACCAAGGACAAACAAAAAAAATACTAACTGAGGCTCCTTCATCAACAATACACTGAGCAATCGTATATGATTCAGCTTTGAACTTTATTTGGAAAGGAATATCAGAAGGAAGACACGGCTCAACTAAGCTATCCCATTCAAAGAAAGCAATAGGAGAGCTTGGTGGGGGTTGATAGAAAGTGAGTTCAGTGCCCCCTTGTTCAGTAAGTTCTAAATTGGTAGTGAAGAAAATGTGACTAGTAGACACCGCACTCTCCAAAAGAAGAGTGGGATTGATCAACAATGGAACCGATTCAACCGCTTCATGAAAGTCACTCTCCAAAGGGAGAATGGGATTAACCAAAGATGACATTGGTTGAATCACATCAGGATCACTCTCCGAAAGAAGAGTGGGATCGACCAAAGATGAGATTGATTCAACACTTGATCAACCAAAGGTTGAGTAGGTTGTTGAGAAGCTATAGGTTGTTCAGGAGAAATAAATTCTTGAGCCTCGAAACACACTTTTTGCACCCTTGTGATAGCAGGGTACTGGTGAGTAAGATGATATCCCTAGCATAGCTTACAAGGGAACTTAAGTTTTCACTTGGAACGACCATTTTTCTCAGTGGTGTCAACATGACTAGTAGTGGATGACTGTTTTCTCTTAGCATGACCTACGGAAGCTGAGAGTTTGCCCCCAGCATGAACTACAGAGGCTAGGTGACTGGGTCCAACCTGACTAAGAGAGGCTAGTTGTTGAGAGACTTCACGATGTTAAAAAATGAGATGACCATGAAACCAAAATCTTCGCACCTCCACGATAGAAGGGAATTTATAAGTAAGGTGGTCTCCCTCACAAAGCTTACAAGGAAACTTGGGCTTATTTTTTGAACGGGCGGTATTTTCAACAGTGTCAACATGACTCGTAGTGGCTGATGGATTGTCTTCAGCATGAACGACTAAGGCTGAGAGACTGCCCCCAGCATGAATTGCAGAGGCTGAGAGAATGAGTCCAACATGACTTGTAGAAGTTGGATGGGAACCACCAACATGAACAACAGAGGATGAATGGTAAAGATAAACATGCTTTGCAGCAGTTGAGTGTGTTCCCCCAGAATGAACTACAGAGGCTAGTTGAATGGATCCAAAATGACTTGCATAAGTTGGATGGGGAGGTTCAACTTGAACATCAGAGGTTGAACAGGTGCCCTTAGCATGAACTACAGAGGCCAAGTGACTAGATCTGACATGACCTGGAAAGGTTGGAATGATCCCACCAGCATGATCAACAGAGGCTAGACGGTGAATATCAACTTGGCTTGCAGAGGTTGCGTGCTTAGAGCCAACATGACATGTAGAGGTTGGATAGGTACCCCTAGCATGAACTCCAGAGGCTAGGTGGTGAGGTCCAACTTGACTTGCAGAGGCTGAATAGGTGCCCCTTTTCTTATGTGCCTTCTTCCTATTCCTCCTTCTTTTACTCCTTTTAGATTGTCGGTTACTAGTATCAGTACTTTCACTGCATGAGGTAGAAGGAGGAGGAGAATCAAATACAGGTGAAGGGGAAGCAGTGGTTTGATTCCCTTGATATAATGAGCTTACTTGAGAAGCACCAAGAGCATTCAGGACAATTATAGTGCAAGACAACCACACCAATATCCCTAGGGTGAATCTAGGTAGATTCAAGGTGGCCATCAAGGGAACACCAACATTCTCCCTAAGAGGAATAGTACAAGGAGTTCCAAACATGGGGATATCTTGATTGGTGTTCAAAGGGGTGTTATCCATAGTTTCAAACTAGGATACAAAGTATGAGGTTGACAGGAAACAAAAATTACAAATCACACACCTAAAGGCACACTAAGTACAAACAAACCACAGAGCACTCACTAAAATTCCTAAAGCCAAACAGAAAAATAGGTATAAGATATGCTTTCCAGAAAAAATCTGATAGACAGTTACTTGGCGTCCCTGTAGATGTTCTTAGGAACAAGCGGTGGAATCACCCACCACCCTCCCACACCTTCTACCAAGGTTGCTTTCCAAGCCCATCCAAGGTCAACCAAAAATAGCCTTCTAGTGTACCTATGTATGAACCCTAGATGTCAAAGATACTAAAGGCTACCTTAATTATATTTACAATTTGGGGCAACAATCGCAATCCTGGTTCGTATGCATGGGTAGGGTAGCAAAGCCCGAAACCCTGTCTAAGATAGAATCCCCAGATGCACAAAAACCTTGGTGTATGCTTTGACAAGGAATCAGAGAGTTATCTCCTCAGTCCAAGCCTCCACATGGCCTCGTGCTTAACTCCCGTTTGAGGGGACCTTCCTAGATACAATCAATGTATAAAAGGGTTTACCTAGTGATTGGCCAACTATGTCTAAATTTAAACACTTGTGGGGAGTTTAAACTCCCTATCCCACAAGTCTAGCCTAAGCTAGTTGGTGTATGACCCTATAAAATAAAACTTAGGAATAATTTTAAATTATATTGTTTATTTTAAGGGTTGTTTTTAGTCAGAGGGTAAATGGTGTGAAACTTATGTGGTGTTTTGACTCAAAGTTGAAACAAAATGACCAAACAAAAAGAAATGAAATGCAAAAAGCAAAAACTATACTCTTTCTTTTTTCAAATAGAAACTTAAAAGCCACAAAAGATCAAATTCTTTTTATTTATATTTTTCAAAAATAATGATATGCCATGCAATCTAGACTAAAAACTAATCTACATGCATATAAAGAAAACATGTGCTTTTTACTTTTTCTCTTATAAATGCAAAATAAAAACTACCTACAAACTAAATGTATGCATATAACAAGAATAAAGCAAAAGGAACTTTGCTATACAACCACCAAACAGACTTTAGAATGCCCTAAAGTCATTATAAACCCTACTTGGAAGGAAAGATTGCATAAGAGACAAGCCAACTATTTTGGCATGGTGAAGTTAACCACCAAAAGAAGAAGGAAACCAACACCAACAAGCTTCTGAACTCAGACAAAGATCACTAACATAGGCTGACTAGAAACATAACCCAAAAATCAAGCCAATCAAAAGGGGTGGGGGGAAAGAGCAAAGAGAAACCCTAATGCTATAAAAAGTCTTACCACATAGATAAAGAGCAACCAAAAGGGATGACACTAACTCCCTGCAGAGGACACCAAAATACCTACCAAACAGCCCACAACAACAGAAAAAACCACAAAAATGAGGAAAAAACACTGTTTAAAGGGGCATACGCGAGTTTCACTACTAACAGGTCGCATGTCATACAAGGGTTGACAATAGAGAAAGTCCTGTGTATAACCACACATGGGTTGTACTGCTAACAAGTCATGTATCATAAGTGGGTTGACAATATATAAAGTTGTGTGTACCAAACAAGACACGCAACTGTTCAGTTTGCAACTTGCGTATGGGTGGAAAAAATCCCCAAAAAAGTCAAAAAATACCTTACGAAGGGAGGAGAAGTATGCTATCAGACTTATAAAGTGTTCCTAAGTGGCAAGAAAGACTTGAAACCAATGTAAAATACTGAAATAAAGATATAAAAATCCCAAACAAACAAGGCTATTCCACAGTGAAGTCATCGGTTCTGTTGTAAAGGAAAGTTTCCTATGGCTAGCGTTTAAGAGGCCATCAATGTACTGGGGTTGAAAGGTGGATGCAAATGGTTACACAAGTAAATACAAGCAAGTTCATAGATTATAATGGTTCATACCTTAGCCAAATGAAGGTTGATCCATGCACCCTTCAATCCTCTTCTTGCTCCTCTTACTCCTCTTGCTCCAAGAGACCTGCAAAATGAATTATACCTTCCTCAAACCAATATGACATTATATAAAAGCAATGATAATGAAATAAACCTAGAATAATAATCTGATTAACATCAAAATATGATCATAAACAAATATTGAATCGCACATTGAACAATGATTTGGGAAGAAGAAGGGCATCACATCTTTATTAATCTTGAAAACAAGTACAAGTATACCTTCTCTTTAAGTTTGGCACCTCATGAAACCTTGATCCAGTTCTGCTGCTTCTCTTCTCCAAGGAACTCAGCCTCCGAGCTCTGTAACATAAAGATAATGCTTCTAGGGAAAAGGTGTGGGAAAAGAGAGCTCTAAATCCTCCAGCATAACAATGCAAGTATTCCAGTCTTCTCTCATGGACCTCCCTACCTCTATTTATATGCTTAATGAAGAGCTAGGGTCGAAGACAAAGTAGTTACATCTGAAGGAGTCAATTGCATAACTACCCAAACTACCAAAATTTCAAAATACGTATTTTTTTGACATTTTTAGGAGGCGTACGCGGGTTGCAGAGACAATAGTCACATACATGAGGACGTATGCACGCGTTTCAATGCAAAAAGTCATGTATTTAAGGCATATGCGACTATTATATATAGCAACTCGCATACATATGTGGGTTTCCTTAAGGAAAGTCGCGTACACATTAAAAACTCTTTTTCGGTTATTTCTGGGCATTTTCAGACTTTGGTGTTTGTTAGAAAGTTTTAGGTAACACCAAGGACGGTGTTATTTTTAGGTTAGGAGGATGTAATATCCCTCTCACACCCTAAATATTTTGTAGTTACGAATGTTGATTGTACTTGTTTCTAGTGAGGAGCTCAAGGCTAAGGCCCCACCAAAAACAGAACCGTCCAGCTTGTATAAATTACCTAAGTGGAAAACTTAGGAGACGTAAGACAATGACACCATTTAACAGGGGTCTAACCAAAACCTACAATGGCTAAAAATGAATGGTTAGATAGCCAGATTAATACCATAACCTGCGTATCGCTTTGACTATGGCAGTATTTAGGGAAGGGATTCCTACTTCACAAAGGAAAAAGACTTAACTCGACTAAGACACTCTAGCTTAGTACTTAGCCCTAATATGTTTAAGCCTGATAGAAGGAGTTGAAACCCCCTAAAACGTTGACATTAATGAGTCAAGGAATTTTATGAAATGAATATGTATATATGTATCATGTGGTGATGGGGAAATTCCTACGTTGATGGCATGATGCATAGATTGTATTTATGCCATTATAGCACACCCCATTAGTGGCATTGTTAGATATATGTATCTATATATATGTAAAAGATAAAAGTTGATAAAATTTAACCCAATTAAGAAGATGGGGTTAAGACAAGTGACGCGTCGTTCCACCAGAAGGAGCATCGATCACTTGGGGGAATCAAATAAAATATAACGATTTCCTTTGACAATCTAAGCCTTAGATGTCAACCTAAGTAGAAATAAGTTAGGAAGAAGATGATCCCTTGGTTAGCGGGCAGCAGACTTGTATGACCCTCCTTCCGGTGCCTTCGGTTTATCCTTACAAAGGGTGAAGCAGCTATTTCTTGCTTGAAAATAAATAATGACTTATGGCTGAAATTTTAGGGTTATTTCTATATTAATTATAAGGAATCCTTATACTAAAGTACATAGGAATAATCCCTTATAAAATAACTTATAATTACCATGGTAAGGATATTTGTCCTTTTGAAAATTGTGGTTTTATTTACTCTTCCAGAAATGTATTTTCATGAGTACACAACACACTTAATTTGATTTAAGACCAGTATATTTATTAAAAGAATTATTTTATTTGGCTATCAATAAAGGAAAAGACTAGCTGGGCTAGACACATGCCTCCAGAAAATTTGCTTGACAGCAAGATGTGGGGAGACCAGCCTTGGAAATATTAGTGACCGAATCACTGCCTTAATTTATGGCAACATGGCACCCAGCAAGGGGAAGCTGTTCTCCTTTGGCTTTTTATAGGTTATGAAATTCCTTTATGGAAAAATGAGTTCGAGAGGAAGGCTGGGCGTTGAGAAGGAATCTCTCCACCTCTGCATTATTAAAAATAATATGGATGTGCCTTTACGTGAAGGGAGGAAGATGGATGCACCTCTGTGATTATTATTAAGAAGATGGATGTACCTCAGCATTTTTAAGAGGAGGAGCCTCTGTGTCTTCAAGAGGAGGAGAAGCCTCTGTGTTTTTTAGAGGAGATTCACCTCGTCATTTTTAAGAGGAGGAACCTCTGTGTCTTCAAGAATAGGAGAAGCCTCTGCGTTTTTGAGAGGATATGCACCTTGACGTTTTTAGGAGGTCGCCACCACATGCCTGAATCCTTGTGCCTAGATATAGGGGAGACACAATTTATTCTTACCAGAACTGATTTGTTGGGTATGTGAATTCTCCCCTCCTACGATTTTACCTAAATTCATTTTCTAATAAGTGTGGGGATGTAAGAGATGGATTTTATCATAAGTTCCCATGCCTACGTTCGGTCAGATTTGAAATACCTTTCATTTGCGCATTCCTGTGTTTCTATTATGCATTTTAGGTAAGATCTCAAATACATTTCATAAAATCCTTCGTGTGTTTTTAGAGATCTTAGATGTATATATATGGGTGTACATCTTACCATAGATCCATGCCTGAAACACCACCAATGTTGACTACATTTGGGGAATATATCCAAACATGGAGACGTTATCTGCATTCATATGTTTTTTTTATATAGA
This sequence comes from Pseudotsuga menziesii, assembly GCA_001517045.1. NCBI lineage: Eukaryota > Viridiplantae > Streptophyta > Pinopsida > Pinales > Pinaceae > Pseudotsuga > Pseudotsuga menziesii. The sequence continues at coordinate 1,095,892 of LPNX010034405.1, read as the reverse complement.
TTGACATAATAAAAGAGTACCAGGGTTGTCCTCATCTTACCATAGATCCACGCCCAAAATTCCACCAGCGTTGACTTGTGTTTGAGGAAAAGATCCAAGAATTGACAGGCCATTTGCAATTGTATGTTTTTTAATAGATTGACATATTAAAAGAGTACCATGGTTTGTCTGCATCTTACCGTAGATCCATGTAGTGAAAGGTTACCAGCGTTAACTATGTATGGAATGGATCCACATCTTGAAAGGGTATCACCATTTGTATGCATTTTAAATAATATCTGTATATTATAAGTGTACCATGGTTTGGCTGCATCTAAATAGATCCACACAATGAAATGATACCAAACCATTAGGAGGAAATCACTGTGGAATCTACTAGATTTCCTGCGATTTAAAAATATTGATTCCACGAAATGAAATCGTTGATGATTTGATACGAATTCTAAGCAAATTAGATCCATAGGTCTGTTGGGTATTAATCTCTTCATGAGTTATTTTTGTGATTTCATGAGTTCGACTTCTACCATCTTGAATTGGACAAATCTATATTGTATGATTCCTTCATAACCGTGTGTGAATCAAGTATGTAATAGACAGTCTACGTGAGTTTGTTTTGATATTTGAGTCCTTGTATAGTTCGGGTGCTTCGTAAAGAATATGCCTGCGATCTCTTTCCAGCGTTTATATCCATAGTCATTGGATGCTCTCGACTATTTTTAGATACATAGACGATACCCATTTGGTTTATTTTGACTGCATGATGTCATAATCCAGTATTCAATGTGCTGGTTCATATTAGAACTCTTATTCCACTCATATGGAAGATGGATCATTGATCTCTCAAGTCCAAAATCCAAAAAAAAAATATGCATAAGGACATATATTTTCCTTGAATTATGCTTTGTAAGAGACTGGAAGGGAATCTAAAATAACTTGCAGCAAATTGTCATAGAATGTACTCTTTCCTTCATTGGTTATATAATAAAGAGAATAATGAATTTGGTGGACGTAACCCTTGGATGGGGTGAACCACGTATATGACTATCTTTCTTATGCATTATGTGTTTTCTGTATTTTGATTCTATTATAGGTTACTGTGTATAAAGGTTTTTTTATTTTTGTGCAATCTTACCAAAAGGTCATTACTTAATATATGGGTTTACTTCCAAATAGTAGTGAGCGATTTCAACAGTATTCTTTTATGCATATATTAGATTGATTGTTGTTAAATGGTGGCTTTACTAAACATGAATTATTGGCATATGGTTAGGATTTTGTTTATGTTTGAAGGATGTAAGGGTTGTATGATAAGTGCTTAAATTATGGTGTTGTGTTGAATGAGGATCACCTATGCATTATATATAAAGGTTGGATGTTGTTGAATTATATACGAAAAGGTTTGATGTTGATTGGAAACTCCTCCCATTTACTTTGAGGTATTCAGGTTTATTACAGTTTCTAACCAAATATTTTATTAATGTTTATAACATGTGAAATAGTATAATGTGGGAAAAAGATTAAATTCATGGCTTAAGGTCTCTTCCTGTATGTTAATGATTATAAAACATGGATCTTAGCAGGAATGGAAAGGAATACCTTTTTACATTTGACCTAGTTATTTCAGCATAGTAAGTTTCCTCTTATGTCAAACACCTATCTGGTGATTTTGTTTCTTTGAGATCAAGTTCCTAAAACTCATCATCCTTAAGGGTAAATGGTACAAAAGGTGCAAGTTGCCTTTTTAGAGGAAAAAAAAATGTGTGGCACTTCGGGAACTATTACACCCAACACTTCCAA